>CM061047.1:65558656-65775403 GCA_030762985.1 Adelphocoris suturalis
ACACCAGACGGAGTAAAACCGAACCCAGACAAGATTAAAGCAATAAAAAATTATCCCATTCCAAAAACTACAAAACATCAAGGGATTCTTAGGACTGTTAGGGTACTACCGAAAATTCATAAAGGACTTCGCAAAACTAACGAAACCTATGACTAAATGTCTCAAAAAAGATGCTCTCATAGACATCACAGACCCTGAGTATCGACAATGCTTCGAAACTTGCAAAGACCTCCTAAGCAATGACCCAATCCTTCAATACCCAGATTTCTCTAAGCCCTTCAGGCTCACTACTGACGCCAGCAACGTAGCTTTGGGGCAGTTTTAAGTAAAATTTCAGATAACTCCGATCTACCAGTAGCTTACGCGAGCCGGACGTTTAAACCAATCCGAACAAAAATATAGCACAATTGAAAAGAGCTACTCGCCATCGTATGGGCCGTAGGTTACTTCCGCCCTACTTATATGGTAGAAAATTCACTATCTTTTCTGATCACCATCCGCTACAATGGCTCTTCAACCATAAAGAACCTGGTTCACGATTGTTCGCATGGAAAACGAAACTGCAAGCATACGACTTTGACATAATTTATAAAAAGGGAGCCCTCAACACAAACGCAGATGCACTATAGAAAGTCAAAATAGAGTCAAAATAGAAAAACCCACCGAACTTACATACCTTACACTGTGACCAACTTCCCCAACTCTTAGGCAAACAACTAGACCTTAACTCTAACAACGACGATGCCGACTCTGTAGTCGCACACGTCGATCCTGGGGAGGAAGGGGTGACTAACGAAACCTCATCTAGACATACAGTCCATTCCAACTTCTTAGGGAATACAGTTGCCAATATACCCATTCGCGATCAGCCAATCAACATTTCTTCGAACCAAATAATACTCACAGTAGTTAACCACCCTGTCCCCGACATGGTTAAGCTTACGACCCTGTTCGGAAACAAAACTCGCATGTTCGTCAAAATAAATGATCAAGAGTTTGAAAACGACGTAATAAAATTCACCAAAGAATACATCCACCCTAGGGTAAAATATGGCATTTATTTCGAAACCGAGGTATACGAAAAATTCGCTAAAGTCATCGCAACTCATTTTTACCCACTCGGAAATAAACCTCACTAAATACTCCAAACGCTTGATCGACATTCAACCGGAAAAAGAACAAACAGATCTAATTTCCAAATATCATGATGGAGTCACAAACCATCGCGGTATAGACGAAAACATACGAAAAAATTAAAAAGAGAATATTATTGGCCAAATTTGAAGATTCGCTATTCGAAAATTCATCAACAACTGCGAATTATGTTTAAAATGCAAATACGAGAGATCCCCGCTCAAAATTAAACATACAACATCACCCCTACAGCTGTCCGACCTTTAGAGACATTACATATAGACAAATTCACCATAGAAAATTCCAAGTTCCTAACGATAATTTGTCCATTTTCCAAATACGCGCAAGCATACCCTATCTCTTCTTCCACCGGCGTTGAAATAGTTAACGGACTTATGAAATTCTTTGCCCACCATGGGATCCCGAACAAAATTATTTCAGACAACGGAACCGAATTCCAAAATTCACTAGTGAAAGAATTGATGGCCCTCCACAAAATAAACATTCACTTCATATCCTCGCAACACCCGGAATCCAACGGCATCGCTGAAAGATTTCATTCCACCCTCATAGAGCACGTCCGATTACTAACTAATAGGGAAGAATTCAAAACTTGTACCACATGCCATAAAGTCAATTATGCAATCATTGCCTACAATAATTCGATCCACTCCGCGTCTAAATTAACACCGTTCGAACTCCTATACGGGCACGTGAATAACCGCTCTCTCCTAGAAATGGATATCGAGAAAGCGATGGCTCATGACTATTTAGACCGACATAAAGAAAGAGTAAAAGCCTTATACGCACAAGTGTCCGAAAAACTCCAAGAACAAAAGGAAAAAGTCGCCGACGAGAAAAACGTGAACCGCATAGACCCCCCTGAAATCCCTGACGAAATTTTTATTAAAACCATCCAACGACAAAGCAAGACTAAACCTAAATATAATAAAGAAGAAGTTAAAGAAATAGACCCGGCTATGAAAACAGTACAAATTCACCCGCGTCATCATAACACCAAAGAGAAGGCCCACTTAACCAACATAAAACCACCCAGGAAATTCTATGAGACCAAAGTCCAAAATGCATGGAATACCGAACTACCATCCTCAGAAACTTTAACACATAAATACGGACTCAAACTAACTAGGGAAAACTTACTGACACTAAAACCCGGAAACTGGATAGACGACATGATTATGAACTTCTATATGGAGTTGATAGACGAAAGGAATAGAAACCACAAAACATTTCCCTCGACCTTCTGTTTTAACTCTTTCCTCTATCCTATGTTAGAAGCACACGGTTATGACCGAGTAAGACACTTTACTCGTAGGTCAGACATATTCAGCAAAGATTTAATAATCATACCAATCCATAAAACAAATCATTGGAGTCTCGTGGTAATTAACACGAAACGTAAACAGATCACGTACCTAGACTCCCTCTCCGAAACACGAACAAAAAATGGCACTGCAGCCGCATACGCCATCCCAATCCTAGAAAACATTCAATCATATTTGGCTTTCGAGTTTCTCGAGAAAAGGGGAATCCTACTGGATTCAGAAAACTGGGAAACAACCCACCTGCTAACAATCCCACAACAATCGAACTCAGATGATTGTGTGTGTTTTCGTCTGCCAGTTTGCCAAAGCAATAACGAGCAATAGGAACCCTACTTTCTCCCAAACTGACGTACCATACCTCCGAGAACAAATGTGTACAGAAATCCTCAGGAATCCCCTGTTTTGACCTTGTTACAGGATCCTGATCCTAGTCTCCTCCGCCTCAGGACTAGAATTAGTCAACGTCACATTGAACCCTGGACTTCTCCCAGTGCTCCTTAGACCGGCCAAAATAGTGGAAGGTTATCATACCATCACTCACTATTACGACCTTTAATTATTTAATTACGTGCTTTAATTTCAAAAATCAATTCCCTTCGCACTCAGTACCAACAAGTGTTCACTTCCGTTATAGACTCCCAAACTAGCTACATAGAACGCACTGACATGTTCACACACAACTATAAACCATACCTTTTGAAGTGATTGACTCTAAAATACAAAACTTTAAGATTGGCAACCAACGAACGAAGAGATCAAAAAGAGGACTAGTCGACGGATTAGGTCCCTTAATCAAATTTGTTACGGGAAACCTAGACGCCAAAGATAGCGAACGCTACGATAACATAATGAACCATTTACAACGAAACCAAGAAAACTTACAGGACCAACTAAACTCTCAGTATTCGGTGAACCAAGCTTTTGCCGAAAATTTTTAACAAAACTATGGACATCATTAATCATAACAACCTTCAGATCCAGAAAGAATTTGAATTCCTTCGGGACATGAAAGTAGGGGAACAAACACACATTCGCGCTTTGAATGACTTCCTGGAACATTGCCAAATTTCACTACAACTACTAGTAAACGTTATTCAAGACATAGAGACGTCACTCACCTTCTGTGATTGGGAATTGGGTAAACTACATCCAAGTATCCTAAGCTCAGAACTTTTGTTAGACGAATTAGACCGCCTCACGGTATTCTATGGCCCCAGGTTCCTGAACCATTCCGGAAAAGACCTATTCGAAATTAAATCCCACATAAAAGTTCAATGCTTTATCGGAACAGACGAAATAGTCTACTTTCTCGATGTCCCTATTGTAGATCCCAGAAATTTCGACCTATACTATTTAGAATCCCTACCGGCAACATTAAATTCCGAATACGTAACGATTGTACCCTCCGTTCGCTACCTGTTGAAATCACAAAATGAAGTCCTTACCCTAAGAGACGAATGCCCTTCTGGCCTCGCCTATTATCTCTGCCCCGGTCACATGTTAATAGATGTCAATTCCCAGTGTGAAGCCGAATTCCTTAAGACAAGTTCCTCGGGAAATTGCAATTACGCAAAACTGGAAATCCCCACCAACTACGTCTCGCTCTTGTATAGGATCAATCAATACTTGCTCGTCTTCCCTCATGGCGATGTACTCACTATCACCTCAAAATTCGGAAAAGAATTACGAAACTTACGAGGGATCTACCTGGTCAGACCTAGCCAGAACTTAGTGTCCTATCACAATCAAACCCTGTTTGCTGCACATAGAAGCATCCTAGGCACACCCCTTATAGTCAGTAACGTACAACTCACGCCCGACTCCTCAAAAACATTAGATAATGTAATTCAACTTAAAAATCTAGATTTGTCCTCTATACAACTAGAAAATTGGAAACCTGTCAAACGCTTCACGTTCTATCAACTTGCAACCCTAGTTTCTGGTCCATATTCCTTTATGTCATGCTACTCAGTTTCATCGCAACAATTATAGTTCAATACAAGAAGCACAAGAGACGACAAAATGCCTAAGGGGCACCTCATCATGTCACCTTTACGTAATCGTATTATGTAATCAATGTTATTACTATTACATCTTATCGTAACCATTGTAATTCATTTTTCATTGTATTCATTGTTTTGATTATCATATCAGGCTACCTTTATGTAATCGTAAATATTAGGTAATCACTGTCATTACTATTGCATTTTATTGTAATCATTGTATTCATTGTTTTGATGATCATTGTATTTATTGTTAATCATTTTTAACCATCATGTAATCATTGTAACCATTATAATCGAAAACCCAAAGATGATGCACACCCCCAAAACATAAACTAAGAAATTTCGTGTCCCCAAAACTAAAATCTGCATTTGCCCACAAAAATAATTACCTAGCGCAAAATATAATAAATAAAACTTTTGGGTCCCCAAAATTTCAACTTAGGGGGGAGGAGTTACATACGACGCCTCAACCCTTGGGTAATAACGAGCTGACGCAGCAGCCAATCCCTATATAAGCCCGCGGCCATCAGCCTCGGCAGTTCAGTCTCCATCCGTACGTCCCCGCATCTACATCGCGCAGTGCATCGTCTGTCATTCTTGGGAAAGTGAATTAAAGTTGTTTTTTAAAAACTCAAAACTCCACGACTATTATTTAATTTATATACATACATACATACAGTGGCGGCCGGTGGTCTGAAAAAGGAGTGGGGCACAAAAATATTTACCTATTTGACAGTCAAAAAGAGCATGGAGGTTTTTCATCCATTTGTTTTGCTTTCAGTGTAAATTAATTTTGATCTAAACACATGAAACATTAATCCCACTTTGGTTATGTCAAATGCCATGGACAATAAATCATGATCATTAAATATTATTGATAAATAAATATAAATAAATTAATTAAATAAACTAAATTAAAAATACTATCTTATAGGGACCTACTTACTTACTAAAGCTGGTTTCACATGGAGCGGTATGTCCGGAAGACGGAAAGATTGAAAGCAATCTGATTGGCTGTTGGGACAACAGTTGAGGATGGTGGCTGCCATGTTGCCGGAATGGGCGGTCTGCGGACAGCGTAGAAATGTTTATACCGTTGCCGCGTTCCGTCGAGCGGAGCGCAATCTTATTGGACAGGAATGTTGATAACCGCAAGTAGAGGTTTCAGATCAGAGAGGGTTTCAGTAGGAAGGTTATGATTCCGTGTGTCCATGTTCATGTGAACACCCTGCCGCATTCTGCCGCCCCCTCCACTGGGGTTTCCAGCCTTCTGTCTTTCCGGTTGTTACGCTCGTACTCCTCCATGTGAAACCGGCTTTAGTAATGACTATAAACAGCCAGTTTTTTTATTGGTCATATTGCAACGTTTCTGCGTATTTGTTGGTTGGTTGTGGCTTACATGCTGGTGTGGATACTATACTATATATTGGGTTACGATGGATATTATGTTCATGGAACTAGGTGTGACGAACTAACATGGAAAGAGCTGAGAAAAATTATTATGGATGTAGGTACGTTGCAATAGGTCCAATAAAAAAAACTGGCTGTTTATCGTCAATCCTAAAAAGAAAAACACCTACACTACTTTATTATTAGAAGTATTAAAAATTATCAAGGCTTCGATTGTATTGCACTAGTCAACTACTTAGGAGAAGTAATTCTGAAGGAATATTAAAGAACTCAAATTAAATTATGATGAAATGATTGGAGTGTGACGTCATACGTCAATTAAAAATTGTTTCAAAAGTCTATAGAAATGTTGTCTAACCCCACAACTACCACTCACTTATGTATATAACCTTTTTCTTCAATGCAACCATGAACCTAGGAGGGGGATGGTTCATGAATGCAACACATCCAGAATGATCAATATTCTACTGAAAATATTGATCAGAGACGTTTTCGTTACTCATTCTGTATGGTTTTGGAGGTGCCTTTGAACACTGTAGCTTTTTCCAAATGTGACCTCAAAATGTCGTCAGTTTTGGCTGATTTTGTTACTATAAGAGGCTACATAAGAAATTACAGCTTCCTAGAGTGTAAAGCATAGAAATTAACTATTAAAATGATTTAACCACCGCTTCACAAATCAAACCGTTCTCGCAATATTTGGATCACCTGCTATGAATCAAATCATCGAAACACCAGCTCAATGAAATCATCAGAAATTAACAAGCGGTGGCAATCATGTTCACAATATCAATTATTGAGAACGATCACCTGAGTGTACACAATTATTCGAATAACCTTGCTCATAACTCAGCTTGTTGGCCACGCACTTCGCAGTAGTTAACATAATATGGTTGGATAAATCGAGAGCTTTCGAACGAATGGTCAACGAATTTGAAAAACGACGAAGTACCATTTCCCTAGCAACGACTCGGTTGTAAGCGGAAATCATCAAAATATTTTCGTGAGCAATTTTCCGTGAGTTTTGACATGGATATGTCTTTGCTCTGGGGGGTCAACCAAAAATTTCCGTGACGCAAAATTCAGTGTTTTTAACGTACAACCCAGCCGTTGCTAGGGGAATGGAACTTCCGCAGTTTTCATCGCACAGAAATCGTTCGCCACTCGTTGGAATGCGCTTGATTTATGTGATAAATGTTCACATCTCAAGCTACCAATTCCCCCCTCCTAAACTAAGTTGATTGGACTATAAACAATTTTAATAAGCCGGTTACAATATTCTTAACGTAAAGCAATAGCAGAATTTACTCCACTTCATAGGAAACATTTTCATCCACTTGACAACAGTCGACTGTTAATAACAACTCATTGTAGTGGCTTCTCTCCACAGTCATTTTCAACATTTCTATAAGTAAACCGTTGTTTTGTTGGAATTAGTCGGGATTCGTTTAAAGTTGAAGGATTTATTTACAACTCTCGTGTTCAACCGTTATGAAATCCCCAATCAAAGACATATCCATGTAACATGGTATCTGCTTGTAAAGCAGATAGTGGAACTCGTTTACGAGTTACTATAAAATTTTTAGTTCATGTGCCATAGCAGACATAAAGAAAACAGTTGATTGTTCTCTACGCAACACAGTGAGTCTATTTTATTTATTGGTAAGTAGCGTGAGCAAGTTTTCGTCACGATTTTTCAGTTTATGTGCCAAAGCAAAGGCATGCAAATGTCAAAAATGTCAAAATCAGTACCTACCTGATTAAACTTCTTACGTAAATCCGTCGATGAACGTCGTACAAAGTGATCGTTGCTTCTTCTTCATTGCCAAAATGCCAAAATTTCTTTTTGTAACTAACGTTCGTAACTACCGACGGAAAGGGTTTTGTAGCTAGCTCTACACATAAACAACGCACTCCAACTCGACCGACAATACAAAGGACTTTATTACAAAAGACGTACCTATTCAACAACTTAGGACTGAATAAAAATAGGTACTTTTGTTAACACAACGCTATAATACGGACTTTACTTTAGAGTAAATTCTTGGAAACAACCACATGCCCGAAGGAACTTAAAAAACATCATAAATTACCAGCAGAGACAGCAAAACATTACTAGAAAAAAAACCTACCAACTATGAACATTCAGTTTGGCTAATGGAATAAACCGAAACTCCTCTAGTGGGAGCCACTCATAACGTTAATTTCATTCTACGGTCTTTAGAAAAGTGGAAACCCTGCCTGGGGCATGGCCCCCTAAAATGATGAGAAATCTACTGTTATGACCTCTTTTTCCCGTTCCTTGCCCCTTAATTCCCGTTCCTTGCCCCGTAATTCCCATCACAGTCTAACCTGAATTGACGAAATTTCTCTCTTGATAGAGTGATTTTATGGCAATCTACGTACTTTTTGACTGGTAGATGGATCTTAAACCTCCTTGGATGGAGCGTAAACCTGATCCTTCTAGCATCCACCTTGGAGCCACAGCATGGAGCTACAGACCACTTTTCGTTCTAATTTGAAACGATGAGTTTTGTTTGTAAAGTCTTCGTTCCAGTTTGTTACTTTTTTCCCAAATGTACTGGGGCAATGTCCCGATGCCCCCCCTCACCGGCCGCCCCTGCATACATACATACATACATACATAAAAAAATGCGTTAAACTTCAGAATATGATTCAGAATAGCCTGAAACGGATTTCTGCATAAAACTTTTTCAAGAATTCACATTCTACAAATTTTGAGGCGAGAGCAATAGCTTAATTTTCTTCAAAAATTCGCTAAAACTACAGTTTTCGTAAAAAACAATGAAGTAATGGGTGGAAATTAAAGCTAAATGATTTTTCCACGTCTTCATGCTCAACAATTTACATAAACGTACGAAAAACTGTTACTTACCACGCAAATTCGACAACAGTAAAACTAGAACGCCAAGCTTCAAAAACTGTGAATTCGCTCATCCTTGATGCAAACAAATTAATGACCTCAAATCAACTTTCCCAACATTACTGCTGATCTGAAGATGACGATATTTGGCTACAAGATATGTCACTCAGGTGGTTAAATAATTATAAGGGGTGGCGGTATTTCCCGACTTGGCGGTATTACCCCACTCTCCCCTACATACTTGGATTTTAGAATAATTGCTCACTTCTCATTGTCAACAGGCTGGGTTTTCGTTCAAACATATTCTGAAGAACGGAAAAAAAATTCCTGCCGATTCGGGAGTGGCATAGGTATATACCCTCCTATACATGATTGTAAATATGGATCATTGAAAACTACAAAATAAGATAAGAAATATCAGTTATGACATTTTATGTCTTTACTTTGGCACATGAACGAAAAAAGCGTTTAAAAAAAAAAAAAAAAGCGTTACCGTTGGTTTTCTGATGATTTCCGCTTACAACCGAGTCGTTGCTAGGGAAATGGTACTTTGTCGTTTTTCATCCCACAAAACTCGTTGACCATTCGTGTAGTAACTGAATACTTCTGTATTTATTGTAAGAACACGTTTTACATTGAACCTATAAAATTATAGCAATAAGAATATTTCGCGAATCAATTCGGAATCTTGATGTTGTCCGGTTGCTCAGCAATGATGCGTCCTTCTCCACCACTTGCTGTAGTTGGCTAATTGAAAGTAGGATGCTACATCTTCTCCCCCCTAACTTGAGCTCTGTCCACAGTCCTTCATCACTCTTGGTCGTAGTTGATCCGCATGCTTTCGCTTCTCTGAGTTTCCCAGCACAACGATGTATGATAATAAGCCAGTCTTCTTCTTGATCACACCTTCCACAAATGTATGGTTCATAGGATCTTCAACCCACACTGCATCCCCCTCTACGAATTCTCGACTCGCGCTTTCCTGTCATGATTCAGCTTCTGGTTAACCAATGCGTTATCAATTCGTGAGTCCAGGCTCGGCTTGAGTAAATCCAACCTGCTTCGAATCACTCTACCATAAAACAATTCTGAAGGGGAGCGGCCAGTAGTCTTCTGAGGCGTGATTCTGTACGAGAAAAGAAACGTCTGAAGCCTAAGATTGACATCCTTGATAGCACTCAGGCTCTTCATCCTCGTTTTGAAAGTCCTCACCTCCCGTTCCGCAAGTCCATTGGACTTTGGATGATAAGGAGTGGACGTGATGTGCTTTATTCCATTACTTTCGCAGAAGCCTTTAAATTCGAAACTAGTCAGTTGAGGACCATTGTCACTGACAATTGTTTTTGGGAGCCCTTGCAAATAACTCCCGTAGGATCTGTATGGTTTTTGCCGACGTGATTCTCTCCATGGGAAACACCTCCAACCATTTCGATGATGCATCCACCACCACTAGCCAATATTTGTTCAAGAATGGCCCACAAAAGTCTACGTGCACTCTCGACCAAAGTTCGTTTGGTACTGACCATGAGTACAAGGGAACCTCCTGTTCTCGAGGCCGATTTTGTTGGCATGTGGCACACATCTGTACATGGACTTCGATGTCTCTGTCGACATTCGGCCACCAGACATGACACCGAGCCACCGCTCTCATCCCCGTGATCCCTGGGTGCCCCTCGTGGAGAACATTAAGTACTGCTTTCCGCAATGTGGCCGGAATGATGATACGCCCATGCCAGATCAGAAGATTTTCTTCATATGACAGCTCAAACCGTTTCTCGAAGTATGTGTGCATATCCTTTTCTTCGATATCTGTTTTACTCCGGGGCCACTCATTTTGGACGAATTTTTACTACTTTTGACAGTATGGGATCCTCCAAAGTCAATCTTTTTAAACGACTTTTACTGAGTGCAATGTCCTCTAATCTGATATGTAATAGTTGGCTTCCATATTCTCTACCTTCATTCTCAGAATCAGACAATTCCGTATTCGGTAACGGTAACCTCGACAAGGTATCTGCTGGAACGTTGTCCTTACCAGCTTGATACTGGATCTCATAGTCAAACGCCGATAGTGTTAGTGCCCATCGGGTTAGACGATTCGCAGCCAATTTTGGGATTTCTTTGTGCTCTCCTAAAAGATGAATCAGAGGTTTATGATCTGTCCTTATTATGAAATGTCGTCCAACTAGGAATTGTCTGAATTTCGACAGTCCAAAAATGATGGCAAGAGTCTCCTTATCCATTGCAGAGTATTTCCTCTCAGCTACTGTAAGTGTTCTAGAAGCGTAGTAAATGGGTTTCTCTTCATTATCAGGGTACTTATGAAACAGGACGGCGCCCAACCCACTATCACTGGCGTCAGTAGATAAAATTACTGGTAATGAAGCGTCATAATGTGCTAAACATTCCGATAGCACCAGCGACTTTTTAACTTGCTCAATAATTCGAGATTCTCTAGGCGTCCATTTCCATTTCATCCCCTTACACAGCAATTGATGAAGAGGTGCACATACAGATTGTAGATTCGGAACAAACTTGCTGTAGTAGTTTACAGACCCCAATAACGCTCTTAGCTCTTTTGTATTTGTAGGATCTGGCATGTGCTGGATAGCTTCTAGATGCTCCCTAGTAGGCCGTATCCCATTTCTGTCAATGCGATGGCCTAGGTAGTTAATTTCCTCCTGGAACCATTTGCATTTCTCCTTTTGCGTTCTCAGCCCTGTTTCCTTGAGACGCTGCAACACTTGCCGAACTCTCAACAAATGCTCCTCCCTCGATGGACCTGTAACTATGATGTCATCCAGGTAGTTAGCAACTCCCGGAATCCCTGACAAAATTGACTCCATTGTTCGTTGAAACAACCCTGGGGCAAATGAAACGCCAAAAGGTAGTTTCCTATACCGAAAAAACCCTTTGTGAGTTGAAATCACCAGATACTTTCTCGACATTTCCTCCACTTCCAACTGTAAGTAAGCATCCCGTAAGTCAATTATGGAAAATTGCACTGCTCCATTGAGTTTTGTGGCCAATTCCTCAAAAGTGGGAATTGGATGGAAGTCATTGTGAATACAGGAATTGATGGTAACTTTAAAATCTCCACATAATCTTAATTTCCCATTTGACTTGGTTGCAACCACAAGAGGGGAAGCCCATTCAATCGGAGTATAGGTTGGGTTCACCTCTTCAAGTATCTCCGCGTCTACCAGTCTCTTCAATTCTTTCTCCACTGCTTCTCTCAATGCAAAAGGCACCCTCCTTGGACGAAAAACTTTAGGAACCACATTATCTTTTATATGAATTACAGCTTTATGATTACGTATAGTCCCAGTTCCTTCTTTGAATACTTCTGAGAATTCTTCGAATAGGTCTTTCATGTCTTTGTCTTCTTGTTGAGCTGAGTGAGTTTCCAACCTTGTAGTTCGTATCGTAGTCCCTGGAGGAAGAGGTATCCTAAATGCCAAAATCCAATTCATTCCAAAGAGTGGTGTATCACTCACCCTGGTCACTACTACCGGAAGTGTCAGAATCTTGTTGATCCCCTCAACTTCTATCATAGCCTCTCCCAGTGTTTCCACCGCATGTCCCGTGTAAGCAGTAAGATTAGGGGTTTTCCGCAAAAGTGGAGATCCAATTGCCTTCCACACTTGCTCCCCAATGACTGATTTGGATGCCCCGGAATCGAACAACATTTCCAAGGGTACTCCATTCAATTTTACACTAACATATGCCTCATTGCCTCTCTCAACTTTTCTAATGAAATTTTCCGTTTCCTCCTCGTCCACTCCTGCTTCTGACT
Source organism: Adelphocoris suturalis (assembly GCA_030762985.1). NCBI lineage: Eukaryota > Metazoa > Arthropoda > Insecta > Hemiptera > Miridae > Adelphocoris > Adelphocoris suturalis. The sequence goes on from CM061047.1 coordinate 65,571,233, forward strand.
CATCTGAGGTGTCTTTGTCCCGAACTTGGTTTGTAGACCATTGCCTTCTTCTTACTTTGACATTGCTGGTCTTTATGCACACCTTCGCGAAGTGGCCAGGCTTTTTGCAGAAATTGCATTGAGATCCCTTAGCTGGGCACATACTAACGTTAGCATGTATGTCTTCGCCGCATTTAAAACAATGTTTACCCTGAATCAAGGTGATTGCGGGAAATTTGTCCAACTTTGGCTTCGTTGGTTTATTGGCCAAGGTACCTGGCAATACCGGATTTACCTTGAGCGTTTTGCTCCTACTACCTTGCTGAGACACTCTTTGCATGCTCTCTTGTTGGAACTTTGCATTCTCCAAAATTTGAGCAAGTGATTCTATGTCCCCGAAAGTGCTTTTAACTGATGGGAATTTGCGAAGTATCTCCTGCTGCCAGCTAGCTTCATTAATACCAAATACAAATTGGTCCCGAAGACGTTCCTGTAAGGTGGTACCGAATTGACACCTATGGGCCTGTGCCCTCAGACGTGCGATAAAATCTGTCACCGTCTCTGATTCAGCCCTAAACACTTGAGTGAAAGTAAGTCTCTCACAGAGGGACATATCTTTCCTACCATAATTTTTCGCTAACACTTTAATGAGGTCGTCGAAGTCTATCTCTTCTAACTGCGCTGGATAAAAACAGTCGACTAGTACACGAAACGGTTTGGAGCTAACTTTGGCCAAAAGATAGTCTTTCTTCTTTACCTCATCGTATACTTTACATGCCCGAAGAGCATAACTAAAACGATAATACCAGTACTCCCACTCTTGATTATCAGAATCAAAACTATCCACGTCAAAATCCTTGAACTGGATGGATTTTGACGGGCCTTCGGTGTTATCGTCATCATCATGATCATCATGATCAAGGCGTTGCTTACCTTTTTGCTTTCTCCTCGTCGCCATTCTGTAGTAACTGAATACTTCTGTATTTATTGTAAGAACACGTTTTACATTGAACCTATAAAATTATAGCAATAAGAATATTTCGCGAATCAATTCGGAATCTTGATGTTGTCCGGTTGCTCAGCAATGATGCGTCCTTCTCCACCACTTGCTGTAGTTGGCTAATTGAAAGTAGGATGCTACAATTCGTTTGAAAGCTGTCGATTTATCCAACCATATCATGTTAACTACTGCGAAGTGCGTGGCCAACAAGCTGAGTTATGAGCATGGTTATTTGAATAAATGTGTACAAACAGGTGATCATTCTCAATAATTGATATTGTGAACATAATCGCAACCGCTTGATAATTTCTGATGATTTCATTGAGCTGGTGTTTCTATGATTTGATTCATAGCAGGTGAACCGATTATTGCGAGAACGGTTTGATGTGTTAAGCGGTGGTTAAATCATCTTAATAGGTAATTTCTATACTTTACACTCTAGGAAGCTGTAATTTCGTATGTAGCCTCTTTTGGACATTTACTTGTCGATGCCCAGGGTCCGGATCATATGAGTGGCTCTTAGAGCTTGCATACGAGTCTGCAACACATATGAGTCTGTAACAAAGACATAAAATGTCCCAATGTGTTGTAGACTCGTATGCAAGCGTTTCTCTTCAATGATGTCTGGGAATGGCAACGCTCTCATTTCTTGAAATAATCGTACTGATGGATATCTCATTTGCTTCTTCTGAAGCACTTTAATTAGGATTTGCTACCTATTTTGAAATGATAGTGTAGTGGATTTATCAGTTGGTTATGCGGATTCACCCCTTTGGGTAAATTTACATAGGAGTGTCTGGAAATGGGATGCCAGTGACGCCGTCAGCGCGTTCTGTCGACAGTTTTTGCAACTTCCTCTTATCTCTACCTACCACGGGGATGAAGGCAAGGCCAGGGAGCGAGGCAAGCGTTTTGAAAGTTCTTGAATGTTTTAAAATACGGGGTGTCCCACAACCTACCTCCTCCTTATCAACCGTAATAAATGAGTTACAAGAACAATTCAAATGGTAACCCCCTTGTTTTTTCCGTAGATCTCGAGAATGTTCTTTAAGACTGCCTCCCAATTTCAACGTTATATTTCTCCCATTCAAAACATCACTTTCTCATTTTGAGAATATGATTTGGACTCTTCAAAACTCCCTCTTCTTTACTGTTATAATTTTAAACATCCCAAGTATGATTAATATGATTAATTATAGTTTTTAAAATTGAGGGTGCAGTAGTTAAGTTTTTTACTAGGCAAAAACTTCATTGCTGCTCCCCAGGTTAACAACTAAATTAACAACACTCAAAAAATTCTCTTTCTATCAATTAGAAGGATAATTACTGCTGGACCCCCCCCCCCCCTTCAATTCCAGGAGAGTCTGGGGATTTCTACCCTCGATTCTAACCGCAGGTTTGGTTCTATTTGTCCAACTAATTGCTTTTTACTATCAGGATAGATTTAGGGTATTTTTCGTTCTTGAGTTGGGAGTTTTTGAGGATCCAAAACCTCCTATACACATGATTCAGATCAATTTTCCAAATAATCCATATTTTACTAAAAGGTCTGATTTAGGATATATTTTAAGATATGTATTGTGGTACTAAAACTGCGAAGTTCAGCTCTGAAAGTGCGAAAATTGTGAAATAATGAATTTTCGAAGATAGGTATTAAACATGAACCTAGGAGGGAAATGGACTGGGTATTGAAGAGTTGACACATCCCAAGTATGATTAACACTAATTAATTGTGGTTCTATAAAATTGGGGGCAGTAGTGAAGTTTTGCCTAGTGAAAAACCTTACTACCGCCCCCTCTTTCAAACAGCAGAATAATACAATAAAGATCTGTCTGATGAAGCAGATATTCGCTATCGAAAGTTAAGGGGTTGAGAATCAAAAACTTGATAAAGTACCTATGGCTGGACTCCTACCCGTCCGATTTCAAGCGATTCTGGGAACCACCCTCCCCCCCACCTGTGATCTATTTATGCAACTATCCTATATTTTACCAAAACGATTGATTTAGGATATCACTCTATTTTTGAGATCCAGACCACCAAAGAATACACATCATTCAGATCAATTTATCCTAAAATATATCCTAAATTCGTCCTGATCCAAAATCTTCTTTTAATGAGCACATTATTATTTAGAATAAGTTTTCTTCGACAATGAATTGGTGGTTTGCAATTTGATTACAATCACAGTGCTAAAATTTCTAAACAATTCAACGTAATTAAACGAAAATTCGATCATACGATCATGCTGCATGACAGGAATTTTTTGTTATAAAATTTGTCTTTATTCATTGCATTTTTAAAGGATATCAGTGATTCAGTATGGGTACTGATATGACAGAAAATGAAAAAAAAAAAAAAAAAGTAAATTAAAAACAGCGTGTATTCGAAATCAATCCTTCTATTAAAATATAGATTAGTTGGATAAAGAGATTAGAGTTGAGTTTAAAAGTACATTTCGCTGGTGAAATTAACAAAAAGTTTATGGGTTCCGGTTTGGTATCGAATCCGACACCTCCTAGACTGAAGTTGGAAGCATTAGCCACTCGGCTATTGAGAACCTTCGCCAATGCTGTAACTAAAGTACCATGATTGCCAGGCGTTAATTGGGGGGGAGTTCGGCCGGACGGAGATAGGTGGGTAGAAACGCTGTAGGAGGTAGTTGCAAAAACTGTCGACAGAACGCGCTGGCGGCGTCACTGGCATCCCACAGTAATCGTAGGAGACTTTTGGTGTTGTGAAAGATAACTGAAGAGGGCAGAAGCCCATGGCTGGACCCTTAGAGGTCGCTATGTCTTGTCTCTGAAAAGAGGTGTCGAATGGAAGGCTGTGGGCTCCCTTGATAGCGTGTATAGCTGAAAGTTGAGTGTCGATGAGGGTACCGTATAGGTAGTGTTTGTCTAGCGTGGATCGGTAAGCCGAGTCCGGGTTTATGTGTGAAAACCCTTGAAGGTCCTGAAGAGGACGTTTGAAGAGTTTTCAGACTATCTTGGCGAGTTTCATAGTTTGTCAAAGCGGACGTAGAGGCCATCGGTCGTTCGAGCAATTTAGCTAAGCCTCCTTGTTCAGATGGCTGTAGCGTCAGTTGTGGAGCGTAAATATTATTCGCAGGTTTTATTCCTGCCGTACCTAGTTCCCAAAAATCCACTATCATTGAGAGTGGGAACTTTTTGCTCCGTTGGAAACGCATACGAATGCGGGGTCACCATTTGTAGTGGATTTATCGGTTGGTTATGCGGATTCACCCCTTTGGGTGAATTTACATATGCTTGACTGGGAGTTGGGACTCCCAGTGGAAATTTTTGTGAGAAATAATGATCGGCAGTAGGATCATGTGGGTTTTCCCCTCGAGTATTGAAAGGGGGTGAGATATGAGACGTGGTTGTCGGATTTGTGCCCTTGATGGTATCCATTTTTTTGGGCCTGAAAAGGACCGTAGTCGTAGGAGACTTTTGGTGTTGTGAAACATGACTGGAGGGCAGAAGCCGTTGGCTGGACCCTTAGAGGTCGCTATATCTTGTCTCTGAAAAGAGGCGTCGAATGGAAGGCTGTGGGCTCCCTTGATAGCGTGTATAGCTGAATAGTAGTTGTGTTTTACTAATTACATTCTTTAATTGAAGGTGTTAGGTACTGCAGTTGGAAGAGTAAAATTATTAATTTGGCTATATCCATACCATCCTCTATAATTTATGGAGGGGCTCTGCCCACCCTGCCCCTACTCAAACTACGCCACTGCACTAACGTCACTACGATACTCCAAATCTTCATAATCAAGCCCGAGTCATAGATTACCTAACGTGTAATGACTTCTTTTAACACAGAATGTGTTTTAGCCATGGACTAACTAGCCGAAAATGGAACGCGGGATGGGAACGAAATGTGTGACGGATGATTTTCACGTACAACCGAGCCGTTGGTAGGGAAATGGAATTTCCGCCATTTTAATCGCACAGAAATCGTTCACCATTCGTTGGAAATCTCTTGATTTATCACGAATTTATTTCGTATTTTTTTTCGTAGTTTCATACTATAACTATATAAATTGATGTTATAAATGAATAGTAAACAATGACGCTTGTTTGGTTGTCACTTGGTTGCGCGACAACGCAATTTTCGTAGTTTCATACTATAACTATATAAATTGATGTTATAAATGAATAGTAAACAATGACGCTTGTTTGGTTGTCACTTGGTTGCGCGACAACGCAAACACATTCTGTGTTTCAATAATTTCGTCCGAAGTATGTAAATAGAGGTAACCGGGGGTCCAGGGGGCTTGCCCCCTGGCGAGGCGCGGAGCGCCGAGTTATAATGGGAGAAGTATCAATTTAGCAACGACTTCATATGCAGTTTAATCGGTTCACTAGAAATAGATGTGGTAGGAGAAGGAAGGGAACTTGGAAGCGTTGGTAGTTGATAAGAAAACAACTCATTCGGGAACTTCAACATGATCTACGATCAAGATGTACATATCTATATTATAAACATAATATCCTATCATAGTAGGTAGGTAGGTAATATGGGTACCTACCTGTACCCATTATCTACATATGTACAATATTCTACACTGTTTACCCTTGGCCAATTACGTTTCATTATTGAAGATATGGATACCGGCTAATACACGACAAAGGGCAAATACAGCCGTTCTATTTTCTCTGTAATGTGGCACAATCCCTACCAAATTCATCAAAATCGATCCATCAGTATCGGAGCTTCGTCTATAACAACCAATTTTAGGTTTGGCAGTTGCAATGGTTACCTATTTCAACAAAATTAGTAGGATGACATCCTGAGACTTGTACCCAAATACCTTCAAACGAAATCGGACTGATGGTAGATTGAGAAGTTTTAGAATCCATTATAAGGTATCAGAATTTAAGTTAGGATAAATCCTACAAACCGACCACCTTTTTTGAAAATCATGAATATTACTAATAATAATAATAATAATTTTTTATTGCCATAAACATCGTCAATTACAACAATAGAGCAAACGTCATTTAAAAAAAATATAAGTAAATAAATATCTGAGGGGAGTAAGACAAGGGTGCGGACGATTACGAAGGTTCATCATTGAAAATAATGACGCAATACACAGATAGTTATTCTTATGATAACTACACAGATATTGCGTTTACTCAACATTGTCTTAGGCTAACGCTGGAGCAAAAGATCACGTTTGCGACACGCCTAGCTGAAAGAGATCCGGAAGATCCAACTAACCGTTGTAAAATGGCTCCTGAAATGCCGATTAAAAACAATTTAGGCTCATAGGCCTCACAGCTGATTAATGTGCACTGATATTAAATTCTTGATATTACAAAGGAGGTCCATTTCATATTGCAGATCCGTAGGTTGACATCAATTTGCCTGCGTGGATGTAGGCTCCTGCAGAGGGGAAATTAATTAAATTAATTAAAATCTTCATTTTACAAGTCCCCCTGTTCTCAGTATAACGATATTTATGTAAGTAGGTACCTACCAACACATTGGGACATTTTATGTCTTTAGTCGAAGACAAGTATGTGTTGCAGACTCGTATGCACGCTCTAAGAGCCACTCAGCTGATCCGGAACCTGGGCATCGTCACGTAAATGTCCTAAAGAGACTACATACGGAATTACAGCTTTCTAGAGTGTAAAACATGGAAATTAGCTTTAAGAGCCACTCATCTGATCCGGACCCTGGGCATCGTCAAGTAAATGTCCTAAAGAGGCTACATACGAAATGACAGCTTCCTAGAGTGTAAAGCATAGGAAATACATATTAAAATGATTTAACCACCGCTTCACAAATCCTTGCTCATAACTCAGCTTGTTGGCCACGCACTTCGCAGTAGTTAACATAATATGGTTGGATAAATCGAGAGCTTTCGAACGAATGGTCAACGAATTTTGTGGGATGAAAAACGACGAAGTACCATTTCCCTAGCAACGACTCGGTTGTAAGTGGAAATCATCAAAATATTTTCGTGAGCAATTTTCCGTGACGTTTTTTTAGTTTATGTGCCATAGCAAAGACATAAAATGTCAAAAATATAAGTAAATAAATGTCTGAGGGGAGTAGGACAAGGGTGTGGAGTGTGGAAGAAAAGGGGGGAGGCACAAAGCTCCCGAGTGTAGCCGGCCGGGGTCAGAGCGCCCCGACCGGCCCGGACCCACCCACCATGGCGGCTCCCGGGGACACCTGCCCATTTCTGAACAGGCAACCCTAAAAAGTGACAAAGGTCACTATGACCCGGGAAAAACGCCTAGGCCGGCCGAAACACCCAAGCCATGCACCAGCAACAACACACTCATCCCACAGTCACACAAATAAATTACATTCACTCCAAAACAACATATCCTAAAACCTAATATCACAGACACATAACAGTAAATAACAACAAGCCAGCATAGAGTACTATCATAAAAATTCCTCTGCTGCAAGATAAATCTCAATGTTAAGATGATAAAAATATTACATAAATAACTTAAAAAAAAAAAATAATAATAATAATAACAAAGCTGATAAATAGATAAAGCTGTTCGCTGACATAAAAACAATTAAAAATTAACAGAATAGACTGCTCATCTTAAATTGAAAAATTCACTGACCGAATAGAGTTCCTTGTCAACTAAAAACTTCTTTAAAGACTTTTGAAACAAATGAAGTGCGGAGTTGATCGGTAGAACATATTTTTGAATGTAGAGGAAAAAATGATTTATAACTACTATGACGATGTAGTGGGTGCTCTTTTTGAAAAATTCTAGACGATGGTGGGGGATGCGCAGAAGGATGTGGTTGGATCTGGTATGATGTTCATGGTTCAAGGTGTCGTCTTGATGCTTCAGGTAGAAAATGACTGCTTCTAAAATTAAAATCGATGGTAGAGTCAAAAGACCCTCAGACCTGAAGCGACCTCTGCAGGATGAGTTGGGTGGCAAGCCCAAAACAATCCGAACCGCACGCTTCTGGATAACAAAAATTGGCTCCAGGTTGGCTTGTGACGCCCATGACAGAACACCGAATTTGGCTACTATGCGCATGTCATGCCAACTTGAAATAGGAACTAAGAAAATTGATTATAGCAATATTGGTTATCGTCATGGAAGGTTACATGCGTATTCGGAGTTGTATTCGGTTTCCCTTGAGCTCCTGAATAGGATTTTTCTATTCGTACAATGAATAGACCGCTAACCGTTAGCTTTTTTCGCGCATGCACAATGCTCTTTCTCTTCGAAGTTCCTCTCACTCGACTACGACTCAGCGTTGCAAAAACTCTCTAGTAACTATCCCTTTAAACGGTAAGATAGACACTTATCGATGTTTAACTGATTATGATATCGAGAAAATCGAAAAACGAGAAATAGTTGCGATTTCACAAAAGGGACCTTATCTTACCCAACCCCTTTCTCATGTCGAATGGACCGTAAAAAAAATAAGACCGTATCGCACTGATGCAACCAGTGTTGGGCATAATCTTATCGTCGAATACGAATACGATTGTAATCGCGATAATTATTCGTTGATTCTGATTCAACTGCGATTATATTCGTATTCGTGGAATCGTATACGCGTAATGGTATTTGTCTCTCTGCGATTCCACGACTACAACCCATAAAAACGCTGCAAATTATTTCACAAAGGTTTATTATTTTTTCAATTGAGTTTGATCGTAGTTTTAGTTGGCTTGCGTACGTCATAAGGCCCGTCCAGACTCCTCAGCGTGTCCTATTTTGAGTTGCCACAACCTATACTTCTATAATTGAGGAGCTGACATGGAAAACGAGTTAAGTCCAAAAATCGAATTTCATAGGAACTCCCTCTGAACTCTTATCAGATTTTTTTGGATATAATCTCTTCTCCATGCAAAGGTCACACATTTATTCAGGGTGCGATCTAGCAAGGATGGGAGGACCTAAGGCCGTTGGCGTGACTGTTTACTTGCACTTCGACGAAAAAAAATGTTCTTTCGATTTATGGACTTAACTCGTTTTCCATGTCAGCTCCTCAATTATATACACATGTTTATATTTCTCGATTTGAGCTCCTATCTATTCAAATAGTTATTACCTTAATAATATCATTATCTAAGTACGTAAGAAAAGTCGAGAGGATATGTTATTAAATATGCGTAGGAAAAGCATTGGTATTAACACACAAATACGACCAAGAAAAAAACATATATTCATGCCTCGAAGGAACGCTGTACCCACCTCATGGTGCCGCGGTGTATTATATGGGTATAACACGTGAAAGTAATAAATATCCATTCTCCTACACCCCTCTGCTACGCCCCTGGTCACTACAGCCACCACAAGATGCCGCGGCGCCTCCTCTCACTCCACCCCCGCTCACGCCCTCGCCACCCACCGCGACCCCCTGCCAAGCGTGCCAGGCGTGCGTCTAACACGTCTAGCATACAAAGACACTTTTTCGCCCGTTTTTGGCCCATAGCATCTATGCGAGTAAAGCGATCGGGATGGTTAAACGTTAGGACCAACTAGACCCCAAATTTTTTTTATTTTTTTATTTTTATTTATTTATTTCAAGTTGTACATTACATTCACATTATAATAAATTTACATATGTAATATAAACTAAAAACAACATTATTGCAAGGCAATAGGCAAATGCCCGTGGTGCCCCGCAAGAGCAGTGCCAAGCATTGATTCATTTAATTACATAATTCATTCAGGTACCTAATTACATCTATTTACCTTCTGGTCTTATGGTCTACACATATATACTCCGAATAATGTTCTCCGATTCAGCAAGTCCCATTCCTATCAACCGACTATCTATTTTCTTTTTATAAGCTGCTCGGCTATATTGTAATGGTGATTTGAGTTCAGCCTTAATAGATCTATGCAGAATATATAATACGTAATGAGGGCTCCTAGTCGTAAGCGTGAGGGCAGGCCTTGGAGTGATAACATTACCTAACAATCTAAAACGAGTCATATGGTTATGGTTATCAACTCTCTCAATTATATTTGGGTTCCCGTGGAACAACAGCAAAAGGGATCTTATAAAAAGTTGACGGGGGGCAAACACCTTGAACTCTTCATACAACTGTGGTCTTTTCAATATAATTTTTAAAATCTTCCTTTGAACTACATTGATTTGTTCCAGATGAGAATTGTAAGCACCCCCCCAAGCTATGATACCATATTGAATTAAAGATTGTACTAGTGCCATATACAATAGTCTTAGCTTGTCAGGCTTAAAAGTGTTTCTAATATAATAAAAAACATAAAGAAATTTCCTCAGCTTCGCGTGTAAGATGCTTATATGCTTTTTCCATGACAACTCGTCATCCACAACTACTCCCAAGTACCGATAGTGTTCCACTTTTTCAAGAGAAACACATGAGCACCTTGGTTCGGCATTACAAGTATGTGCGACTAGATCATAGTTATCATTACCCCAACCGTCACTTTTATTCCCCACTAGCAAGTATTTGGTCTTTTTCGAATTTAACGTCAGCAAGCTGTGGGAAAACCAACTGCTCAGCGTGTTCAATACTCTTTGAGCCTCTGTGAAAACCTCAGACCATGTGTCCCCAGAAATGAGTACCGACGTATCATCCGCAAACAAATATGTTTTACAATTTGGTAAATTATTAGGCAAGGCATTAATATATATCAAAAATAAACTTGCACTTAGCGTTCCACCCACCTTGGATTACACCACAGTCAATGTCCATCAGACTACTAGCGAATTCCCCAATTGAAACGATCTGTTTTCTGGATGACAGGTAGTTCGAGAACCACTTGAGAGCATTACCCTTAACTCCAATATATTCCATACGTTCTAACAATGTTTTCCTATCAATCGTATCAAAACACTTCGATAAGTCACAAAATAGCAAAATCCCCTTCTTCTTTGAGTCCCTCAACTGGTACACATCTCTACTCAACTCAAACATGGCGTGGTCAACACCACGACCAGATCTAAAGCCAAATTGCTCCTCACAAAGCAATCCACGAGACTCAAGGTAGGTAGTTAGTTGTAGCTTGACCCATTTCTCCAGTATCTTCCCAACACAGCTCAACATTGATATGGGTCGATAATTCCCTGGTTCTGATTTGTCTCCATCTTTATACAATGGACAAACCCTCGCCAATTTGAAACATTCCGGGAAAACGCCCGATCTTATACTCAGGTTGAATACGTAGAGCAGCGGCGTTTTTAAAGAAGATACGTATTTTTTAATCAAATTTGACTGGATTCCGTCTATACCTGGGGCCGATCTACCTTTCATCTGACGAATGGTTTTCATCAGTCCATCCTCATCTATTTCTGGAATGACGAACTCCTTACCTGACACTGTAGGTTGAGGAACATGTGAACTACGTGAAGTTGTTTTGACAATTTTCGCTCCTAGTAGTCTTCCAATACTCGCAAAATAGGAATTAAGCGTATTGCACGCTAAATTTCCCACCGTTTCCTTCGTCGTGTTCTTCTTTTCCGCCATCGCCGTTAAAAATTCACTACCACCAGCCGCACTCCTCCCTCGACCTAGAGCCTCGTTCAATATATCCCAGGTTTTCTTCAGATTGTTTTCAGCTCTCTCAAGTTGCTCTGAGTAGTATTTTTCTTTTGCTTTCCTTACTGAAGTTTTCAAAATATTTCGATACCTCCTAAGATATTCCTTGAGGCGGGTATTATACGGTTGTCTCTTTAACTTATTTGCTAGTTTATCTCGTTTCTGTACTGAAGTAATGAGTCCTATTGATATCCACTGTGTTAATTTATTGTAATTCTTCTTGATTTTTGTGATGACAGTATGCCGCTCAATACATTCCTTTAGGATCCGAATAAACTCACTTGCCGCTTCATTTACATCATCAACCAAAACCCTCGCCCAATCAGTACTGTCCAACGATTTTCCAAGTGATTCATAATCAATTTTCTCAACTATGGTCTCCTGGGACTTTACAGTATCGCGTTTTCCACTCAAATCGTCTACCGCCAGGATTGTACTATAGTGATCTGTTATCGATGTTTGAATAACCGCAGGATACAATAGGGCTCTGTCCTTGGACAGAATATGGTCTAAACAGCTCGAAGAAACACCTTGGGCTCTCGTTACTTCAGTTATTAGATTTGCAAAACCGTAAGATGATATAGTATCCAAATACTCAGCTACATTGTTGTCCTCTTCATCTAATAGGTCTATATTAAAGTCTCCTAGGAAATAACATAAGTCATTTGGATCAACACTTTCCATTTCCAATCTTAGCTTTTCGATAAATGGCTCTGTAATGCTGGATGGGGACCTGTAGATTCCGTACATTACATGACGTTTCTTATTAGAGTTGTAAAGAACTTTCAGTACCGTCGCATCACACCAAGTTAATTCCTCGACACTATATTCATACTTATTCAGACCACAGAAAACCACTCCATCATTTTTATTTCTATTGTTTGTTGTTTTGAAAGCTGTATATCCTCGTAATTTCTGCAAAACTCCACACTGACCACTGAATGCTTCAGTCAAAAAAATAAAGTCAGGCTTCCTGCTTACACCCTCCAACCACACACGAAATTCATCGAAGTTTTGACTATAACTTCTTATATTCATATGAAAAATAATATTTTTAGGTTTTATTTTGCCCAATTCTGCAAGGAACTCATTCACTGAACCATATGTTTTACATCTATGCTGAATATTATCGACCAGTTCATTAAATTCCAAATTATCCATCGAAGTTCATTGCTCTCGAAACGAATCCCAAATGCCAATATCCAATATCAAAATCTAGCAAGATCGTCGAAGGAGCGAATTACCTTAACTGGTTCGTTCTCATCTTTTCTGGTATGTACATTGAAGTTTTTGATCCATACAAACTTCGTACCGTTCTCTTTGGCCTTCAACTTCGCACCTCGTAGAAGCGCAGCACGTAGTGACGTAAGGTTCTCCGTGACAAAAATACGTGTGTCTGCCCATGTAGAAACTAATTGTTTTGCTGCGAGCGTTTTATTCTTCCTCGAATTTTCCACCAAATCCTGCCTTTCACTCTCAGATCCCAGAACCGCCACAATCTTTCTGAATACTCCCTCCTTTGCCGGTCCGGCTCGAAACACCCTCCGCACAGCCACCTTCACATTCAACTTCTCTGAAATATCATTAAAGATCTGGGCAAGATCCTCGTTCTTAGTTTCTGGGACTCCATGAAGTTCTACGTTCATTTTCCTTGATTCTTGTTCCATAAAATCAACCTTAGACTGTAGGATCGTAACCGAAGACTTCAAATTCCTATTTTCCTCCTCTATATTCCCGATAGTTTTCTTCATCATCGCCATGTCCGCCGAAAATGTATCAAATTGACTACTAATAAACTCAATTGACTTCTTAACTTCAGAAATTTCTTTTTTTAGGTCAGCAATATTACCGAGCTTTGCTTCCATAGGCGCTATTATTTTCGCTATGATACCAGCACTCTTACACGTTGAACACTTCCAACCGCTACGTGTAGCCTTACTCATCTTCTTAAAATTAACATCCGTAATAGATAAGCATCGATAATGATAGAGGCTATCGCACCCACCTTTGCACCTCAGGGAATCCTCCTCCTTGAGCTCCCCAAAACACTGGTCACAGACCGACATCGCTGAACCGATAAGGATGTCTATGTGTCTATGTGTGTAAGGATGTCTATGTCTAAATGGAGTCTATGTGTGAAAGAACGGGTTTTTTAAGTAAATTCTTAGGCCTTTTATGGCCCGGACGGCGGACGGACATTTCAAATTTGGATTCTACGCACCTTGAAACGTAAAGTGACAAAGTTTGAGGGGGGGTTATAAAAATTTTTTGCTAAACGATCACATAGGCTTATTATTGGAAATAATAAACCAAAATGCGTCACGGTCATCAATTTCAATAGGGCGTCCCTCCTATAATATGCGAAGCCTTGCTAATATCAACTAGCTTCAAAGGGACGTCCCGATAATAATCCTATATCTCTACCCGTGACTTGTGTATTCGATGTTATCATCAATTTGTTCAAGAACTGACAAAACAGTAGTTTTTAAAAGTCGGTACCTCCTCAAAAAATCAATTTCAATGAGATTGAAAACCGCCGTGCTCTCTCTAATCCAACGAGGACGGTGAATTGTAAAGTCTTCATATCAACTTCGTTTTCGAAAACCAATGCTCTAATCAATCCTCTGTGGCTCATTTTCGTGCATGTAGGAAACTAGGAAAATGTAGCAGATTAAATGGAAAAACGTAGCAAAAAAGGATTTCCGTCAAGTAAATAAAGATGGCGAAAAGAACTACCTACCTAGTAAATGGTTGATTTGAACGCTAACCACCCAAATTCGGCGGGTTAGTTTCGATCGTTGGTTTAGCGCATTTGATCATTGATTCATCTGAACCGGAGTTGGTAAAACCGGATATCGTTGTTTAACAGCTGAGATCTTCGGTTTGATGCGTAAACGTTGATTAAAAAATTGCAAAGGAAACGCTTGCATACGAGTCTGCAACACATTGGGACATTTTATGTCTTTAGTTGCATACTCGTGTGTGTTGCAGACTCGTATGCAAGGTCTAAGAGCAACTCAGCCGGACCCTGGGCATCGTCAAGTAATTATGTCCTAAAGAGGCTACATACGAAATGAAAGCTTCCTAGAGTGTAAAGTATAGAAATTACCTATTAAAATGATTTAACCACCGTTTCACAAATCAAACCGTTCTCGCAATATTCGGATCACCTGCTATGAATCAAATCATCGAAACACCAGCTCAATGAAATCATCAGAACAAGCGGTTGCAATCATGTTCATAATATCAATTTATTATTGAAAATGATCACCTGAGTGTACACAATTATTCAAATAACCATGCTCATAACTTACTCAGCTTGTTGGTCACGCACTTCGCAGTATAGTTAACATAATATGGTTGGATAAATCGAGAGCTTTCGAACGAATGGTCAACGAATTTTGTGGGATGAAAAACGACAAAGAACCATTTCCCTAGCAACGACTCGGTTGTAAGCGGAAATCATCAGAATATTTTCGTGAGCAATTTTCCGTGACGTTTTTTTAGTTTATGTGCCAAAGCAAAGACATAAAATGTCAAAACTTTGGTGAAACCAGGCCTGAATCTTGAAATTTGACAAATCTTAAGAATCCTGTGAAACTCGGAGCGCTATAGCTCGAAAGTCTTCCATTGGATTTTACTCCCGGAGACAGGAAAAGCTGCAACGAGATCTGACCTTTCCAACGGTGTAGTCAATTTTACTTTTACTTCGCTAATTAGAGGAAAAACTGTTTTAATGTTGAAAAAATTTGTTTTTTTAATGAAATCAAGGGTTTTTTGGAAAATTACCTTCTATAAAAATGCAAGTTTGGGGTCGGTTTCTACGTATTTTTTGACGCTGAATCGAATGGTAACAGTTGCATATCTTCAAAACCCAGTTATAACCACAGATACTAGACACATGTTTCTAGTATCCGTGGTTATAACCTATTTTACACTTTAGCTCACTAGTTTCACCCCTAAAAACACATAAAATTTATCATACCAAATGAACTCAAATTTGTGAGTTAAACTGTTAAACTTGGTTATAACAGAGTTGGGGAGGAGTGCAAGTGTTGCCATTCGATTCAGCGTAAAAAATACGTAGAAACCGACCCCAATACATTTATGTGCGTTTTTCAGCATAATTTGCGCTTAAGGAGATTACTACTGAAATAAAGTTTTCAACTGTTTTCTGTTGAACTGTGAAGTGTCTTCATTTCAACTGTGAAGTTTTCAAGGGTTCATTGTGTTCAAAAATTCATTTTCTTTCTTGGGAATAGAAGAAGGTTTAATTCAACGTAAAACATGTTTAAATGAAAGTGAAAAAGGTTTAAATGAAAGTAAAAAAAGTTTAAATGGAAGTGAAAAAGGTTTAAATGAAAGTTAAAAAGTCCAGTCATGCAGCATGACCCCATGAGCGAATTTTTGAAGAATATTACCGATTTTTACAACCACCGAACGGCATTATTTCGATTTTTGACTGATTTTTCAACTTTGAAATTTTTGAAAACTTGATACATATTCTTATAGGAAATTTTACGCTGATTCCGAATATACCACATATTAGTATGCTGAAAAAATTATTTCGCACGACAAATCGCAAAAAACAGGCTATTTTGAAATTTTTGACTACATTTTTGAAAATTTCAACCCGAAGATGTAATCCGATCAAGCTGGCCAACGAACATGAACTTTCATTTTGTGCCCTTAACATTTTAAAATTTGTTTGAAGTTTCTAGCACAATTCTACGGACAGTTATCGTCTGGAATGACACATACATACATACATACATATATACATACATACATACATACATATATACATACATAAAAAAATGCGTTAAACTTCCGAATATGATTCAGAATAGCCTGAAACGGATTTCTGCATAATTGTTTTTCAAAAATTCACATTCTACAAATTTTGAGGCGATAGCAATAGCTTAATTTTCTTCAAAAATTCGCTAAAAGGTTTAATTTAAAGTAAAAAATGTTTAAATCATTGCGAAAAAGGTTTAACTAAAAGGTAAAATACTACGAGTATATAACATTCCCTTTATCATCGATTTAGTGACGAACTATATAAGAAAGACGAACTTATCGTATATACCAGTGTAAATAGCAGTTTTAGTTTTCTCCTCAATATACTACATCGATTTAAAATCTTCGTTTTTCGTTTATGTGATATCCCGTTCATTAAACAATTAATTTATCTTTATTAAGCCTTTCAAAAATGTGCATATTGTTCAGATTGGATGGATTTATTCTTATACAGAAGTAAAATATGATAAATAACTAATATTTGACAATCCCCCAGAAAATTGCATTTTCCGATGTCATTTATGTGTTTATACTACCAGTTCAAACTGGTTTAGTATCGGGAACAAATTAACCATCCACGTTTTCCCAATCAGCCCCCATAGTGCAGTCAATTGATAGTATAGTTATCTCCTGCCACGGTTATCTAAGTTTTAAAATATCGGGGGGGGGGGGGGGGGGGGGGGAATATTTGCTTGAACTCCACATTTGGGAGTATAAAGGCTTACGGAACGGCGAATTGTCCATCAGCTTACTGTCTAGCAGTCACCGAATCAGATCGACTAAAATGAAACTGTACGCTTTCCTTTTCACGATCGTAGCCGCCCTGATGCTCCTCAGCGAAGGTATGGATTTAACTGTTCTTGTAAATATATTGTGCTTAAATCAAAAAATGGTTCCAGTCATGCAGCATGACAGTAAGAGCTAATTTTCGTATCATATTTATGGTTATTTTTAACTTTCTTTGCTTTTAGCGAATTTTTGAAGAAAATTAAGCTATTGCTCTCGCCTCAAAATTTGTAGAATGTGAATTTTTGAAAACATTTTATGCAGAAATCCGTTTCAGGCTATTCTGAATCATATTCTGAAGTTTAACGCATTTTTTTTTATGTATGTATGTATATATGTATGTATGTGTCATTCCAGACGATAACTGTCCGTAGAATTGTGCTAGAAACTTCAAACAAATTTTAAAATGTTAAGGACACAAAACGAAAGTTCAAGTTCGTTGGCCAGCATGATCGGATTACATCTTCGGGTTGAAATTTTAAAAATGTAGTCAAAAATTTCAAAATAGCTTGTTTTTTGCGATTTGTTGTGCGAAATAATTTTTTCAGCATACTAACATGTGGTATATTCGGAATCAGCGTAAAATTTCCTATAAGAATATGTATCAAGTTTTCAAAAATTTCAAAGTTGAAAAATCAGTCAAAAATCGAAAAATGCAGTTCGCTCGTTGTAAAAATCGGTAATATTTGCATGAAACGTCCAAATTCAGATTGAACCCAACAGTATCCCTGTATAACCAATCCTAGAACCATGCTGTTTAAAACGTAGGTAGTAGGTGCTTGTTAAAAAAAAAAGAAAAAAAAAAAAAAAATGTAATCGCAACTGATGAGTTTACTCTGTGAAATATTCCGTCCTCCGATTCTCTCGGTCGCTCTCTTTAATGTTTTACGCTCAACTGTTTTAGGACTTGATGTAGCTTTAATACTGACTGTGGCTTAGAAAATATCAGCCATGAAATTATGAAGAAGTTCTATTTATGTACGTACTAGCACGCAGACCCAAGGCCTCGCTCCGCTCGAAATGTCGAAGATTTCTTCAAAAATTCGCTCATGGGGTCATGCTGCATGACTGGACTTTTTTACTCGACTGGAACTTCTAAAATTACTTTTTCATTGAAACAAATCTAGAATTAACGACAAGGTTAGGTGATAGTGTAACTCCAAAAAATTTCTATGGGTAGCAGGTAGGTTTTGGAGGTAATTTCAAAGCCGAGCCTTATCACAAGAGCTTTAAGGACCGAAATAGAAGTAAAGGGAAGGTGTTCATTCTTGAGACGTGTAGGTACCAATAAAAAAAAAGTCCAGTCATGCAGCATGACCCCATGAGCGAATTTTTGAAGAAATCTTCGACATTTCAGTCGCTATTGATCGTGTTGAGAAATTTTAGTTTATGATTTTGATAGACAAGCATGGAATCAAATTATTAATACATGCACAGAGTAAACTCATCAATTGTGATTACAATTTTTTTTTTTTTTTTTTTTTTTTTTTTTCTTTTTAAGCACCTACTACCTACGTTTTAAACAGCATGGTTCTAGGATTGGTTATACAGGGATACTTCCATAAGAGTAGTTCAATCTGAATTTGGACAATGTTTCATGCAAATATTACCGATTTTTACAGCTAGCGAACGGCATTATTGCGATTTTTGAGTGATTTTTCAACTTTGAAATTTTTGAAAACTTGATACATATTCTTATAGGAAATTTTACGCTGATTCCGAATATACCACATGTTAGTATGCTGAAAAAATTATTTCGCACAACAAATCGCAAAAAACAGGCTATTTTGAAATTTTTGACTACATTTTTGAAAATTTCAACCCGAAGATGTAATCCGATCATGCTGGCCAACGAACTTGAACTTTCGTTTTGTGTCCTTAACATTTCAAAATTTGTTTGAAGTTTCTAGCACAATTCTACGGACAGTTATCGTCTGGAATGACACATACATACATACATATATACATATATACATACATAAAAAAATGCGTTAAACTTCAGAATATGATTCAGAATAGCTTGAAACGGATTTCTGCATAAAAATTTTTCAAAAATTCACATTCTACAAATTTTAAGGCGAGAGCAATAGCTTAATTTTCTTCAAAAATTCGCTAATACTTCAGGCCCATTGCTAGAGCATGTTGGGTTCTACCATGCTGGTTATTGAGTGATCGGCACTGCCCATTATTAGTTTTATAGAGTACCCAAATCTGGATAAACCCACAGAATGGCAACATAAATCTTACTAATGATTTCGGCTTTAAAAATTGACGACGATGATTCTGGAAACATAATCAAGTAAAATAAGAGGGCCTATCCCATAGTAGGCACGCCCATGCCAACTATAGGAAGGAAAGTTGGTTTTCAATCAGCAGTGGGCGTGCTTTTAATTTCCGCTATAATTTGATTCATTTTCCTAATTCTACAGCTTGAGAGCTGGAGAATCCGTTGGTATAAACCAAACTGAACAAATTCTCTTTGGAGTGAATATCGCCAAAACCAACTTGGTCAATCCTTATGCAAAAAAATAGTGAGAGTCCAGCGGCCGACGCTTGCAGTTGCAAATGACTGTCAGCAGGGTTGCCAACTCATGGTCATTCATTACCGTACCAATCATTTCCAAATTACCTACCGTACACTCTCGTACATCCATCCTAAAACCAACCGTATTTTCCACAGCACGCATATCTAAACTGTAGTGGATTTATAGATGCTTGACTAGGGGAAGGTACCCCTAGAGGAATGCTTTTAGATAAATCTTGATTTGGGAGAATTCCATGAGATGGTAATTCGGGTTTGTTCCTTGATGAGGAACTTGTTGAAGGTACTGAAAAGTACCTTCAGATAGGTGTTTATCCCTGTTTTCAAAGGGGTGAGCTTTGTCGGATCAGAGGCAAATATCTTGCTCAAACGGATTTCAATGAAGAAATTTTTCAAAACTTTTGATTTTAACATTTTTTGAGCCATTGCAATAGCTTCACTTTTTACAAAAATTCACTCACAACAACTGAACTACATTTTCACGACAACATAAATAATATTGAACTAAATACTATTCGCTTCGCTATCCCGCAGGAGCTGCAGCTCATGATGAACAGGAGAAGCCACAGGAGAGGGGGGGTTATGGGTATTGATCATTCGGGTTAACTGAACTGGCCCAATAACTGGCCGGATGTGATAAATGAACTTACAACGTCAAAGGAACAAAGGACAAAAAAAGGACATCCTCATCGCAAATTCGCAATGGATGGATATAGATATAGCGTTGGGGTAGTTTATCACTAATGCACCTTATTCAATAATTGTTACTGATACAAAAGAATAAAAATCTTATCACACCGTTAGCCATTCGGCCGTTCATCGGTTTGGTGTTTTGCTGACCTTTTCCTTCGAAATATAGAATAACTTCTTGGACATTTTCGTTTCACCTTTTGAATGAATAATATCAACCACTTAAGTAAATAAGTTCCATTCGTGCAGCATGATTTTTTTTTTTTTTTTTTTTAAGTGAATTTCATTTTAAAAAATGAAGTCATTGCAATTGCATTTTCCAAAATTTTTCTTCTTTGAAATCCGTTTTGAGGCATTCTGAAACAAATCCAAGAGTTCAACAGTTTAACTTCAACACTAACACTTTAACTTTAACACTAATTATACATGAAATAGCGTGAAATTGTAAGATTAGTTGCAGAATGTCTCAAAACGGATTTCAATATAAAATTTTTTTGAGTGGCACGGAACTGGCGCGACCCTTCTCGAACGCAACGAGAGACGGCGAACGGACGTGGCACGGGCGAAAAGGCGGCTGCCTGCGCCACGTCCATTCTGTTTACATTGAACCATTTGTTTACATGGAAAGACGCGGAAGTTATAAGATGAAATTGGTTTTATTGTAACTAATATTGTGATTATACATCGTAAATATTTTGTTTGTTGTATTGGTATTTTGTTTGTATTATTGTTTTAGTACAAAAGAATGTCATATTCGTGCTCAGCAGAAAATTTCCTGTAGGACAGGACGGCTTTTGAATTTTTTCCACGAAGAATGGCCATTCGCCCCACTGTGCGCTGGTAGCTCGATTTTGGTTTTCGAAATACGCTTTTTTTGCCAATATCAGACTTTTGAATATAACTCTTACAGACTTATTTGTAAAATTGTGAAACTTCGTATACTTACGTTTTTGGGGTCGCTGAACTCGAATATGTAGTCAAAACAAGTCAACACCAACAACTTTTGACGGTTTGGAATCTCAAAACCGTCAAAATCATGACAAAAACGCTGCAAATTATTTCACAAAGGTTTATTATTTTTTCAGTTGAGTATGATCGTAGTTGCCAGACTCCTCGGCCTGTCCTACTTCGAGTTGCCACAACCTATACTTCTATAATTATATACGCATGTTTATATTTCTCGATTTGAGCTCCTATCTATTCAAATAGTTATTGCCTTAATAATATCATTATCTAAGTACGTACGAAAAGTCGAGAGGATATGTTATTAAATATGCGTAGAAAAAGCTTTGGTATTAACACAAATATGACCTTGAAAAAAACATATTCATGCCTCGAAGGAACGCTGGCGCCGTACCCACCACAAGCTGCCGCGGCGCCGGGGTCCTCCTCTCACTCAACCCCCCGCTCACCCACCTCTCCACCCACCGTGCTCCCCTGCCAAGCGTGCCAGGCGTGCGTGCGTCGAAAAAGACACTTTTTCGCCCGTTTTTGGCCCATAGCATCTATGCGAGTAAAGCGATCGGGATGATTAAACGTTAGGACCAACTAGACCCCAAATGGAGTCTATGTGCGAAAGAACGGGTTTTTTAAGTCAATTCTTAGGCCTTTTATGGCCTGGACGGCGAACGGACATTTCAAATTTTGATTCTACGCACCTTGAAACGTAAATGATAAAGTTTGAGGGGGGGTTATAAAAATTTTTTGCTACACGATCACATAGGCTTATTATTGGAAATAATAAACCAAAAAAAGACACTTTTTCACCTATTTTTGGCTCATAGCACCTATGAGAGTGGAGCGATCGAGGTGGCGAGATGTTAGGACCAACTAGACCCCAAGTGGAGTCTATGTGCGAAAGAACAGATTTTTTAAGTAAATTCTAAGGCCTTTTATGGCCCGGACGGCGGACGGCGAACCGGACATTTCAAATTTGGATTCAACATACCTTGAAACGTAAAGTGACAAAGTTTGAGGGGGGGTTATAACAATTTTTTGCTATACGATCACATAGGCTTATTATTGGAAATTGTGGTGAAATCCACCACCTCTTTTCAACAGCCCTTTTCAGGGCTACCAAAAAGAGGTAGGCACACCACAAAAATATTTATAAGACGTCGAGTTACAACTCCGTCAAACAAAATATTTCACCAGAGAGAAAATACTAAATTCTCTCCCAAAAGTGAAATATTAAAGAATAACACGCAAGGCGACCTCCCCAAACATTTACTGGGCGAGAGAGATGCGACAAACATCTCGAAACAAGTCGCCTTGAATGAGAACACGCAAGGCGACCTCCCCAAACATTTACTGGGCGAGAGAGATGCGACAAACATCTCGAAACAAGTCACCTTGAATGAGAACACGCAAGGCGACCTCCCCAAACATTTACTGGGCGAGAGAGATGCGACAAAAATCTCGAAACAAGTCGCCTTGAATGAGAAACCTCAAACAGGAAAACTCAAGGTCGTTCAGCCACCCCCGGGGACCCCGTCAAAGCAACGGACGCAGGGAAACCACCTCGGAAGACCAACTCAGCTATCATATGCACAGATACTGGGAAAACACTGTGCGAACCAATGAGATTGCACAGTCGAATTTACGAAATTGAGCGAGCCAATCCGAAGCTAGTTTGATCATACCAAATTAGTTGACGAAACTAATTTGCATACTAACCATAAAGTGGACACCACTTTTTGTTATAAATACCTCGTTCAGAGCCTGGCATTTCATTCCACTCTCCGCTCTCGACGACGACACACTCTGAAGTACGAAGAATTCTACACGCACCAAGCTGACGAACCTTCTGCTACACGAAGTCATCTCAAGAACGATTTTTTACTGCTTTCTACAAGCCAGTCCTCCTCTCCACGCAGATCTCGCATTGGCATCTACGAGTCCAGTGATTATTCATCCTGCTCATTGCCCAACGTAGTTCATCTGTTAGGACGCCACCCGGTGCAGCTATCGATATTCTCTTTAGCTCGCACGCCCGAGGGACGTTCCGAGCCGTGTCGCCCGGATTACATAGCCTTAAGCTCGTAATCGACCGCTGTGGGCACGCCGGTAAATTACTCAGCTCCTCCGCTCTAATTTACCGTCTCAGGAAGCCTTTTTCAAGGCTACGAGGTAGGACCCTGCCATCTGAGCATTGGAAAGACGCTCTGGCAAGCGAGTCCACCTCCAAAACCCTCTATTTTTCACACATAGAGGCATCGAAACGAGCTAAAACTCGATCAATTCGATGGAACGCCGGCCTTCCTACTTCCCCTTGCAAGGGGAGGAAGGCGACGGCGAAGCTGGGCCGAGTAGCCCACGTAGTGCGCCCTACCGGCCACACGGCGAGTCCGCTGAACCCAGCGACAGCGCAAGGCACGGCCCTCACGTCCGAATCGCCCTCTCGCCCGACGTATTCGTTCGAGAAACTTTCGAACAAGCCTCGCCTATACAAAAGATCGAGGAAACTTTTCAGACTCGCTCTGAAGCCGATCATTACGATTCAACTAAGCTGTCCGAATACCCACGATATTCGACGCAGGCTTACTCGGCCGATCCGAGTGTCAAATACACTCCAAATGCACAAAAAGCGAAGGATACTTTTCAGTACCTCAACCAAGCTCAACATATTCCCCTTTCAGATATAAATCTAAGGCCGGAATATTACAAAACGGCTCAGTACCAAACTGATCGAACCCAGCACTTATTGCGCGAGCCTAGCGCTCCGCGCGGCTGCGACACGGACTATCCCCCCTTTCAGTCCGCGAAACCAGTTGACCTTGGCGGTTCCGCCCGCATTCCTCGCGGGGGTGGCCTGGAGACCAACCCGCATAACCGGGATATAAATGTCCGACTTGGTCTACCTACGCCAAGTCAAACTTATATAAATCCACTACAAATGGTGACCCCGCCTTTGAACAGGCTCAACACGGAGCATTTCGTTCCCTCTTATGAAGCTAGTGGATTTCAGGGAACCACTGCGGGCGTGCGACCCCCGCCGGGCCTCTACGCCCCACATCTCACGCAACATCCCTCTACACAAGGTGGTTTTCAAGCACTTTTAGAGGAGATGGGAGATTATCAAAAACCAGTCTTCCAAAAGAAGAATATTGATCGTGCACTCGCCGAGTTCGATCAATACTGCGTGAGAAAACACATGAGAACGCAAAACGAATGCTTCTCAGCTATATACAAGTGGGTACCAGAAGAAATGAGGGAAGCTATCGACTCAGCTTACCTCACGGCACCCCACGCTCCCTACGAAGAGGCCAAACAACGCCTCCAACGAGAATATGGGTTGTCCTTACAGGACAGGCTCCTCGCACTCGAGGACCCCGCATCTCTCGCCAAAAAACCCAGCACCAAGTACCACGAGATGTACTCGAAAGCTGTTGGGTACTTTTCGGAAGCTCTAATCACTCAAAAGTGGATTGAGACTCTTCCCATCGAAGCACGAGGTATGGTCGCAGCTCAGCCTACCACGACCTCCCGGCTCGACCTAGCTGATACGCTACACGCGTACAGAGCAGAGAATACTTCTCTGAACATACGAGGAGTTGAATCTACTCCGAAACCCATAAATACTGGTTTCAAAAAGGCCCTCCCGAAACAAGCTGAGTTCAAACCTCAACCAGTGGAGAGTAAGCCTCACAAACCGACGGCCTATGTCTGTCGAAACCACGCACGTTTCGGTAACGAAACTCGCAAATGTGCAGACCCAGAACACTGCACTTGGAAGACAAACACTGCTTCCAAAACTAACAGAAAGGCTGCGACTATAAGCCAGCCTAAAACACGGGTTTCTACCGAAAATACTCAGCAATCGGTACAAGAAAGTACCGTTCCGACTTCCGACACAGAGAATTCGGAAAACGAATAACTGCCAGTGTATCTGAGCCTATACGCCGGCAGTCTACTGAGTATAAAAGGCTTTTTTTCAAGTGCAAACTGAATGGCACTGAATTTCTCATTGACACGGGAGCAGAAGTGAACATTCTGCCCCACAATGTCACAAAAAAATTGGGCTTGAAAATTCTCAAGTCCAACGTTAAGCTCACAGCAGCTAACGGAGCCCCTATAGATACACTAGGGCGAGCTGACACAACAATTAACATCGGCCTCGGGGACATGACCACCGAGTTTATGATCACGAAAGTTGATCTAGCGATCCTAGGTATCCCATTCCTCGAATCTTGGGATATCGGAATACGGGTCAAACACAAGTACATTTATAAAGATAAAATGAAGTGCTATGCCGATCAAGAAATAGCTGCAGTCATGAACAAAAAGTTCACTGACGAACAAATTGCAGCTACTATCCCTCATCGTGACAATACACCTCAACCAGAGGACGTACAAATCACGGAGGACGAAAACATTCGCTCTATCATTAACAAATACAATGATAAAATGAGCAAAATTCATGGTAAATGGAAGAACAACGGGGTTTACCACCGTATAACCACGGAAGGAACTCCAGTACACTTCCGAGCAAGACCCATGGCAGGAGAAAAACGGGCTCAAGTCAAAAAGACTTTTGACGAAATGCTTTCAGAAGGCATAATTGCACCATCGGATTCCGAATGGGCATCTCCGTTACACTGTGTGCCAAAAAAAGACGGGTCATGGAGAATCACCGGCGATTACCGTTTCCTCAACGCGAAAACGAAGAAAGACGCCTACCCTCCTCCTCACATTCGCTCGTTCCAAGCGAATTTACATGATACGCAAATCTATTCAACAATAGATTTAAAATCGGCATATTATTATATTCCGATGCACCCAGATGACGCTCATAAAACTGCGATTATTACACCTTTCGGTCTTTATGAGTTTAAGAAAATGAGCATGGGTTTGGCCGGAGCGGCTCAAACATGGCAAAGATACATGGACAGCATCATGCGAAAATTTGATTTCGCATTTGTATATCTAGATGACATCCTGGTGGCTTCGAAGAATTATAACGAACACATGAACCACCTCAGACAAATTTTTGACATACTAGGGGAACACGGACTTCGAGTAGGTTTTGATAAATGCATTTTTTCGAAACCTACCGTCGATTTCCTAGGTTTCACTATCTCGAAGGAAGGAATAATTCCTAAACGAGACAAAATAGAAGCCATAGAACAATTTCCTAGGCCAGTAGACGTACGAAGTCTACGCAGATTCCTAGGTATGTGTGGTTTCTACCGAGCATGCTCGAGCAAATTCGCTCACACGGCACAACCTCTGTATGACTCCATTCAGTCAAACAAAAAAAATGACAGAACACCTATCGAATGGACATCAGAGAGAGAAAAAGCTTTTAACAGCTTAAAGCAAGCAATGATCAAAGCAACATTGCATAACATTGCTCACCCACACCCTACGGCGGAGTGGAGATTAGTCTGTGACGCGTCCGACACACACATCGGAGCGGCACTAGAACAAGAAATTACAGACAAACATGGCTCGAAATCGTACCAACCATTGGGATTTTTCAGTAAAGAGATTCCAGAACAATGGAAGAACAAAGCATCGTTCGACAAGGAAATGTTCGCCGTTTACCAAGCGTGCATTCACTGGCACAACGACTTGGACGGCAGATCCTTCCATATTTGTTCGGATCACAAGCCTCTGCTAGGCACGATGCTTAAAAAGAATGCTCATTTTTCTAAAATGAGATTAAGATGGCTAACATACATCTCTCAAATGACGAGTGACATTCGTCATATTTCCGGAGAGAGCAACGTCGTCGCCGACGCACTCTCCAGACCCTTCGATCCGGTTGAAATTCAAACGAAATCGATTTCAACACAGACGAACGAGGGTCCACCCATAGCTGAAATTTCGAAAATTACGGCTGCAATAGAATGCAATCTTCTACTGCACATTTCAAATTCACAAATTCGCTCTCCCCCTACCGCGGAGGACAAATTGAAACTCACACGAGTTGACTTCTCTCAAGGAGAAATTTGGTGTAACCTAGACCTAGGACACCCTAGACCTTATATTCCAAACGAAATAAGGGAAGAAATAATAAGCCAAATTCACAATTTGGGACACCCAGGTATACACTCTACAGTGTATAAAGTTAAACAACGATATTTTTGGCACGGACTACGTGCAGATGTCTCAAACTGGGTCCGAGCGTGCGAAACTTGCCAACGAGCAAAAATCACGCGCTCCGTGAAGCTCCCTTACTCCGAATTTGAAACGGCAAACAAATTTTCACACGTACACGTGGATATTACCGGACCCTTACCTTTAGCAAAAGGAGGGAAACGTTACATTTTGATGATGGTTGATAGAGCAACGGGTTGGCTAGAGGCAGTCCCTCTTAACAACATCGAAACAACCACAATCACAAATGCCTTTATCAATATTTGGGTAGCTTCAAAGGGCGTACCTAAATACATCACAAGTGATCAGGGCACCCAATTTGAATCAGATCTGTTCAATTCCATTATGGAACGTCTCGGAGTAAAACATACTCACACGTTACCATACAAACCATCAACAAACGGTATGGTAGAACGCAGAAACAGATCTTTGAAAGAAGCTCTCAAAGCTCAAAACGAAAATTGGCTCGATGCACTTCCCAAAGTTCTACTCGCCATGCGTACGGCAGTAGACCCGGCGACCGAAACTACGCCTTTCCAAAAAGTTTACGGGATTGACGTACCACTCCCAGGAGACATTTTCGTAACTTCTACGAACCTTTCGGAACCTCTTTTCTTCCGACCTACGCATATTAAACATAATAATACGAAATATGCCGTAAACATGCCCAAAAATTTGGATACATGTACTCATGTCTATATCAGAGTGCCCACACAGCTCACCTCTCTGCAATGTCCTTACACGGGACCATTCAAAGTGGTTAAAAGAGATAAGTTTTCGGTTACTGTGCAAATTGGCGAACATACTGAGAAAGTTCCCAAACAGCAAATCAAGCCAGCTTATACTCTACACTCGGAAGAAGCTGTATCGCAAGGACAATCTGTGTCACAAAATCAGACAAAAAATAAGGAGAAAACTCCCCGGAAATCCGCCAGAGGGCGCGTTCCTTCTACCAAATTTGACGAAAAGTGGGTGACTGCGCTCAAAACAGGCCACGCCCATTTTTCTCGGGTAGGAACAGTGGGAGGTATAAATATGGAGCACCCCACAGCCAGAGATCATACCAATCTCAACCATGGCAGCCTCCAACTCTCCTATGCTGACAGAAGAGGTAGAGGAGTTCCTCCTCGCAGAGGAAACCCTCCCTGCACCGCTCGAACCGCTCCCGCCTTCGCCGAGGAAAGAGGAGAAGCCGGCGAACGCTCCCACAGAGGTGGTTTGGACGAGGCCCCGGCCCTTCCAGCCACCAGCTCCACCCGCCCAGCCGCTGCCTACGCCTCCGCCCGCTCACCAGCTACCAGCGGTACCCAGACAGTGGATATCCTCGGGCGACGTGCCGGTTCCTCGCTGGGAGGAAATGAGCACTGCGGGGTGGTCAGAGCCAAGCACTTCCCGGGCTCCTCCGCAACAGCCCAGCCGCGGCCGCGGGCCAAACCCTCGCGGGTTTGGTTCCCGTCGGCAGAGCTCGGGCCGGCCACGGCCGCCCCGCGGCGCTCGTCGAAACCGACGATGCCGGGGCGCACCACAGGGACGGGACGCGAGGCCTGCACCTCCGCCTCCGCCCCAACTGGCGAGGTTCTCCTACGGAGAGTTCCGAGTAGACCTCCCAGTTCTCCCCCATCGGCGTCGTCGTTGATAACGCGACGTCTTGGGGAGGCCCCTGTGGTGAAATCCACCACCTCTTTTCAACAGCCCTTTTCAGGGCTACCAAAAAGAGGTAGGCACACCACAAAAATATTTATAAGACGTCGAGTTACAACTCCGTCAAACAAAATATTTCACCAGAGAGAAAATACTAAATTCTCTCCCAAAAGTGAAATATTAAAGAATAACACGCAAGGCGACCTCCCCAAACATTTACTGGGCGAGAGAGATGCGACAAACATCTCGAAACAAGTCGCCTTGAATGAGAACACGCAAGGCGACCTCCCCAAACATTTACTGGGCGAGAGAGATGCGACAAACATCTCGAAACAAGTCACCTTGAATGAGAACACGCAAGGCGACCTCCCCAAACATTTACTGGGCGAGAGAGATGCGACAAAAATCTCGAAACAAGTCGCCTTGAATGAGAAACCTCAAACAGGAAAACTCAAGGTCGTTCAGCCACCCCCGGGGACCCCGTCAAAGCAACGGACGCAGGGAAACCACCTCGGAAGACCAACTCAGCTATCATATGCACAGATACTGGGAAAACACTGTGCGAACCAATGAGATTGCACAGTCGAATTTACGAAATCGAGCGAGCCAATCCGAAGCTAGTTTGATCGTACCAAATTAGTTGACGAAACTAATTTGCATACTAACCATAAAGTGGACACCACTTTTTGTTATAAATACCTCGTTCAGAGCCTGGCATTTCATTCCACTCTCCGCTCTCGACGACGACACACTCTGAAGTACGAAGAATTCTACACGCACCAAGCTGACGAACCTTCTGCTACACGAAGTCATCTCAAGAACGATTTTTTACTGCTTTCTACAAGCCAGTCCTCCTCTCCACGCAGATCTCGCATTGGCATCTACGAGTCCAGTGATTATTCATCCTGCTCATTGCCCAACGTAGTTCATCTGTTAGGACGCCACCCGGTGCAGCTATCGATATTCTCTTTAGCTCGCACGCCCGAGGGACGTTCCGAGTCGTGTCGCCCGGATTACATAGCCTTAAGCTCGTAATCGACCGCTGTGGGCACGCCGGTAAATTACTCAGCTCCTCCGCTCTAATTTACCGTCTCAGGAAGCCTTTTTCAAGGCTACGAGGTAGGACCCTGCCATCTGAGCATTGGAAAGACGCTCTGGCAAGCGAGTCCACCTCCAAAACCCTCTATTTTTCACGCATAGAGGCATCGAAACGAGCTAAAACTCGATCAATTCGATGGAACGCCGGCCTTCCTACTTCCCCTTGCAAGGGGAGGAAGGCGACGGCGAAGCTGGGCCGAGTAGCCCATGTAGTGCGCCCTACCGGCCACACGGCGAGTCCGCTGAACCCAGCGACAGCGCAAGGCACGGCCCTCACGTCCGAATCGCCCTCTCGCCCGACGTATTCGTTCGAGAAACTTTCGAACAAGCCTCGCCTATACAAAAGATCGAGGAAACTTTTCAGACTCGCTCTGAAGCCGATCATTACGATTCAACTAAGCTGTCCGAATACCCACGATATTCGACGCAGGCTTACTCGGCCGATCCGAGTGTCAAATACACTCCAAATGCACAAAAAGCGAAGGATACTTTTCAGTACCTCAACCAAGCTCAACATATTCCCCTTTCAGATATAAATCTAAGGCCGGAATATTACAAAACGGCTCAGTACCAAACTGATCGAACCCAGCACTTATTGCGCGAGCCTAGCGCTCCGCGCGGCTGCGACACGGACTATCCCCCCTTTCAGTCCGCGAAACCAGTTGACCTTGGCGGTTCCGCCCGCATTCCTCGCGGGGGTGGCCTGGAGACCAACCCGCATAACCGGGATATAAATGTCCGACTTGGTCTACCTACGCCAAGTCAAACTTATATAAATCCACTACAGAAATAATAAACCAAAAATAGAGTAGTAACTTCCTTCCAATATAATGAAGAAGTGAATAATGGAAATATTCGTAGGCTCTGATTCAACTAGGAAAATGTCTATCATATCCGTGAAACGCGACAGGCACATCCTGCACTTCAATGAATTGTCCGTGGCCTTGGTTTTCCCAGGTTGGTTGTAAGTTTTTACACTTTGATTAGGGGTTCTCATGTTAAATAAGAATTAATACCACATGTAACAACCAAGTAGTGCTGAACAAGATAATGAAGTGATGTCTGTGAAGTATTCAACAGACATTTTACTTCCCATACACTGACGGACTGGACTAGATTCGGATATTAGAGAGTTCCTTGTAGATCCGTAAAACACAACCAGGTATTAAGTTCTGGTTTAACTGAATGGGCACATTACGATGCGAATAATTAAACTGTGCTAGGCGCTGGCAATAAGATGTTCGTCTAACATTTCATTAACAAAAACTTGGATTGATAACGAGAAGTGCATCAAAACAAAACCTCTAAGAGAAGGTTACAGATTGAGTTTAGGGTTAGGGGTGGCGACACCTCCTTTTCTACAAAGCACAGTGAGGGTGCTGCGCACAGCGTCCATTCACTACAGCTTTTCAGTTTTGCAAGTGGGCTGTTGCGTTTTGGTTGATTATAATATTTACTTATTTTGAACCTGATCGAAAACGCTGCAAATTATTACACAATGATATATTATTTCTGTGTTAGATAGATATCCTTCTACGCAGATCATTGGCCTATAGTTATTAAACCCCGTATGTAATATATTTAATAATATGATCACAACATGGCGCATCGTGTCTCTGAGAAGGGTTCACACTTTTACAGTTCTAAGACCACGCTAAGTAAAGATCATTAAAAAAAATGATGCTTGAAGTAAATTTATTATGTTACTAGAGGCCTGTTAGGGCTTGGAAAGCCCTAATCTAGTACCTAACAGGAACTCAGCACATTATGGCCCATATTCTCGTGACGTCACGCCTGGAGTAGGTTCGCGTTTCAGCCAAAGTCGGCCATGAGACCGCCCTACGTCAATGAATCGCTACTCAACCAACCTATTTCTCACAAGAAGTTTGCCGTCTCACGTCAACATAATTCGTGGTTATAAGGCCATTTTTCAACAGTTTTGTTTTGAAAAAGTATAATATTGTAGCAATACAAAGTTTCAATTCGACTAAATGTTATAATTATCATGCCTGCCAGCGCAATAATTGATTGTAGATTGCTGTCAACAATACCAATCTAACGTGAACGATTTTCTATTTGGACTAGGAGCCTACTAACTATAGTAGTTAATCAGTGCCAGAAAACTAAAGAACTTCATTCGTTTAGGCTTTGAGAATTAACCTGAAAAATAGTAAATAAAAGATGATTGAAAATTCCTCAGGTGTCTGTACTGCTGTGTAGGTACCTAGCCATTGCTCAGGTAGCTTCATCAGCGTTTTATTATAAGTGCGTAGTACTATGCTTAACTGAGGAAGCTTTACTTGTTATATTGAATGAATAAAAGGAGAGATTTGATAGTTTGTCAAAATAAACAAGGCAGGTTGTTGCTACACCAAGAAACGAAACTACTTAGGTAGTTACGTACGTCCTACCAGATTTGCTGTTGGTTTAAAGTGCCTAAACAAAGTAGATGGGTCGTTGATTTGCCGACGAATACAACCGCTGATTAGCAAGTTTGTCAAATATCGAATCAGGGAATATGCAACATGAATTAAAAACGTAAAGTATGTAGGTATACCTTACCTCTAGGTACCTATCTTTCCACATGTGATACAACTTACTATTCCCGCCTAACAGAGTTCTCATAACACATCCTTTCACAAGACCACTTTCACAGTACTCTAAAGATTTCTAGTTTCAATTGATTCAAAGAACAGTTCTAAAACTAGATAGGTAATCCACAACATTTTTGCGGCTGATGTCTGGATCATCTAGACACTTGTATGTCAACTCCCCAAAACACATTTCATATGGATCTCTACCACATAGATTAAATCTTGCATTCGTAGCGTTTGAAGTCAACACCTGATAATAACTTGATGTAATTTGCGTACAATTTATCACCTTGCATATTACAAATAATGAAAATATTGACTCGGAACTAGGTGGGACTATGTTATGCTGTTGTCCAGCTGTGACTACAAATGGGGGCATTTTCGCATATGTTTACTCGCCACCATGACAACAAGGTGAAATAACTTCGATTTCGCTTGCCTCGATGTAAGGATGCGCTAGTGTCCAAGTCTCGAGAATATCACCCATAGTAACGATATAAGTCCTACCTATTTGCGGCGTTATGTGACCTGGTGCAAAGCTAAGGCGATGTTATTAAATGATTAAAAAGAGGACATACCGATCAAAATGTAAGTAATGTAATAAAATAAATATCACCAGTTGAGGTGGTCCTCGCCACTATGAGACTAAACAAAAAGTTGAATTGGGGAATTGTTGTAAGAAACTAAGACCTTTCTAAATATTAGGCTTTAATTCACAAAACGTGAGCTTAACCCTTTCGCGACGGCCGCCTTATTAATACGTTGGCACAGGTGTCCTCCGTAACGCCTAACGACGTATTAATACGTCGGCCATCAAGTGCTCCGTAACGCCTGCTGACGTATTTTGGCGTTTTCGAATTTCCCTCCATTCTATAGACTCTCATGCCATCCGTTGAGAGGCATTGTAACTAACATTTACGTCTAGTATCTAATAGAATGCGCTGAGATCAAAGACGTCGTTGAGAGTTCTTATTCACATCAAAATAACAGGAAAAACGTTGACTGGGTCACTGTTTTGTTTTCTGCCCGCATTCGGTCTTTGTCATAATTTTACTCATACCTGTTTCCATACTCGTACTTTCTTTTACGTTTTTATTCCTCACCATGGACCACCGCAGGTGGACGGATGAAGAAATTCTTAAAGAAATAACAACCGAGAGTGACAGTGAGTTAGGGAGTGATGTGATTGACGTTGAAATTGAGGCTCGTTCAACAAACTTTTTGGATCAACTCAAAGACGATTTTCTCGATGATGGTGATCATGATACTCAGGAAATTTCAAATTCTAATATTCTTGATCCAGTTCCGAAAAGCGAAGGTGGTTCAACGCGCGTGGAGGGCCAATTATTCAGGCACAGGGGGTTTTAGGGCTCCGAGGCAGTCAGGCCAGGCGCGTTGCAGTGGCTGAACGACGCCCGTAGCGAAGGGGTTAAATGTAGACGGAACAAAATTATGAACAGTGTTATAAAGTTACATCATGGATACGTATGAACTGTTGTTCTTGGTGACAGGTTGATAATAATAGTCTGAATCACCACATTCTCCCCCTGTTATTTTAAGACATAGTCTTCAAGGCGAGCAGGAATTTTCTTGATTCTTTGTGATCTTCTGAGTTGTTTTTTAGTTTCCTCGTGTGGAACTAAAGGGTTTGGTTGAGGGACTGTAGGTGGTGCTAGCCTTTCATGTTCTGGTGAGGCTGTGGGGCTGTTAATTTCTGAGGTCGGAATAGATTGGGAGTCCTCAGTCATCATTAGAGGCGGTGGATCCTCCGGGTGTCCCAAGACTGACTCATCACCTCTTGGGGCCAAATGTTTCAAGGAAACGGAGGTCTCTCTCCCATATTGTTTTCGGACGAGTGCGTACTCTGGATTCGCGTCAATTAACTCAACCTCCTCCACTAAAGGGCTGTACTTGGATCCACGCACGTGCATCTTCATCAGGATTTTGCCTGGTTTAGTCAACCACGATGGTATTGCGGTTCCATTTGTGGATCGTCTTTCATGCAGAAACATTCTCTCATGTGGTGTGCAGTTAATGGACGTGCATAAGAGTGACCTAATAGCATGCAATGATTCTGCGAGAACTTCTTCCCAGCGTGACGTGTTAAGCCCGCGATTCTTCAAAGCGAGTGACATGGTTTTCCAAAGGATTCCGTTATAACGCTCAACGAGCCCATTTCCTTCTGGGTTGTAAGGTGTGGAAGAACTTGTTGCAATTCCTTGTTGATGTAAGAAAGATGTTAAATCCTTGGAAAGAAAGGACGTGCCCCGGTCTGAGTGGATGTAGGCAGGGGTACCAAACAGTGTGAACAAATTGTAAAAGCAGCGTTTGACAGTTTCTGTAGTCATATCTCGACAGGGATACGCAAAAGGAAACCTTGAGAATTCGTCGACTATGGTTAGGATAAATTGGTTGCCTGTGCTCGAAGGGACGGGTCCCTTAAAATCGACATTAATTCTCTCGAATGGCCTTTTTGCTTTGATGAGATGGCTGTTTTGGGGTTTGAAAAAACGGGGTTTCAGTTCAGCACACACTTGGCAAGCTGAAGTAATTTTCTTCACGTCTTCAAGTGAGTAGGGCAAGTTCTTCAACCGTACCCAGTGGGAAAACCTTGTAACACCTGGCTGGCACATTGCTTTGTGGAGGTCGAAAAGCTTGTCCTGGTTGATGGAACCGCATATCCTCAAAAGCGTATCCGCTACTGTGTTGAGGCTACCAGGTCAATAGGTGATATCATAAGAGCAGCAAGACATTTCAAGCCTCCATCGTAAGATCTTGTCATTCTTTATCTTGCTGGTGTGTTCCTTCTTAAACATGAATGATAGAGCTTCCTGGTCCGTAACTAGCTTGAAATGGTTGTTCGTGAGAAAATGTTTCCACTTCCTGGTGCTCTCTATGATTGCTGTGGCCTCCTTCTCTATGGCAGGGTCCCTCGTTCAGAGTTATTGAGTGTTCGTGAAAAAAATGCCACTGGGCGTCCTTTTTGGGAAAGGACAGCTGAGATCGCTTTGTCAGAAGCATCTGTTTCCAAAACCAATTGAACTTTGGGGTCAAAGCAAACCAAGATGGACTTTGCAATGTCTTGTTTCAGATTATTGAATGCCACCAAAGCTTCTCCTACCAGTGGGTACGATTTGGTGTTAATTAAAGGGCGGATTTTGTCGGAGAATTTAGGCACCCATTTGGAGTAGTATGCAAACATACCCACAATGAGTTGAATGGAGTTTTTATCCGTTGGAGGGGGTAATTCTAGTAAGGGACGTATACTATCTGGGTCGGGTTTAACTGTCCCTTTGCTGATGTTGTGGCCAAGAAGATTGATCGAAGTGCAAGAAAATTTGCATTTCTTCTCATTCAACTTCAGGTTGTACTTTTTTGCTACGTTAAGGAATGCTTCCAAATTTCGATTGTGTTCTTCTTCAGTTTTCCCCCTCAATGGTGATGTCATCTATGTAGCACCGGACCCCTTGAAGTTTCTCTGCATCGCATATTTTATCAATGAATTTTTGGAAGGCCGGGACGCCATTTGTTACGCCAAAAGGGAAGCCTTGTGAACTGGTATAGCCTTCCACAAGCTTCAAAGGCAGTAAAAGGGCGTTCCTCATGGCAAATTGGTACTTGATGATATGCACTTTCCAGATCGATAGGGCTGAAGTGGCTGAATTGTGCAATATCTGAGATCACGTCCTCTACATTGGGTATAGGGTAAGCCTCGAGTTCCGTGAAACGATTGATGGTATTGGAATAGTCAATGACCATTCTTCTTTTGTGACTTGAATTCTTTGTAACTAAGACCTGAGCCCTCCATGGAGAAGAGCTTTCTTCGATTATACCTGCACCCAAAAGTTTCTTTATCTCCTCATGAATGAACTTTTGGTCCGTGGCCGAGTGGCGTCGTGATTTTGTTGCAATTGGTTTCACATCAGGGGAGATTGTTGAAGATTTTTATGGGGTCGATGTTGGCTTTAGAAAATGTGGTGGAACTTGAAATTGAGATTGGAGGATTATCACCACCAAAGCCAACACTCAAGCTAGAGTGCAGTTTTAGGATATCATGTCCGATAATGATGTCGGCACACAGGTTGGGCAAAATTGAAAGTTTTGTGTTAGTGTATGTGTACTGTTGGAGGTTGATGTCAACGTTAACGTACCCTTTTACGGTCGATGACAAGGAAGTCGAGGCCATGGACACAGTTCCGGATTCTGGGTTAACAGTTAAGTTATGGCTGGAAGCAAAAGCATCACTGATATAGCTCCCAGAGCTTTCTGTACCAATTAAAATATTGGCCCTGAATCCATTAATTGTTATTGGGACCATAGCCTTGGACAATGAGGAAGTAGTGCTGGCTCCCAAAATGCTGGCAGCAAAGAGGTTGTCATCTCCCACAGTGGTGGATTGATCCAAAGAAGCTGTGAATTTCTTTGGTGTCCGTTTTGAACGGCAGACTCTGGGGTAATGTCCAATTTTGTTACACTCAGAACAAACGTTTTCCCGCGCAGGGCATTGAGCAAGCCGAGAATGTCAGGTTCCCCCACAAAAGAAACATTTTTTTGATGATTCAAAGGATTTTGGTTTGGTTGAGTTGCATTGCGGGGTGTTTGGATCAGAAGGCAGCCCTGAATTCTGAGCCGCATATCTTTCTGAATTTTTTACAGCCGTTTCAATCGAACGCGCTTGCACGATTGCTTCGTCTAACCCCAAGATTTTGTTCTCAAGAAGACGTTGGCGAATGGTTGATGATTGAAGTCCTGCTATAAATGAGTCGCGAATGTGGTCATCTTTATTCTGTTGGGCCGAAACTGCCTTGAAATTACAGTCTTTGGCCAGGGACTTTAAGACTACTACGTATTGGATAGTTTCATTGTAACCTTGCTTACGAGTGGCGAGTTCGTGTCTAGCAAATATTTCGTTTTTGCCTTTTACATATAGAGCTCCGAGGGTTGCAATGGCTATATCATACGACGTACAGTCGCTTATAAGTTCAAATACATTAGAACATAAAAAATTTGTCAGTACCTTGAAGCGATCGTTTTCTTCAACTTCAGCTTTCTCGAGGAAATTTTCAAATGTACGAAACCAGTGAAACCATTCCCGTTGTGCTGCTGGACTGTCAGGGTCTGTACTAAAGCGTTCTGGCCGCAAAATTTTGTCCATTACGTTTGTGAATTAAATTGTTGTAAGAAACTAAGACCTTTCTAAATATTAGGCTTTAATTCACAAAACGTGAGCTTAAATGTAGACGGAACAAAATTATGAACATTGTTATAAAGTTACATCATGGATACGTATGAACTGTTGTTCTTGGTGACAGGTTGATAATAATAGTCTGAATCACCACAGGAATATATATAAAGTCCGCTAAGATCTTCAGTTTCAATTTCTTCGTTCAGAAATAACTCTCCTAGATGTTGGTAACTACACTACGTTTCTTACTTACCGTGAATTGATGGCAACTGTTGTTACCGCCACAGCCTGATAAACAACTCTCGTTGATAAGGACCGCCTAGAACAAGATCAAGGCGGGTATAGAGACGAACGGCGACACTTTTGCAACAAACTTAGGGCTGTGCTGATTCGACTGAGCAGTCTAACACTAAAATCGGACAGCAAAGTACTTCACAATTTCAAAGACCGTTCGGAATTATGTATAAAGATATTTATGCAAGGGAGCAGTTGAGGAAATTAAATTTATCATTTAGGTACCAATACTTCACTAGTAGCTACCTACATCGCACAGACAATAGTTAATAAACTCAATGGTGCCAGGTGCGCACAGCGGGACATGTTGTTTAATAGTGTCTATTATGGGGAGCGTGACATGTTGTGTATCTAGTCTGGTGTGCACAGCAGCATGTGGTGTCTTAGTGTCTTGTGCTCAAAGCGGGACATGTTGTGTACTTAGTGTCTGGTGTGCAAAGCGGGACATATTGTGTGTGTGGTGAACTCACCACCTATCACCAGCCCTTTTCAGGGCCACCAAAAATAAGTTCACTCACTAGAACTATATAAAAAGACGTCAGGCTACCTCTAGACGAAACAAAAGAAATCGCCGAACAGGTTATGCAAATTACATAATCACAAAAGAAATAAACTCGTCGAAAGATAAAACATGACAAGCTAAACACTCACTGCACGAGTGAAGCTTGACGAGTCGGCAATCTAACACACGAAAATTACCTTGAAACAAATGACTTTGAAACCTAATCAAGGACGAACAAAAGCCAGACGCACTCTATGAAGGAAGGGGAGAAGAAGATGTTTCACCTTCCACACACACGAGCGCCAGGATCAATCGGTACAGCCAATCACACTCAGCATCTGGCTCCCTGACGGGTATAAATATAGCATTTACTGGCCCTATATAATATACCATTCTCCACATCCGATCTTAGAACTTCACTCTCTTCAAGCCTACTGCAATTGACTGAGGACGAAGCTTTCAACGAGATTTACGACGAGAGATTCTACCTTCTTCAAGACTCCGGGTAGACCGAGCTATTACACTTCGTATTACTCGCTACCCTCTAGACAGTACCCCCGACATTGGCTACACCGTCTAGATTCAAAACCTCGCCACCCGGGTCAGAGAAGAAATTCACTGACCGCCCGCTGGGACGAGTGTTTCAGAGCCTTGTCACCCGGGTTCCGGATTTATCCGCGAACCGACCGCTGGGGCAAGCCGATTGATCATCAAGAAGCCCCGCACGGGTCGATCAATCGAAACAGGCGGACCTGCCTTTTTCGAACGAGCTTCACTCAAGCGAATAAGACAGTCGACCCCTAAGGAGGACCCTCTGATTACAATTTGGAAGCGAGTCCCCTTTAAATTTAGTTCTTTTCAGAACTAGATAAATTCTCCCAGATGGAGCAGACCCCCTCGTTCCGCCTTCTGGGCGAATCACAACTCGAAACTCAGGTTTCGCAGTCAGCCGACACGGCAGACAGACCGCTCGACGCCGGTAAACGGGTCTCTAGTGGTCATGCGACGAGGACTGTCAATTACCCCTCTCGCCATACACGTGGCATGGCCCCCGATAGTAACAGGCCTAGCCCCGGCTCTCCCATCGACGAACAGCCGGGCGCTTCACATGCCGGTCTCGTGCGAGACACGAGCCTCACTCATCTTTCCGACACACAGAAAGATTGAGCATTTGTTATGGCACAATCGTACGTATCCACAGCGGATTTAAGCTACCCGGCCAATCAATATCAAACCCTTTCTAAGGGGAACTCCGGCGATTTCAACTCGAGAGTAGAAATCCACACACCCTTACCCACAGGGTATACTACTAACATGGGTATTTTCAGAGCCCCTCAAGAACATTTCGAATATGAAACCAAAGGTACTGACAAAGGTCCAGTACCCACGAAATACTACCCCGTACAATCATGGGAACCTTCGGCAAGAGCCCGAATATCAATATTCCCCCGTCGGAAAAAGTCACTTAGATCAGCGTCGTGAAGACCGATCTGAAGAAGCCTTGCTACGTGACTCGAATATCTCCTATCCAGCGAAACACAGAAGTACACGAGATAATAACGGTACTTTCTCGTACCTCTCTCACCTGACCACTTTCAAGGATCCGGCCCGTATAACCACTCTAGTAACGTGGTTTGTGACATTCCACTGGGAGTTCTAACTCCCAGTCAAGTGTATATAAATCCACTACAGTGTACCTAGTGTCTTGTGCTCAAAGCGGGACATATTGTGTACTTAGTGTCTTGTGTGCACAACGGGACATGTTGTGTGTGGTAAAATTACCACACATGACTTCGAGGGCCCTTTTTAGGGCCACCAAGTCAAGCTAAAAGCTCACTGCGTGAGCCAAGCTACATAAGACGGCGGGCCGCCACACAGAAATTGCCTTTAAAAACGATCCAAACGGCAGACAAGTGAAACATCTGTTGAGGAAACTCGACGGTAGCCGTACACCGGCCCGTGAGCGGCGCTGGTCTCCCCTTTCATGGGCATGTGTGATCGCTCCAACCGGTAAATCTACGGATTTATCCGTATGCCAAGAAAAAATAGATTTATTGGTGAGGAGATTGTGTACCAGTCAATCCCTTAGTAAAAATGAAGATTAGTTGGGCATGTAGATCAAAATGATGTGTATAGTTTGGTGGTCTGGATGCTCGCAAGCTCGCATCTCAAAAAGACATGACATCAAGTAGTCAATCCCTTAGTAAAAATGCAGATTAGTGGACATGTAGGTCAGAATAAAGTGTATAGTTTGGTGATCCGGATGCTTGCATCTCAAAAATACATAACATCAACTAGTCAATCCCTTAGTGAAAATTCAAATTAGTTGGACATGTAGGTCAGAATGATGTTTTAAAAGTATATTTCGGGAGTTGTACGAGCATAAAAAAATTTGACTAGTCAACAGGATTTGAGCACAGAACCGTCGTATCACAACCATTATCCTAACCTATGAGCTACTTCTCATCTCTCGTTTGAGGAGACAATCACAGTACTTCACCATTCAGTAGGAGGGAGATGAAAGGGGGACACTAGCGCCGATACGCGGCGGAGGAAGGAGCCACGGGCCGGTGTACGGCTACCGTCGAGTTTGAGGAACTACGTTATTTTCGTCTAGCTAACCTTTTTCATGACACTATGTTGTAGCACTGACCTTATTTTGTTCTCTGTCTCGTGTCGTTAATTAAGCTAGAAACACAAAGTGCATGTTCTTTCTTTTCATTCGAATTTGTATATAATTAAACCTGTATTTAATCAGACTTTGTGGTGTAGTGTTATTAATAACGATTCCTAACAACCAAAAATTCAATTGAGCTCAGTGAAGTTAGCAACGGTTTTGAGCAACAGTCCATAATTCCGTTAATAATGGACAAATTGCGTCCAAATTTCACACATATACACTCAGCACCCAGACTGGCACCTCCAATTGAGGTCGGGCACAGCGTACCTACCTCAGGGGCGGTATTAAGCACTTCCCGTGAATGTGCCGCAAAAATAACTATCAGAATCGGATTCAGCATCCCAAAAAACCCCTATGGCACTATTTTCGTATTTACTCGCAGTTTGGGAGAAGGGGAAATTTTGGCATATTTAACCGGTGGGGCACGAGCAAGCGGACTAATAGCATGATAGCGTCATACCTCCAGCAGTATTTCCGTTAATATTGGTCGATTTGAGACCAAATTTCGCACATACACTCAGCACCCAGACTGGCACCTCCGAATCAGGTCGGACACGGCGTACCTACCCCGGGGGCGATATTACGTACTTCCCGTGAATGTGCCGCTAAAATAACTATCAGAATCGGATTTAGCACCCCAAAAAACCCCTATGACACTATTTTCGTATTTACTGGCAGTTTGGGAGAGTGGGAAGACGGGGGCGGCTATAAGGACGAATTATAACCTGGGAGTATCTTCAATTCAGGTATTGTTGTAATTTCATATCGATCCATATTATAGCTTTTAGCTTTTCTGTTGCAATATCGACCCTAGTGGATGACTAAAATTATTCACCTATCATATCTGATAATATACTCTTTCTTCTCTGGTCGTCTCTTTGCTTACCTGGAAGTTATATAATTAATTATTGCCTACGTGTGTCTATGTGGAAGGTATGATCGAAGTGACCTAAGTGATTTCGAAGCAACGTACCTATATGTCAGTGGATGAATAAAATCCTTCACTTATGAAATGTTGTGAAACTTAATACAATTTTACGGTAATCCAACATTTATTCGTCATTATTCTTACCTCTAAGTCATAATCTGAATTTGTATACCCTTTGTTTCCCTGTGATGCACGGGTGTTAACTGTGTTATAACCATCTAAAGTACATAATTGGATCACTAAAATCCTTCACCTTGAATCTCTGAGAAAACTGTACTTTGTTTGCCGTAATTTATTACTTTGTGGTCTTGCCTGAAGGTTGGGAAATGAATTATAACCTTCGTGTTGCTGCAATGAAGGATTTCTAGCAATTTAATATCTACTCAACGTTTGTAATTGGAAGGAATTGGAAGTCGGGCACGGCGTACCTTCCCCTTACTAATAATATATGTATTACATAAATAAATAAATATAATTATATATTAGATATCGCCCTCGTGTTGTTGCTTCACTGAAGGTGTGGTAGCAATTTTATACCTATCCAACGTCTAGAAGGAGGAAAAAATAATTGCCTATCCTACGACACCTATCTAAAGTAAGCGCTCTTTTTTTGTATTTTTCTTACCTGTAAGATTGAAAAAATAAAATTATATATATATATATATATCTCTAGAAGGAGGAAAACATATTCACTTAAGACAAGTGTGACAACGAAATTAAGGATTTTTTTTCTTTTGTTACCTGTATAATTGAACAAATATACATATAATCTTCGTTTTGCCTCACTGATGGTGTGCTGGCAATGTCATACCTATCCAACGCCAAGAACTAGGAAAAAAGCTATTCTCTCACCTACGACACTTCTCACAACTAACTAAATTAAGCGCTATTCTTTTTCGTACCTGTACGATTGAAAAAAGGAAAAAAGTCCAGTCATGCAGCATGACCCCATGAGCGAATTTTTGAAGAAATCTTCGACATTTCAGTCGCTATTGATCGTGAAGAGAAATTTTAGTTTATGATTTTGATAGACAAACATGGAATTAAATTATTAAAAATAATTAGGAGGTACTCATACTTTATTATTATTAAAC
The DNA here is from genome assembly GCA_030762985.1 of Adelphocoris suturalis. Taxonomy (NCBI): domain Eukaryota; kingdom Metazoa; phylum Arthropoda; class Insecta; order Hemiptera; family Miridae; genus Adelphocoris; species Adelphocoris suturalis. The sequence goes on from CM061047.1 coordinate 65,614,685, forward strand.
TAATCTTGTAGATTTAAAGACAAATGTAGGTAAATATTCATAGAATTCGATGTCCAATGGTCCTTGAGATTAACGTTACTGACGGCCGAGTGGAGCGAGGCCTTGGGTCTGCGTGCTAGTACGTACATAAATAGAACTTCTTCATAATTTCATGGCTCATATTTTCTAAGCCACAGTCAGTATTAAAGCTACATCAAGTCTTAAAACAGTTGAACATTAAAACATTAAAGAGAGCGACCGAGAGAATCGGAGGACGGAATATTTCACAGAGTAAAATCATCAGTTGTGATTACATTTTTTTTTTTTAACAAGCACTTACTACCTACGTTTTAAACAGCATGGTTCTAGGATTGGTTATACAGGGATACTTCCATAAGAGTAGTTCAATCTGAATTTGGACAATGTTTCATGCAAATATTACCGATTTTTACAACTAGCAAACGGCATTATTTCGATTTTTGACTGATTTTTCAACTTTGAAATTTTTGGAAACTTGATACACATTCTTATAGAAAATTTTACGCTGATTCCGAATATACCACATGTTAGTATGCTGAAAAAATTATTTCGCACAACAAATCGCAAAAAAGCAAAAAACAGGCATTTTGAAATTTTTGACTACATTTTTGAAAATTTCAACCCGAAGATGTAATCCGATCATGCTGGCCAGCGAACTTGAACTTTCGTTATGTGTCCTTAACATTTTAAAATTTGTTTGAAGTGTCTAGCACAATTGTACGGACAGTTATCGTTTGGAATGACACATACATACATACATATATATATACCTATATATATACAAACATACATACATTAAAAAATGCGTTAAACTTCAGAATATGATTCAGAATAGCCCGAAACGGATTTCTGCATACATTTTTTCAAAAATTCACATTCTACAAATTTTGAGGCGAGAGCAATAACTTAATTTTCTTCAAAAATTCGCTTAAAAAAAAAAAAAAAAAAAAAAAAAAAAAAAAAAAAAAAAAAAGCTACATCGATCGCCAATATTGTTAATGTTGGCGTATTTTTCTTACCTGGAGGTTCTATCAGATCTTATAGCTTTTCTGTTGCTTCAATGATGGTGTAGCAGCAATATCGACCCTACATATTAAGTGGATGCCTACAATTCTTCACCTATCATATCTGATAATAATATAATCTTTCTTCCCTGGTCGTCTCTTAGCTTAACTCGGAAGTTGTTAAATGAATTACTGCCTACGTGTCTATGTGTAAGGTATGATAGCTACCTACGTAAAATCGAACCAACGTAAGTCAGTGGATGAATAAAATTCTTCACTCATGATATTTTGTGAAAGCTAATCATATTTTACGGTAATTCAATATTTTTTCGTGCTAGCAATTTCATACCTATCCAATGTCTAGAAGGATGAAAAAATATTCAGCTACGACAAGTGTGACAACTAACCAAATTAAGAGATTTTTTTCTTTTGTTACCTGTGTAATTTAACAAATACACATATAACCTTCGTTATAAGAACTAGGAAAAAACTATTATCTTACCTACGACACTTCTCACAACTAACTAAATTAAGCGCTATTATTTTTTGTCTTTTTCGTACCTGTACGATTGAAAAGAAGAAAAAAAATTGATACATAGCCTTCGTGTTGCCTCACTGAAGGTGTGCTACCAAATTCATAGCTACCTATCCCTTGTATTCAAGTAGGAATAAAATTTATTCACCTATGATATGAAAGTGCACCACATTTAGCGCAAATATAATTTTGTCGTCCTTTCTCTTACCTGGAAGTTTCAAATGAAATTAGAGTGTGAGCCGAAACATTCATGCACCATCTATCTGACAACAACCTACTGTTTTTGCAGTAGCTACCATTGTGGAAGGGGTAAAAGATATTAATTTTGAAAAAACCATACAGTTTTCAAAAGATCTTATAATTGTTCCGGATTTTTGTGTTTTCTCCATAAAAAAGCAATACAATAAACTGTAGGATCCATATAAGATATTTAAATGTTCCCTCCAACATGTAAACGTACGTTTCAAATCTCGAACATGTGAATATTATAAATGGTATGTACAATTCTATATACAAACTATGACATTCTGTAACATCAATGTTTAATAACTACAGATGATTTATGAGGGTGACAGTATTTGTTGGTACTGCCACATAAAGGTAATAACCTAAATATATATATAATCATTCATCATTACCTCACAACATACTAGTTGTTGCGAAATATACCGGTGCATCCCATGAGCAAATGAGTATATTTATGTAATAAGCAAATTCACTTAATTACCTAATTCCATCTCATTATTAATTACATCATTCACCTAAAAACATATTAGCAAAATGTTTGACAATCTATCAATAACTGCAATTTTGACCTTAATATTATAGATGAAAGCTCATCATTACACATTGCTTCTTCGTAGAAAATATTTTAAATTGCTCCTAGTTCCTTGTTACAATCCTAGGTCTCACACCTACTTCAGTTTTGCGTCAAATTGGTAACTATACTAAATGTTGAATATGTGCCTGTTGAACGTCCTACGGTTGGTACCAGTTTCCGGGTTCGGGATTGAAAATCCACATTATAGATAGATAGATAGATAGATAAATTTTATTTACTCACATAGATATAACATCCATAAGTAAAGGAGTTGGCACAATTTTGGCGTGTAAGAACAAAATGACATGTTTCTGAGGAAGAAAATTAAAAAGAATTCACTGCAAAACCATAAAAAATAAATAAAACATTATCATCAGCTTTCTAAGTTGTCTTCTGTTTGTATAAACACCTTAACACTTCACAACTTAACATTATCATCAGCTTTCTAAATTGTCTTCTGTTTGTATAAACACCTTAACACTTCACAACTTAACACATAACTTAACTCAAAAAATATATATATTTCTGAGAGGAAAATATAAGAAAATCCAAGCTGGAATTGCTAATCAAATACCAAAGAATCAAAGCAACAATTGATTTATCTCAAAAAATTTAGAAGATCACACAGAGAGATTTAAGTTTCTAATTTCAAGGCTCTCCAATAGGAACCGACCCACCCTAAACATTACATTTTTATCTTCGGTGTTTAGGATCAACTTTAGCTGCATGTATGGGGAAAGTGGAGTTCGCAGCAAAGGCTGAATAAATTTTATTCTCGCAGAAGACAACATTGGGCACATAATAACAAAATGGACTAAATCATCATAGTGATCCCAGCTACAAAGCGGACACTTGTTGAGTGGGTCAAATCTCACAACATGGCCCTCGAAGCAAACCCTAGCACTATGACTGCCCATCAACCTGAACTGGGAACACAGCCTTGTCAGTTGGATTGGCCAACCCGCAGTCAGATACCCCTGAGCCGAACCCGGACTCAAACTCAGTAGATCCGGACCCAAACACAAATATCTGGAAGAGACGGAGACCTCAAAATCCTTCAATAACAACCAATCTTTAACCCCCTGCACTAAAGATTTAGTATCTAAATTTTGGAGACGATCCATGAGGTTCATTAGGTGATGACTTCGGCTTGACCCTGGAAATAAGTTATTATACACATTATTGTTAGCAACAACGCCTTTAAGAAATAATTAACTAATCCAGAATCCGTCCTCTCACGAACTATATTGGTAAGGCATTATGAATGTAAGGTCTTTGTGAATGATCTAAATTTTTCCTTAAAATACGACGTGTAGAAAAGTTTTTTCGTAGTGTTACGCTGCTCATTATATTTCTATAAAAACCTTTGTTGAAAATTCAATTTGCAGTCTTAGGAGTCACATCAACAGTGGTACAGCTAATTAGCGAAATAATTGAATATTGTCACCAGAGAATTAAAGTTAATTATAATTTGAAGACTGCCTTTATATATTGAATCGTATAATTTGTAATGAGTACCATTTAAATTTTTTTCTCTCCCAAAATAATGATGAATTTAGTTACATATTAGGAGTCATCTCTTGTTAGGAAATGTTGAAATATTCATCCCCTCAGGAATGTCAAAATTCCATGAACTGAAGTAATTTCAATATTTCATGAGCTAAAAATATGGCAAAAAAGCTTCCAATTCACGAAAACCCCCTCCCCCTCCCCTTTACACACCAACAACTTTCGGACTTTTATTAATTTTTTTTAATTTACATAAAACGTGATATCAGACTCCACAAAAACTACAAGTTTTACTTCGATATCTTAAAAATAGTGGAAACAGTAAGTTTTGGGAAACCCTGTATAATACATCAATTCAATGCCATCAACAGTCTTCCTACAACATACTTACACAAACCATTTTATTTCAAGAAATCACGAATCTATTTTCCTCTGAGATTGATTTATCGGTTGGATCCCGTTTCTCTCAATCATATGACTTCAACTGAAGGCCACTATGTCAATGTCATCATGTCTAAAGATGGTACCACGCATCGTTCCTGCAACAGAAAGAAGAGTTACTCCCCCCCCCCCCCCCCCCCCCCCCCACCACCACCACTCCCTCTTTTAACGCAACCAATTAACAACAGAGGGTAACTCATATAGAAGAGATTTATAAGGAAGGCTGATGATCATGGGAAAACTGTAGGAACAAGATGAAATTTGGAACCACTGATCCATTAATGATTTTAAAAGTCTCCCAAACCTCCCCTAAAAACCGTCCCTGACCACACCGTAAAACAGTGGTAACCGAATAACTGGTTACTTGCTTCATCCTGTGATGCTGCATTTGATGGACATTATTACTCTAGGCCCTGAAAAACGTATAGACATGGACCATGTAATTATTTGTGGGTTTTCAGCTGTAATGCTCAAGTAAAAAAAAAAAAAAAAAAAAAACCCATTCTCTACCTCATTGTTGAAAAGTAAGTAGGTAGAACAGTTGTTGTTCATTTGATGATGTCACGCGAGTGTGATGCCAGTGTCTACCTTCGCTGTTGTCGGCAGTCCGAACCCGCGCGTGTTGAATGTTGTTGTGATCGAAGCTCGTCGGGTTTTAGTTCAAATTTTATTCTTACCAAGTTTTATCGAATATTTGCGCACTGTACCTACTTTAAATATATTTCTTATGAAAGGAATTCTCACGTGTGACTTATCAGAGATCCTCACACTCATGTTGACTACAAACGCCTCATTTATATCAGCTTGATTAACAAGTCAAAACGACTGTACAGGTTGATATTGGAGTTATTTACAACTGCTTCATTAACAAGTCAAAACGACTGTACAGGTTGACATTGGAATTATTTGAACCTGCTTCATTAACAAGTCGGAACGACTGTACAGGTTGAGTAATGAAATTATTTCAGGCGTTGGGAATCCAAACAAGGTACATGCAATTTTGTAAATAAATATACAGGTCCATGTAATTAAACACTACCATCTGCCTTCCTTATGTTGTTATTATGAGTGCTTTATGATTGAAAAAAAGTTGTTTTGTTCTGTTTAAACATTGTCTGATTGACAGCGGTATTCTCGATATTCAATGCATAGGATGCAATAGAATTTAAAGGTAGAGAATCCAACTTTATCCAGGTCAATAACTGACTTCGTTATTCTCTCGTGACAACTGATATGAGTCCAACGTTGACAAATGTCACATGCAATAGGAAGAGCTTTATTGCCTTAAGTTAGCAACCTGGTGTATTTATCAACAAATCTGTCTAATTATCTTACATAAGTAGTGTTTCTTTCTCTAGTGCACCACTGGGGTTATAAAATACGAATAACCTTTGCGTCATATCCAAGTGAATTATTGACCAATGTATTCCTTTTTCATTAATGGGGAAAAACAAATGGTCAGCCCCTCTTATGTCAGGTATGAATGTTAACTCAAAATCTCTATTATCCCAAATTATCGCAGTTGACACCTCACAACTAAGTGCTACAATTTTTTGACTTGGATATGTCTTTTGGCTGGGGGTCAAGGAATTTTTCGCGACACTTTTTTTTCCCAACCGACACTTTTTTTCCCGACTGACACTTTTTTTCCCGACCGGCACATTTTCTATTAACATGTATCATGTTTTAGCCCTGGGGTCCTAGCAATTTTTGCGCGTCAATTTTGCGAGTCAATTTTTTTCCGCGCACGAAACATATAGTGTTACAGTGATTTCCGCCTACAACCGAGTCGTTGCTAGGGAAATGGTACTTCGTCGTTTTTCATCCCACAAAACTCGTTGACCATTCGTTCGAAAGCTCTCGATTTATCCAACAATATTATGTTAACTACTGCGAAGTGCGTGTCCAACAAACTGAGTTATGAGCATGGTTATATAAATAATTGTTTACACACAGTTCATAGAATTTCGAATCAATATCGAGGAGAAATTGATTTTCACGTACAACCAAGGCGTTACTAGGGAAGAGTAACTCCCATAGTTTTCATAGTAGGAAAATCGTTCGCCACTTTTTGGAATGCTCTCATTTTACCACGACATTTCATGCCCTCTAAGCCATTGTAGTGTCAAGAAATGCTGATTTATTACTCTAAGTTAACAACTAATATTGTTTTGTAACCATAATGGAATAATCTTGTGAAAAGAAGGCACTACATGGTTGGTATACAATTGAGAAGTAGGTACCAACTGGTAAGCAGTAGGTACTAGACATATCCATGATCTTTTGATTTTCCCATCAAGGGAGAAATTTCTTCACCGTGCTACCGCCAAACAAATGGTTTTTCGATTTGAAAATTAGTATATGGGGGTTTTTGAGGGTGCTGATTCAAAATCTGAGGTCCACAACCAAAATTTCCGAGACATGTCTATTCCTCTTTGTTATCATTTTTCAGATTCTACGTACGGATAAATAAGGCACATTTAAATGGTTTAGCTTAGAGGAGGAGGACACCTGCGTCTACTTCGAGTCAGACCGCCCTAGCTTTCTCCGAAGGATGGATCGCATTGTCTGGAGATCAGTGGCCACCATCTTGTTGTGTGTTTTAATTATTTAAGGTCAATAAAGATACGGTTGCATTAATAACATCACTACTCAGCCAACTTTGTCCCGTCGTTTCATGTAATGTGAAGGTTGACAAGTCGGAAACCCTCAGGTTTTGAATCAGTAGAGTTCTCTTAGCCATCTTAACTACTACCTACATTTTTTCATTATGTCCCGTGATGACATGGTAAATGTTGTATAGTATTGTGCATCAGACACTAGCCCGTTAGGAAGTACTTTCAGTGGTTGTAAAGACGTTATTGTAGGGAAATTTTTCGTAACGAACGATTTAGCAAAGTAAGAAAACGGCTTTTTTACCCGTTTAGGATCCCATTGTTCAATCGGATTAGACGCTGGTAGCTGGATCAGACTGCTTCGCGAACCATCAGAATCAAGCTGTTCACAGTCCTCTTGTAGTGAAGTAGTTGCAATACGCTCAACGCAAGGTTTAACGGTTGATCATACATGTATCCATCTATTTTCATCGCCCATCGGAAATTGGCCACATCATTCAGTCGTCATCATTTGAGACTCTGGGGAAGGGGAAATTATAACTAAACTTGTTACTAAGTATACCTGTATCCTTCTGTGAAGATCGAATGTTGATTATCTTCATCAACTTGCCGTGGCCACGTAATAGGAGGCAACAAGTACCTTTGTTGAGTTGTTATTGTTTTGAATTGTTGTATCACATGTTGGCTTTCAGTTTAACTGAATAAAATGGGATATATTATTCGTAAATATTTATTTTCATTACTCCTTAGCTCTTAGTTATTGAGAAACACATATACAGTCCACTTGCCTAACACAAGACTGCTAGTTAGTCAATGCTCTTGTGTTAAAGATGATTAAATCAGTAAATTATCCATCTAAGCACCAAGTACAACTATTAGGTGATTTTGTGTAGGTTTGGCGTACTACCAACGGACAGATCCTAACAAATATTACATTGGTCCTTCGAGCCAAATAGATACTGTGGATATTTTGTTCTGTACTTAGTCTGTATTTATATTATTTATTATGTCGAATCCTAAAGATGACAGCAGTAGTGTATCGGTCAGAGGTATTAATAAAATCTCTAGAAAAATCAAGTCATTGGGGGAGGAGATAAGAGCGATACGTGATAAGGGTCAAGCTGCTATGACAGCACTGACGGAGCGAAATATTTTTAGAGGCATGTTCAACACCATCAACTCAAAACGGGAGCAATTTGAGAAAAATTGGGATCCTGCAGTAGATCATGCAGAGGATCACTCGTTGGATTTTCCTACTGCAGCGGATAATGCCTATCTTGAGCAAATTAGAACCTTTTTTTATGATGCATAAGGGTACGGTGTTCAATTATTTGCCAAGCCTGATGCATCTACGATGAACCTCACTAATTCCTCTAGTAGTCATGATAATAGACCCCGTGCTATTCTTCCAAAAATTAATATAAAGGTTTCCAAAGGAGACATTTCGCTTTGGCCAACATTTAAGCAAATGTATGAATCCTTAATTAAACAAGATCCTCTATCAGAGGCGTAGTGCGGTGCTGACCCGTCGGCGGCGCTAGATTCCACCGCCCTAATCAGATGCAGAACGTTTCCATTATCTCATTTCATTTTTGGATGGTCCTGCCCTAGACACAACTAAGCATATCCAAGTTTTGGATGTTAATTATAATCAAGCTTGGGAGGCCTTACGCAATTTATACGACAATAAACGAAAACTAGCTTGCAATTATCTTGACAAGCTACTTTCTTTCAAATCTTCTAGTACCAAAGCTGATGCTGAGTCTCTACAACGCTATCTATCAAATGTAACCAAAACCATAACTTCTCTTCGGAATTTAAATATACCTAATTTTGAAGAATATCTCCTTTGTGAGCTTGCTTTGCGAGGTCTTGATCCTCGTACAAGACAAGCTTTTGAACTCTCCATAACACCAAAAACTTTTCCTACATTCACAAACTTGCGAGACTTCGTACAAGATCGTTTTCATGCACTTAGGATGACCGAGGAAGCTACCAAATCCCAGTCTAAACCTAATATATCTACATCTCATCCAACAAGGCCTTCTTCATATAGATTTACGCCTAATAACTTCAGCCCTAAATCTTCAAGTCAAGCATTGCTTACTACCGAAAGCACCAAACAACCTTCATACTCTTCTCACAAGAATCAACTATCTTCGTTTTCTTGTTTTATATGTGTAGGCCTAGCGGCCTACGCCCGAACTCCAGGAGCGGGCGACCAGAAGGGGCGGTGGAATCTAGCGCCGCCGACGGGTCAGCACCGCACTACGCCGACGGTCCCCTCCCCGGCGATTCCATATAAGAGCGCCGCGGAGCGCTGTCTCGAGATCCAGTCTGAAGCTGCCATTTGTGCAGAGTGCGTAGTACCCAGTTGAGGTAAAGTGATAATTGTACCGATCGTACCCGTGCCGTTTATGTACCAATTGTGTACCGATTTCGTATTGACTGTACGTAACATCCTAGCCGAACCTAAAATCGTGACGACCCCGTGACAGTGTAAACTTCCCGCGAACTATTGTACATCCCCTGTGGAACCCAAGCAGCAGAATCGCCACGGTACTGTACCGCCATCATTGTCTTTGTCACAGTAATTTGATTTATTCAGGGTCTTCAACCCCTCTCGTTGCTTTGAGTTATTCCAGCCCATCAGGCACACCTTTTAAGCGTATTGATCCGTACCCCAGAGTAATCTACTCAACGTTCTATTCCGCTTATGTTTTATTATGCATTAATCGTCATTCTTACTCAACAGTAATTCCATATCTTTTGCTAAGTATTGATTGTGGTAATGGCCACCTTAGTTCTAAACTTTTAACTTTCATTGATAACTACTCAAGTACTGTATTTGTTGTATGTTGCTAATCCTTCACCGTTGTATTTCATCTTTTACATGTGCTTATTGGTTCATTATGTTAGTACATGGTGTTGAGTCTTATTATACCTGCATTTCCTGGTTCTGAGGTTTTATGTCTGGCTAGCTACCCTTGATCAAGTCGTAATATTTCGATTGAGTCATAAGAACATATGTCATTCAATTAAGTCAAGTTAAACTATTCTTCAGTTAGGTTATTCGCTCACAGCCCCAGTAGGAGCTTACATATGTAACAAACCACATACGTTAACTCAATGTATTACCTTTAAACAGGGCACCCCAGCGCAGCGCCTTGAACTGTTGAGGAACTTTCCAGGGTGTAGAAATTGCTTGAATGTCAATCATAGAACCAAATCATGCAAGTCTAACTTTACTTGTCGGGATCGTAAGGGTAAACATGTTGACAGGTTATTGAAAAGGGTGTCAGAAGGAAGCTCTGTTACTCCTTCGGCAATTATACCTGATTTCGACCCAAGGAATAAACAACAAGACCCTCGTTCATGGGTAACCATAGTTGGATGTTGCCTTGAATCTTCCGATTTATCTGGTCGGCGGCCCATTATGATACTCAGTAGTGCCCTTAAAGGTGAATCCGCCTCTTGGTTTACAACCATTGTTCATCCAATGATAACTTGGCAAGAATTTCGAACGTCTTTCTTAAATGAGTTTGACATTGAACAAACCCCAGCTGGACACATGCTTTCATGCATACAAAGAAGGCCCAAAGATCAAGAGAGCTACATGACATTTGCAGCTAGAGGAATAAATGAATTCCTTGCTAAACAAAAAGGTAGAAGCCTTGAACAGATCGCAATATCCATGGTACTTGCCCAAATTTCCAAAGTTGACTCTCGAGCTAAACGCATTGCTCACACTACCCCAGTGGACTCAAGAGAAACTCTTTTAAGAGAGCTGAGAGCCTTATCGTTTAAGAGACCGAGTGATTCTTGCTCTGACTCCAATCCCCACAAGAAATTTAAAACAGATTTTGAGAAATATGAAACTCAACGATCCTCAAATACTATGATGAACCCCAAAACACGATTTCATCCAACTGCCGGAAGTAGTGGTCTCCAGACTATGAAGAAAAGGGGCCTAAAGCCTCCACCAACGTGTTACCGATGCAACAAGACTGGACATATTTCACCCGCCTGCCCGGAAAGGAAGAAGAGTGGATCTGGATTGGATGGAGGGCTACCCTCTTCACCTGCCAAGACTGTAGGAGCTTGCCAGCTTTTTCCTAGAAGCCATCTCACTATAAAAGGTGAAGTAATACCTTTCCAATTTGATTCAGGTTCTGAATGTTCCTTAATTGATACTAACATTAAATTCAAATTTCCTGGTGAACGTTTTTTTGACGGTATATCGTTACTGGGCTTTGGGAAAAATTTAGTGTTCAGTAAAGAACAAATAAAATCGGTGGTTGAAATTGATGGTTTTCATATTGACATTTTATTTCACGTTGTTGAAGACGGTGTGTTGAGCCATCCAGTTGTTATTGGTAATGATATCCCAGTTGGTGATTTTTTTATGATAGTCACTGATACTGAATGCAGACTTAGTCGAGGGAAAGTATTCCCAGCTACATCAATATCCAGTAACAATTCGACACCTATGAAAAACACTAATTGTGATTCTTCTGTATTTGGGTCATTAATGACTCAATTGTCCTTAGTGCCCAGTGACGATGGTCTAGATAATGATCTCATTTTGCTCAGTGTACCTTATGTGGAAGAAGTTGATTTTTCTCAAAATGAATATTTTTCCAAGGATTCTCGTGATGTTATGACCACTCTAACATCCACTCAATCTTCTAATGCGGCTAGTTTATTAGATAAAATTCGAACTGAAATACCATCAGATCAAAGAAACAATCTGCTCAAAATTTTGGCTAAATATGTTGATTTTTCCACAGAGGGTATTCCTAATACTCGAGCAAAAACTGGTGAATTCAAAATACGATTGATGGATCCTTCAAAAATTGTGCATCGCCGTCCCTATAAATTGAGTCCTGTACAACGAACGGTGGTAAGGGACCATATAAAGGAATTAGAAGAAGCTAATATCATTCGTCCAAGCCAATTTCCGTTCGCAAGCCCAATATTACTTGTCCCGAAAAAGACTGGTGGTTTTTGTATGGCGGTAGATTATCGCCAACTGAATGCCAATACCATTCCGGATAGTTTTCCCTTACATCTAATATCAGATCAAATTGCGCGTCTTAAAGGTGCTCGCTATTTTAGTATTTTTGATATGGCCATGGGTTTCCATCTAATCTCTTGTGAAGAGTCTTCTATCGAAAAAGTGTGTGAAAATGTGAAAAAGTGTCGAGTCTTCTATCCTGGGAACCCGTTGTTATGCCATTTGGTGTTCGTAATGGCCCTTCCGTTTTCCAGCGTGCTGTCGCAAATGCTCTTGGTGATCTTATGCACAGTTACGTGGATGACACACACAAAACAGCTGATCCACCTTCTCCAAACCTCCACTAGTTGGTATATTCTGTGCTACCTATTTTTCTTGTCATAATTGCGAAACGATAATAATCAACAATCATTGTTGTTTTCGGTTCATCTTTATTTCTCACGCGATAACCATTTTGGTTTGCCTGAAGAGGTGTTTGAAAATCCGACCTGTATTAGGTATGTTTTGTGTCTCATATATCAGGGATCAAGGTACCCCCCCAGAGGTGCAATGGGGGCCTGAATCCTCGATAAAAAGGTAGAGGAGGTAAACAGTATCCCGTCAGAGAGATACCACCCCTACTAATAGCTTTTAATGAGCCATGTTCGGAGTAGATTGGTTTTCCAGGGGTCTGGAACGCCCATCCAACGCCAAACCCAGCTTCTCAAGAACACGAGGAAAGCCCCCCCCCCCCCCCCCCCGTGTTGTTTCACCAACGGGACGACGACAGCGCTATCTCTGAAGCCCTGACAGGACCTCGATGACGGTAACTCTATTACACATATAAGGGCGGGAGGGTGGGGTACACACACAAAACAGCTGATCCACCTTTTCCAATCCTCCACTAGGGCGTACTGGCGTCATTTCATCACTCATTCCCACGCCAAAAATCCGACCTGTATTAGGTATGTTGGGTGTCTCATATAAGGGTGGGAAGGTGGGGTACACACTTGTGGGAGGGTTTACGGATGACTTGCTTTGTGTAGCTAGTACAATGGAAGAGGTGGGAGGGGGGGGTGGGGTACACACACAAAACAGCTGATCCACCTTTTCCAATCCTCCACTAGGGCGTACTGGCGTCATTTCATCACTCATTCCCACGCCAAAAATCCGACCTGTATTAGGTATGTTGGGTGTCTCATATAAGGGTGGGAGGATGGGGTACACACTTGTGGGAGGGTTTACGGATGACTTGCTTTGTGTAGCTAGTACAATGGAAGAGGCTCTTTCCCGATTGGACCATGTTCTTTCAGTTTTGACAGCAGCACGTTTCTCTTTCAAGCCTAGTAAATGCGCTTTTATTGCCACTAAAATAAAATACCTTGACTATGAAGTTGAAAATGGCGAAGTTCGTCCTAATGCCTCCAAAATAGAATCCTTGACTAAACTTCCACCCCCAAAAACTATTCGTGAGCTTCGTAAATTTTTAGGTCTTGCCTCCTATTTTCGTACCTTTATTAAAGATTTTTCTCAAATTGCCGCCCCTTTGTTCTTTCTTACGAGAAAAACGCCAGACAACTCTAAAATTCTCAATTGGACCAAAGATCACGAAGATGTGCCTAGGGACGTTGCGATACCACCTAAGTATCAATACTCGATACGATCCGATATTTTTCTAGCAGTATCGATACCCGATATTATCGAATGAAAAGTATCGATACTTCTCCAATATCGGCTGAAAAGTATCGATACTTTCTTTAGGTGTAAAAAACAGGTGGGGGGAATGCCATTTGGTTAATAGGTTTTTATTTGAATTTTCTCACACCTCACGTAATAGGTCGGCTTTGGAGGATGCATCCAGAACTCAGTCGAAAGGAACTGATGATAGGATTCTTAATCAATGTTTTAAATTAATAGATATATCACCAAGTAGATTCCCAATTTTGAATTCTCAAACTTGTCCCATTGTTGATTCCAATCTCTCTTTTTGTTGAAAATAGGAAAGCTAACTTATTTATTCAAATACTCAATTTACTAAGTTGAATATTTCAATTTGAACCATAGTTTTCAGTTTCACATCTTCAATTTATTCTCAATATTTCCATGACTATCTATCCACTTACTCATGACTAGCATTAAATAGTTTCACTAATATTTAATCAAATTTTGTTATTACGTAGGTGGACGTTAGGAATTCATTTAGGGGTTTTCAGAGCAGTTTCCTTTCACAGAAAATATTTTAAGGTGGGTTCTCCAGTGAGGTGTAAATTTTGCTAGAAACAATATTTTAAAGAAATTTTTTTTTTTTTTTTTAAAGAAAAAAAAATTGATTAAATTAAAGAGTATTTCAAAAGGTAACACAAGATTTTGAATGAGGACAAAGTTTCATATTTTATATGAGAATTAGCTATGCCCCCTTTTAAGATTAAATTTAACTAAATTTGATTGGTAGATAATAGAATCTGGAGAAAATTATAAGAATGTTTTACCAAAAGTGATTCATTACAGAACATTCGAAATTTATAAGAGATTATAGTTTACTATGAAAAACCACATTTGTTGATTTGAGAAGACGTAGGTATTTTGGTGGAAATTAAATAAACACTATTAGAAACTACTATGACTTTAGTTTGACAAGTTCAGATTGAGCCTATATAATAATTTAAGCCTAAAATAATTTAATTGCAATGCAATATTCTCAAAGTTCTCAACAAATTGAAATCATTACAATACCCTCGGGCCTGGGGCTGGCTGGTCGTCTCCTGGATTTTAGGTGGGAAAATTAGATTGAAAAAAGAAAAAAATCATGGAAAATATCGGTGGTATTGGTCACCAAGTATCGATACTTCCGATAATATCGGGAGAAAGTATCGATACCACGATAATATCGGATGCAAAGTATCGATACAAATATCGGTGGTATCGGAAGAGAAGTATCGATATACCACGATATATCGGAAGTATCGCAACGTCCCTAGATGTGCCACAAAAATTGATTTCATATTTGACCAACTCTCCCATAATTGTGATTTTCAACCCTGATTATCCAATTGAATTACACACTGATGCCAGTACTTTTGATGTGGAGCAGTTCTCATAAACATAATTGATGGGAAATCGAGAGTAGTATTTTACTTCAGTAAAAGAACCACCCCAGTCGAATCTCGATACCACTCGTATGAGTTAGAGACCTTAGCAGTTGTTTATGCTATCAAGTTTTTTCAGAACTATTTGCAGAGTTACCATTTCACTGTAGTAACCGATTGTGCCTCTCTAACTTCCACTCAAAAGAAGCTTGATCTCATCCCTCGTGTTCAGCGATGGTGGGCCTTTCTACAAGGGTATGACTTCACATTGAAATTCTGAAAAGCTAATTCCATGCAACATGTAGACTTTTTGAGTCGCAATCCGTTAGATCCAACTAATTATATTTCTTCAGAACCACTAGCACCCATCTCATTAGATAACGTCCTACCTCGTGAGGTTTCGTCAATGCAAGCACAAAATAAAATTCGACCCCATGGGAAAAATCGTACCACATATGATGTGGTGATAACCATTTTGGTTTGCCTGAAGAGGTGTTTAAAATTCCGACCTGTATTAGGTATGTTCTGTAGGCCTACCGGCCTGACCACGAACTCCGAGAGCGAGCGGCCGGAGGGAGCGGTTGAATCGAGCGCCGGCGGCGGGTCCTCGCCGCACTACGTCACTGGTCCCCTCCCCGGCGGTTCCGTATAGGAGCGCCACGAGGCCCTATCCTCCCCCCCAGTCTGTAATTGACAATTGTTCAAGAGTGATATCGAAAACCCAGTTGTGGTGACGCAAATTCGTGACAATCGTGACAGTGCCGATTTTATATCAAGTCAGTATTTGGATTAACGTTAATATCCCGGACAATACGCAAATCGTGACAAGATCCGTGACGGTGCAGAATTCCCGTGAACATTTGGACATTCCCAGTGGAGCCCAATCAGCAGAGTCGTAACGGTACTGTACCGCCATCATTATATCTTGTCACAATAGCTTGATTAATCCGGGTCTTCAACCCTTTCTGGTGTTAGGAGTTTTCCAGCCCTTCAGGCACACCGTTCAAGAGTACTGATCCGTACCTAGGAGTTAACCTACCCAAAGCCATATTCTATACATTTTGCTTTACATTGATCGTTGAATGAACAACCATAGATTCTATACCTTTTGCTTTTCATTGATCGTTGTATTAATCACCATATTCTATACATTTCACCATTCATTGATCGTTGTATTAATCCTTTATGTGTTATTTTCGGTTCATTATATTGAGTCTTACATGGTGTAAGACATAGTCTTGTGACATGGGTCTTACATAGTAGTACATGGTGTTGAGTCTTATTATACCTGCATTTCCTGGTTCTGAGGTTTCATGTCTGGCTTAGCTACCGTTGATCAAGTATTAGTATTTCTATTGAGCCCTGAAGAGCAGTCCTTATTGATTAATTCAAGCTTTAAACTATTCTTTAGTTAGATCATTCATTCACAGCCCAGTGGGAGCTTACAGTTGGGTGTCTCTTATAAGGGCGGGGTACACACACAAAACAGCTGATCCACCTTCTCCAAACCTCCACTAGGGCGTACTGGCGTCATTTCATCACTCATTCCCACGCCGAAAATCCGACCTGTATTAGGTATGTTGGCTGTCTCATATAAGGGTGGGAGGGTGGTGTACACACACAAAACAGCCTCTTCCGTCATTCTTTCGTAAATATTGTCGTGTGGAGCCATGTTTTGTTTTTCCATTTTCAAACTTTTTTCGAGGTAAGTAAACATGAATATTTTGGGTATCAAGGACTTTCTAAAAACTGATTCCAGTCTCTCATTCTACACAAGTTATGTGTAGTTTGTTGTAAGCTAGTTAGATTCGATATTAGGTAATTGCACCTATAGATGACATACCACCTATAGATGACAGTATGAAGTAGAATTTGAAAAAAATAAGACGTCATAGGAAGTGGCGGGAATGATCGTTGTTTTGTTGGCAACAATGACTCTTCTGCCAAGTCAGGATGATTGTAAACATCCATTCTAATCAAGTTGGTCATGCTATAACGATGTTTCAAACTCAACTAACGTTTTATTCAGTGTTTTTCCACCGAGACTACTGAATCTGACAAGGTAAGGCTTTATACTAGTTAAGGTTCTAAGTCATTGTATACAGTTTTTAGTTCTATATTGAATAACTTATGTTTAGATTACTTAATTTAAACTCTACCCTTGGTCTCACAGAACAGTTTGAGTTTGAGGTTATGTCTGATAAGCCCTCTGTCATGTTTGGGTTCCCAAAAGTGGGATGTTACTTGAAGATGATCGTTTTGTCATCTTTAGGTTCTTGCAAATAATGTATGTATAGGTTGCCTTAGGCTTTAAAAATTAATCATTATACAAGTATTTTTTTCTTGACTCGTTTTGATCTCAGGAACCTTAAGATGACAGGCTGTGTCATCTTTAGGTTATCACTGTCATGTTCAGGATCTAAAAAAAATCATTTGTTTTCAGAAGAATGGCTCCCAAGAAAATTTTGCAGTACAAAGAAGAGGTGTTGTTGAAGGCTCTTGATGACGTGGCTTGTGGCATGCCCATCTATGCTGCTGCTAAAAAGTATGGCATACCTCGATCAACTATTAGGAGCAAAGTAAAGGGAATCAACCCCATATCGCGCAAAATGGGGGCTCATACTACTTTTACAAGTACTGAAGAGTTATTATTAGAAAATTGGGTAGTAGAAATCGCAAAAAGGGGGTTTCCTGTGTCAAAGGCAACGTTTTTGTTCAGTGTCCAGCGGCTGGCAGCGCAATTGGGGAAAGATGCGTTCAAAGAAAAATTACCGTCCAAAAAATGGTACAAGGGTTTTATGGACCGCCATCCACGGATTTCTAATCGTGTTGCTCAAAATCTTACAAAAAGCCGGAGTTCAGTAACGCAGGAGCAGCTTGATGCATGGAAGAGAGAAGTTGAAAACTATTTAAAAGACCACGGATATCTGGACATTTTGAATGACCCCTCGCGCGTGTTCAATGCTGACGAAACAGCGTTTTTTCTACAACCTAAGGCAGGAAAAGTTTTAGCCGAGCGTGGGAGCAACAATATTTACCAATCAGTTGGAAACGACGAGAAGGAGTGCATAACCGTTTTGTTTAATGGGAATGCTGCAGGACAACTGGCTCCACCAATGGTTGTGTTTCGTTATGCTAGAATACCCTTGTATATCTCTGAGAAGATCCCCTCATCATGGGTGATAGGAAAAAGTGAGCAAGGATGGATGAATTGCGCTATTTTTTATGAGTATATGGCTAACCAATTCATTCAGTGGCTTGACAAACAGGGAATTTCTAGACCCATAATTTTTTTTGTTGATGGTCATGTTTCGCACTTGTCTTTTGAGGTCAGCCAATTCTGTAGTGAGAATGGCATAATTTTAATTGCTCTTTTTCCGAATGCGACTCACTTGCTGCAGCCTATGGATGTGGCAGTGTTCCACACATTAAAGTCCTCCTGGAAAGAGAAAACTATGCAGCATCGATTAAATGGAGGTGAAGTAACAAAAGCCAACTTTTGTGGTTTGCTTGCAGAGCTGCTACAGGAGTCATATCGACCCGAAATATTAAAAAATGGGTTTAAAAAGTGTGGGTTACAACCATGGAATCCTTTAGCAGTTACTGTCAATGAGGGCATGAAGAAAAGGGTGAATGAAACTCACCGCCCTCAAGAAAAAAAACTGTGTTGTCCCGGATTTATTCCAATGTTGAAGTCTCTGATTGGACAAGAGAAACTAAAACTTTTTAGTGAGGGAGATGAAAGCATTCTACCGATAGTAGATCATTCTCTTTATCAATTATGGAAGAAGGTGTCTGCACTCGAGGCAGGCTATACTTCCACAATAATTATCCCGTCTGTGGCAAATGAAACCTCAGGTGAACAGGCTGACAAGGTTCCTTCAATTGCACCTCTAAGCCCAAATGAAGACCCTACAATGGAGTCAGAAATGATCCTGGCGGGGCCTTCAGAGCCAGAAAATAGCCCACCTGAAGTGACAGAATTGGTTCATCCAGCATCTCCAAAACAGCCAGAAAATAGCCCACCTGAAGTGACAGAATTGGTTCATCCAGCATCTCCAAAACCAGATGAAGTTCCTTCTACATCTACTGCCGACATAACTGCTCCTATTGCATCTACCAGCTCATTTATCGCTTCACCATAAAAAAAAACCCTTTTTTGGCCTAAGGAAAGCCAAGGAGAGAAAAAGAGGAAATTCAAAGAAAAAGTCCCATTTGTTGTTTCATCTGCCGAATGGCAGCTCTACCATGAGAAAAAATCAAGTGAGAAGAAGAAAAAAGAAGAGGAAAAACAAAAGCGGCTAGCTATGCGGTTACAGAAGAAAAAAGAACAGGAAGAGAAAAAATTTAAACGAGCTGCAAACCGCCAACTAGTCTTCAACTCCAAAAAAAGGAAGAAAGCAGGAAAACAAGAGGAAGAGGATTCAGAAGAATCGGATTTGGACTGTATTCATAGTTCAAGATCATCTTCTGGAGGAGAATGGGAAGAAAATACTAGCTCAGATGCTGATTTAGAGATGCAGGCCCCTGAGAAGAAAATTGGGGAGTACGTTGCCATATCCTACGATGGCAAATTTTTTCCTGGGCGGATTCTTGAACTCAAAGATGGCGGCGCCATTGTCACGGCAATGGTTCGCAATGGTCACTTATGGAAATGGCCGGCAAGAGAAGATAGATTATTCTATTCATGGGACGAAATACCTTGCAAAATCAGCACACCTGTAAAATTCAGTAAAACAAGAGACATTTTCAGTGTTCCCGATATGGAAAAACTTTAATTTTTCAATATTTTTTATTAAAGTGTGTTCAATAATTGTCTAATTGTTTGTTGCCTCTTTACTTCATTAAAAACTGTGAACAAACTCATATGTCATCTTCAGGTTTTGTCATTGTCATAATTAGGTTCCGCGCTAAATTTCTCTGTCATCTATAGGTGCCAATTGATCAGTGGAAAAAAAATGTATACATACAAAATTTAAGTAACTTTTGGGGTCCTTCAGGGTTATTTCCTAAAAGGCAACAGTAAGGGGCTATTATGATAAGTCAAGTTACAAAAAATAACATTCAGTGAGTTTGCTATGGAGCATCAACGGGAAAAAAATTCTTAATGTGTCATCTATAGGTGCAATTACATTATGTGGAAAAAGAGTTTGTTTCCATGATGGCGTTGTCGGTATTATGGAACCTGCGGGTGTTGGAAATATGGACCCAGGGTCCATAATACCAACGTTACGTTACATGGAATTTATTTTATTACCATCCAGTAGATTTGCTTATTTGTTTATTACCTAACTAATTTGGATTATGTGGACCTAAATAATAGAGAGTTCCTAGTGCTTTAAGGTCACTGTAGATACGGCCCGTATTGTACAATACGGTGGATGTTTCAAAATACGGTTCCGTATTCGACCGGATACATACGGTGGCTGAACGATCCGTATTGTAATGTAACCTGCCATTTGGGTAACAGTGTTTCTTCTGTTAAGCGTCATTTGCCGCCGTTTTTCACGTGTTCACTGTTCAGTCCTCAACTTTATTGTAGGTTTTCAAGTAGAATTTATTGTTTATTGTTAGAATTTTATAGAATTTATTGTTACAATTAATTTTTCAAATAGTTTATTGAAGTATACTTCAAACGTTGATTTTTTTTGTTGATTTTTGGTTGTTTTTTACCGTGTTTTTTACTTGTTCTCGTTCACCGTTAAGTTTTTACACCTTTTGTGTGTGGATTCACCGTCTCTTTATAAAAGTACGTAAAACATTTTAAATCAGTACATTTTAACTTTAAATTTAGACGGGGAAGTGGAATGGATTGAAGAGAAAAGTTGGTGTGAAACATGGTGCAGTCTGCCGAAAAGAAAACTTAGGAGTTCGATATACCTATCTTACGTAACTTATAACATTTAAATTGAAGTACTGTCAAATTAGATGGGGCTTGAATGCAGTTGCGTTACAACTAGATCCGGTGAGGACTATGTGACTTTAAGGTGCGGTGAATTTTTCTCAACTGTGGTTAGCATCCAGTCGCTCGCCCTAACCGTTCTCGTTACGGCTCGCCGTATTGAGACTAGGAACTCTAGGAACTCTCTAATAACTGAATGGATGTCCAGAAGAAGGGACTATGCCAGGTTCTTTAAATTTGAGTTTATTATTTAAATTTAAATGTAACAGATATATAAATTTCTTATCTTAATGTAATTTCATTTATAAATTCAAAAATTAAATAAAAGATTAATAGAAATGGTTATTTTGATCCTTCAAGAGACGCCAAGAACGAAACTGGGGAAGAAATCTGCTGTTGGCACGGCCGTTCCAGTTGCTAGACGATCTTGAGATAAGGCAAAGATGGCTGAGGCAGTTTACAAGGTAAGACTAAAGGGGGCTGCCAGAGTATTTGGAGTCCCGAGAACAACTTTGAAACGATTGGCTGAACAGAAGGACAAGCCACCAGAAGTTTTAGTTGTACATAAACTTGGGAGGAAAACTGTATTACCATATCACATTGAAGAACAGCTAGTGAGCTATTTGCTTGAAATGGAGTCTGTATTTCATGGTCTCACTCGAAGAGTCGTGAGAAAATTGGCTTTCCAATTGGCCGAACGCAATAAAATCCCCCATCCTTTTCAAAACGAAGTTGCAGGGAGGGCGAGGCTAGACGACTTCTTGATTCACCGGGCTTTTCACGTGAGCAAGTGGTGCTTTTTTAATTTACTTGAATCACTATATTCTGAGCATCATTACACTCCCGACAGAATATTTAACGGTGCAGCAATTTAAAGATGGGCCAGCTATTTGTCAACAATGGATAAGAAAACAAGTTCCAGTTTCAGTAAAAAATTCCATCAAAATGTGAGCCAAAACTGTGAAAGTGGGTATTGAATCATCAAAGAAAAAGTTGGTGATTGATTTGATTAATAACATTTTCAAATATATGAACCACATTGCGAATATCAACCACCAGTATGAAAGTATTTCAAACATAAAGCAAAGTCTTTATATTGATGAAGTGCTTCTGCATTTTGATTTTTCCAAAAACTACATGTGTAAGTATTCTGAAGAGATCCAATCTGCACATTTTGGCGGATCCAATCCTCAAATAACAATACACACTAGTGTATTGTATTGCCACATAACAGTTGAAGAGAATCCAGTTTGTTTTGGAACATTGAGTGATTACAACTGACATGATCCTGCAGCTGTGGCCCACCTAATTCCAGCTATGGAAGACATAATTTCACGTATTCCTGATGTGACTAAAATTCATTTTTTAAGTGATGGACCCCACAACGCAAAAAAAAAACCGAAAAATGTTTCAAATATTAGGAGGTTTCTAGGCCAAAACATGGGACGTGGATGAAATTCTCTGGCATTTCAGTGAAAGCTCCCATGGAAAAGGTCCTGCAGATGGAGTGGGAGCAGCTTTGAAAAGAAAAGGTGATGATCTAGTCGCTCATCAAATTTATATCCCAGACTGTGATACACTTTTTCAACTTCTTCAAGAACACAGTAAAAATGTAATTCTGAAACGAGTGCATGAGGAAGCCATACAAGACATGGAGAGTCACATTCCTCAACAGATACCAACATTCAAAGGCACCATGAAGATCCATGAACTAGTGTACAAGAAAGAGCGCACGAGACTGCAAGCTAGAAAACTAACGTGTATTTCCTGTGCAGCGGGTCCCTGTCGCCACTATAAACTGGGGATGATTGAGATTGTGGAAGACCCTCAAATGAATTCGTTGACGCCAGTGGTAACCTCTGAAGACCTATGCCTGCAGAGCTCTAGCAGCCTCCAAAGGCTCAACACAACCTTGGCGATAGCTGATGACAAGAATTATCCAGATGACAATTTCAGCAGTGACGATGATTACATCACAACCTTCACTTTAAACGAAGAGACAGCTTGCACACAAAAGAGCCTTCATTATTCTGATGTATACTCTTCAGATTCTGAGCCAGCACCAACAGATCCACAACAAGTCGTACAAATCGACGACTTCGTTGTCGTGAAAGTGTATGGTAAAAAAATTATCAAACATTGCATTGCCAATGTAACAAAATGGTACCATGAAGAAGATTGTTATGAAGTACATAGATCCAATAGAACCCTAGAAGACCTATATAACCCAATGTAAAAATTTTTTTTTCTTAATTAACATTGAATTTAAAAATCAGGAGAGGGAGAAGGCGCTGAGAACATTCTGTGAATGGCTGACTAGTGTATGACGTCACAGTTTGCTTCCTCCAAGGGAGTATTGCGATTTCCACTCTGGTATCAACTATACTTGAGCCTAACTGCACCAGTACATCTTTCAAAACACCCGAAAAATGGTTTATTGCTGTCTCTCGTGACAAAAAATACGAAAGAAGTGGTTTGACCTGATGAGGAGAAAATACTAACAATTTGTCGTTCACTTTCGTAGTTAAGCGCACGAAGGCCATTTTAATGTAAGTACCTACTCTTCCTTACATAATATTTACTAAGAAACGCATATAGTTATTCATCTGTGAACGGAATATTTAAAAAAAACTATTCATTTAGTCTTCAGTTTATTGTAAACCTCATGTACCTACCGTCGGAAGGTAAAAATACACTGCCAAGGAAATGGCACATGAGCTTCCTCGTGACCTTCACAGTACGTCACCATTAAATTCCAGAAAACTAGAAACGACCGGTTCTGGCATCAGGGAATTAATAAGGTGGGAAATTGGAAGCTGAATGGTACATATAATAAATGAAATTTATGAATCGCTAAGAATGTGATACAGGACTTCAAGAAACCTTGCCCGCATCATCCCTGAAAATCTGACCGAAATCCGTTCACAATTGCCTGAGTTATGACCGAAACAAGAAAATTTTGTTTGCGCCTGCGCAGAGGCTACCGTTGATTCGATCATGACGGAACTGATAGGGGACTATGTAGAGCTATACCCGCACGAACCCTAAAAATTTGAAGAAAATCGCATCAAAATTGTGGAAATTACGGCTGTTGCAAGGACCGTAACAAGAATATTTCGTTCACGCATGCGCAGAGCGTACCGCTAATGCAATTATGATGATTGTCTTATGGGACCTCAAGGGACCTTACCCACATCATCCCTGAAAATCTGACCGAAATCCGTTCAACATTGACCGAGTTATGACCGTCACAAGGAATTCACGTTAGCGCCTGCGCAGAAGCTACCGTTGATTCGATCATGATGAAGTTGATAGGGGACCATCTAGCACGATAACTGATAATTTGGTTAAAATCGGATCAAAATTGTGGAAGTTATGGCTGTTACAAGGAAATGAGGACGGACAGACAGACACGGAACCAAATTTGTTCAGGAGGCTCTGAAACGCAAAATACGAGTAGATTTTTTGATTTTGGAGCAAAAAATTTTTTTTCATTTCGAAAGTGAAAACAAAGCTTCCGCTGCCTTGCAGTCTGGGAAGCAAAAGCGTTCTGTATGCGTGTGATACCTAAGTATATAATTTTTACTGCAAGGTAGGAATATACAGCCATGTTGTACAGATCGCATGTTTGTGCACGATGTCGCACGGAATTTCTTCAGATTTTGTTAATTTAATGTTGTGACTAGCTCCCCAACGATTTTTAGTTTCCAAAACTTCCGTTATTGTGGTGCTTCAGTCGGTGTATTTCCTACTGAGTAGTGAAGTACTGTGATTGTTTCTTGAAACGATAGTTGTGGCGTAGCTCATTGGTTGTGATACCGGTCTCGTGAGACGAAGGTCGTGGGTTGGAGTCCTGATGCATGGTCATTTTTTTTAGCTCGTACAACTCCCGAAATATAGGTACTTCTAAAACGTCATTCTGACCTGCATGTCCAACTAATTTGAATTGAATTTCCACTAAGGGATTGACTACTTGATGTTATGTATTTTTGGGATGCGAGCTTGCTAGCATCCAGATCATCAAACTATACACCACTTCATCCTGACCTACAAGTCCACTAATCTGCATTTTTACTAAGGGATTGACTACTTGATGTTATGTATTTTTGAGATGCGAGCTTGCGAGCATCCAGACCAACAAACTACACAAATCATTCTGGTCTATTTGTCCCACTAATCTATATTTTAGCAGCGGACAGAGATTAATAAAAACGCTGCAAATTATTTCACAAAGGTTTATTATTTTTTCAATTGAGTTTGATCGTAGTTTTAGTTGGCTTGCGTACGTCATAAGGCCCGTCCAGACTCCTCGGCGTGTCCTATTTCGAGTTGCCACAACCTATACTTCTATAATTATATACGCATGTTTATATTTCTCGATTGGAGCTCCTATCTATTCAAATAGTTATTGCCTCAATAATATCATTATCTAAGTACGTACGAAAATTCGAGTGGATATGTTATTAAATATGCGTAGGAAAAGCATTGGTATTAACACACAAATATGACCTAGAAAAAAACATAATATATTCATGCCTCGAAGGAACGCTGTACCCACCTCATGGTGCCGCGGCGCCTCCTCGCACTCCACCCCCCGCTCACCCCCCTCACCACCCACCGTGACCCCCTGCCAAGCGTGCCAGGCGTGCGTCTAACACGTCTAACACGCAAAGCGTTGAAAAAGACACTTTTTCGCCCGTTTTTGGCCCATAGCATCTATGCGAGTAAAGCGATCGGGATGGTTAAACGTTAGGACCAACTAGACCCCAAATGGAGTCTATGTGCGAAAGAACGGGTTTTTTAAGTAAATTCTTAGGCCTTTTATGGCCCGGACGGCGGACGGCGAACGGCGGACGGAAATTTCAAATTTGGATTCTACGCACCTTGAAACGTAAAGTGACAAAGTTTGAGGGGGGGTTATAAAAATTTTTTGCTACACGATCACATAGGCTTATTATTGGAAATAATAAACCAAAATTGAGGCGCCGCTGTAGCGGAAGTTTCGCAAATTAAAAATCGTTGGGGAGAACCAGTCACTGCCTAATTTAATATGTCAGGAATGCATCCATTCATCTGTTTTACGAGGAACGTTGAGGGGTTAACTTGCGAGTTGATTGTTTCTCGAGAAGCGTTTTTCAGTAACAGTCGTATGCTCTGACTACTAAAACGCCCAACATTTTTCTTTCAACGTACAGTCCTTCTATATACCTACATCAAGATATGAGACTATAATGCCGAAAAAAAAAAAAAAAATACCAAAAGTTTTCAGGCTACAATAAACTCGACGCTTCAATCGCAGAAAAACTGTCATTTCACCTAGTTTTGTAAGTGATCCTTAGGAAAAACGGAGGTAAGGAAGTAGTTTAAAAAATGTAAAGTTCGTCTCCAGATATTTCAGAATATCCACCGCCCGAACCCGTAGGAGAAAAATGTCCCTCAATAAGGCCGTTTCGTCCCACTGTACGTTTATCTACTAAGTACAGAGTTATCTACTTTTGTAGTTACCAAGCTATATACCTGTTTAAATAAGTAGTTAAGGTTTACTTACATTGTCATCTTTACTCCTTTTGACTCAAAAGTCTCGAGTTTAAGTGACGACATAAACTGACACAGGTCGAATGATATTAGAGGAGGTAAATTGAACGAAGTTCCCTTTTCGTGTCCCTCCTTTAACTGATTACTCCTTTCAGGCCTGTCCATCTCGTAAAGAGATACTAGAAAACACTAGAATGCTAGAAAATACTGGAATAGGTACTAAAAACTGAAGTGTCAACCAAAAGCTAATCCATAAAAACAACGTAACGAATGGCATGAAATAGTGCCTTGCTGTTTTCAGTTGATTAGAAAATAAATACACTGCCAAGGAAATGGCACATGAGCTTCCTCGTGACCTTCACAGTACGGTTTGGTATAGGGGACCATGTGGAGCTATACCCGCACGATCCCTAAAAATTTGAAGAAAATCGCATCAAAATTGTGGAAATTACGGCTGTTGCAAGGACCGTAACAAGAATATTTCGTTCACGCATGTGCAGAGCGTACCGCTAATGCAATTATGATGATTGTCTTATGGGACCTCAAGGGACCTTACCCACATCATCCCTGAAAATCTGACCGAAATCCGTTCAACATTGACCGAGTTATGACCGTCACAAGGAATTCACGTTAGCGCCTGCGCAGAAGCTACCGTTGATTCGATCATGATGAAGTTGATAGAGGACCATCTAGAGCTTAACACGCACGATCCCTGAAAA
This sequence comes from Adelphocoris suturalis, assembly GCA_030762985.1. Classification (NCBI taxonomy): domain Eukaryota; kingdom Metazoa; phylum Arthropoda; class Insecta; order Hemiptera; family Miridae; genus Adelphocoris; species Adelphocoris suturalis. Next base: position 65,641,865 of record CM061047.1, read on the forward strand.
CTTGGATAAAATCGGATCAAAATTGTGGAAGTTATGGCTGTTACAAGGAAATGTGGACGGACAGACAGACAGGCACGGAACCAAATTTGTTCAGGAGGCTCTGAAACGCAAAATGCGAGTGGAAATTTTGATTTTGGAGCAAAAAATTTTTTTTCATTTCGAAAGTGAAAACAAAGCTTCCGCTGCCTTGCAGTCTCGGAAGCAAAATTGTGACGTGTGTCCAGAAAGTGGGCGGAGTCAGCTTCCGCAGCTGTTTTGGTGGGCTCTCTTAAAATTCTAACTCTAATGATTTTTATTATTTTATAAAATAATAGAGACTTCTCAAAAAAACATTTTTATCGCCATTCTCCCTTTTCAATTTCTGCAATAAAAAAAAAAAAAACAAAAATAAAAAAAATAAATAAATATATAAAATGAAAAAAATTAAAAAAAGTGTAGAAGTTCCTCATTGTAGAAGAAGGTCGTCAGTAAGTCTGGGGAATGTCCGTTTAGTGAAAAGTAAATCATAGACTACATAGAACGAAACTCCGATTCAGACCGAACTTGACTAATGGCGTAGTTGAATGCAAGAACAGTTTTTGAGGACATGCAAATATATAAGCAAAGAGAGGCTTAGTAAATAATTAACAATCCAGATCCAAAAATGATCTGTTGACTATCAAATCAAATCAAGAATATGAAATCAGAGTAGTAGCAGTTAATGGAAAAGCCATTGCCAAAACTAAATGCACTATAATTGAATTCAAAAACCAATTAACAAATTCACACCGAAATTGATTGAACCATTTGGCCGATGCTTCACGAACACTGTACAATTTAAATAAGGAATTCTTGCAAAAGAAAAATTCTAATTTTATGATCGAATGTTTTACCTATCATACATCCTGTTATTGGACGAAAGCTGGCCAGAATTTGTGCTGATGAGGAACAGTTTAATTACATACGAGTATAGATGAAAAACATTCATGAGCAAAGGAGGATACAGGAAGAAAATAGTGAAAATAAACTATGGATTAAAGGTATGGAGTGCCTATCAAGAATCAATCGATTGCTAGGTGTTGCTTTGTTCGTTAGGTAAGGATGATTTGTCATTTATTTTTATTTTCAGGTTTTATCCATTATTATTTTTTTTAAAATATAATATAGGATAACAAGTACTGTTTACAAGGAAAATATTCAAAGATTAGGACGAAGATTACATAATTCTAAATCACCATGATAATACCAAGATAGTAGTAGGATTCAGGATACCAACCTCATACAATTAAAGAACATTGCAAATATTCCATAAAAAGCGTGGTCTTATTGGGGTATTTCTAGTGGTGTTTTTCAATATTTCTCTCTACAGTGACGTTTCGTTTGTCAACCTCAGAGCAACTGTTCTGTATATGATCGTGTTTCGAGTAGGTAATGTATATACCATACCTTTTTGGATCATATTGATGAAGGGCCAAGGGAAGTGTGATGGCATCGGGATTCAGGAGGATTTAAATTCCTTACCGTTTTGGACACCAATATAATCAAGGTTGGATTCAAATCGGAGAATCGAAGCACAGACATTGATAATTAACATGTTCAAATAGTTGACATGTGGAGAAACTGAAGTACCAAACACTTCCTGATTGAGGATGCTCAGGAAAATTGGGATTTCTGCTGCCATCGTGTTTCAGGTAGGCGATAGCCTAGCCTTTTTGGATGGACATTTCTACATGTATACCCAACATACAGTTACAGTTATTCAATTCAAAGATTTTGAGGTTGATATCCAATATAAACAAACTTCTATCTTAAAAATGTGGCAATTTTAAGATAGACTCTTAGTGGCGAGTGGCTAAAAGACAAGCACTTCTCTGATTGAGGATGGTCAGGAAAATTGGGATTTCTGCTGCCATCGTGTTTCAGGTAGGCGATAGCCTAGCCTTTTTGGATGGACATTTCTACATGTATACCCAACATACAGTTACAGTTATTCAATTCAAAGATTTTGAGGTTGATATCCAATATAAACAAACTTCTATCTTGAAATTGTGGCAATAGTGGAGAGTGGCTAAAAGACAAGCAGTTCTCTAACGTTCTGTGCTGAAGCTGTTCAAGTAATTACTAAAAAGGCAAAATATCAATCTTCAGCTGTGTGTTGTATAAATAAGTGGTTGGATATTTAATGGCGAATGAGTTCTATATTTTTGAGTTTCGTAAATCTTAATTGACAAATAAAAATTATACAATCTATGAACTTGCTCTTTCTTTCCAATGTCTTTCATCTAACAAAAACCATAAAAGTTTCTTATTCTTTCGTTATTGAGGTACCTAGTTAAACAATGCTGAAAGAAATCCGAGGGACTTCGGTCCCAGGCAGGGATTTCGGCAGAGTTTTCATATTGCTATTGTTTTCTATTATCAAGAAGACGGAAAATCACAAATTATTAGGTGGGTCTCTAGTTTTCCTGCACATTATGCCAGTAGTTAGAACCTCTACACGACGGTTCGAGACATAGAATCAAATTTCGATTGAGGGTTTGGGGAAAGAAGTTATGGCAGTTGTAACCAATTAACCATGGCAAAGACAAGTTTCATTTTCTTGAGTTGACGAAGCATCAACACCAATTGGCATAACAAATATATATAACAAAAAAATCACATCTTACTAATTTAATCAAGTCTTCCAAAATTAACGATAATGGTAGAAATTGATGAGTTTTTAAGAGTATGGAAATAGGGCATAAATAGAATTATGTTTATGATTTATCAAGCTGCATTTTGAATACCTACACTATTTACAGAAACGTAAATGTGTTGCGCTTTTTTCAAGATATATATATATAAATATATATATACCTATATATAACTTTTTTGAATTATTATTTTTTGCAACGTAGCGCATTGAAAGTCTGTCTGCATAACATAAAATCTATTAAAAAGCCTGTCAAGTTGTTATAATAACATGGAAGTATAACAGTTCAGTTTAAAAAAATAAATAAATAAGAGTTTAAATTATTGAAAATAAAACAGAACAGGGGTAGGTACATATGATTCATGTAGGTACCTACCTCTACAATACCACATAGACTTTTCCATCAATCCAACGGCATGCACCATCAATGGTATACATACACAGGGGACCAACAAAGAGTTGACCGGCACAACAGGTAAAACATATATAATATGTAGGTATAATTATGTCATTAAATTTGGCCTAGGAGTTTCGTTCCTAATAAGTAATAACCACTTTCAGGTTTGCGCTTGTATGTATATGGTTACAACAACCAATCGCAACTAAGCTAAGAAAGATCACATACCTACTTAACTACTTGCCGATCAGAACGAAGTTGGACTGATAGATCATAAGAAATAATCGACGTTACAAGCAATTCAAGTTTGTGCATGCACACATGATACTATTCATCCCACAGCAGTACAATTTATAGACGACCATCTAGGAGCAAACCCCCACAATCTCAGAACATTTCATCAGAATCAGCACATTGATCTCGGAGTATTGCCTGCGTCAACCAAATTTAGTGTTGCACAAACGCAATAGTAATCACTCAACCAATTGCAACAAAATTCATAAGATACTATTCTGCAAGATATACCCAACTACCCTCAGAGTTTGAACGAAATTGGATCATGAAAAATCGACGTCTAAGAAATTCATGTTTGCGCACAGGCTATTTATTTGATGGCAATGAAATTCAAAGGGGACCATCTTGAAGCTAACCCGCACTATTCCAGAAAATTTCAAAAATCTGTTCATTATTCTCAGAACTTTTTTTTTTTATATAGATATAATTCATAGGGCATTTTCCAGCAACATATAGCCAACTACCCCCTGAGTTTGAACAAAATCGGACGAATAGAAGATGAGAAATCGATGTTATAAGAAGTTTTCAGGGATGCAAATTTCATAAAAATCGGACTAAAACTTTGAAACAGTTTTGGGAGTGACAAGGATTTACCATAGACAGACAGACACGAATCCAAAATTGATCAGCAAGCTCTGTAAGACAAAAAGCACGTGGAAATTTTGATTTTGGAGGACACCATTTTTTTCGCCTTCTTGCACGAATACAAAGGTTTACAACTTTCCGTACTGAGGAAGCAAAATGTGGGGTCAGCATTCGTTTATGAGCTCGCAGTTTTACCACGCGTTGAACAGGATGACTAGAATACACTACAGATTCAGTAATAAACAAAATTACAAAATTTTCTGAGTTTGCCAAAGGTAAGATCAACAAATAGATTATTTTTTCTCATTAGCATATTCTAAAAATAAATATAATTGAATTAATACAATTTCAACATCAAGTATAGTATACATAATTTGGGACAAAATCATAGAAGGTCATTAAATACGTAATAATCACCGAACCATTGACGTTTTGCTTGTGTGATTAGATACCGCTGTTGATTCGAAAAATGTCGAACCCCGTACAGCAGGGGTGCTCAAACGGTCGATCGCGATCGACCAGTCGATCGCGAGTGCTTTTTGAGTAGATCTCGAGAAGAAAAAAATTTTTAATGATTAGGTAACTAAACTACAAAAATTTATTACGTAATAACACTGCTTGTGGCAAAAGGCGGCTTTATCAAAGGAACAAGAACAAGAATCCAGGAATGACTGGGAACAAGAACGGTTTTGTGGCATTGTGTCGAGCTAATGAAGAATTCCCTTCATTTTTTTCATTACATTACATTATACATCAACAAGTTTTGTGTTCAAAAGTTTTAAACACGGAGGAAATTATGGGCATTGCAACAAAAATTGTGAATTCCATCCGTGCACGTAGCTTGCAACGGCGGCTCTTTAAGTTGCAGTCGGAAGATAGGGAGTCAGCTGATTTAGTTCTTCACACGGACGTCAGGTGGTTGAGTCGCGGAAAATTCCTAGAAAGGTTTCAAGAATTATTGCCCGAAATAACAGCTTTTCTAGACGAAAGAGGTGATGACACTGAGATGTTGAAAAACGAAAAATGGCTGACTGATTTGGCATTTTTGACTGACATCACAATGCACTTAAACACCATTAACTTGGAGCTTCAAGGTAAAGGAAAAACTATTATTGAGATGATTAGCGCAGTAAACGCATTCAAAAGTAAATCGCAACTTATGATAGATCAACTGAAAAGAAAGGATCTGAAACATTTTCCGTCTTTGAAAGCAAGGATTCCTCAGTTGAATTATGATACGTATGAGGCTGAATTATCAAATATTTTGGGACAATTCGAAATGCGTTTTTATGATTGCAGTAAATTGGCAAATATAGCATCATTTATGAGTTATCCTTTTTCATGTAAAAACATTGAGGAATTAGCTACTGAAGTAGCAAGTCAGTTTAATATGAACTCATGTTCTGCTGAAAATGATTTGGTGCAGATTATATCAGATATACATCTCAAAGCTACAGCATCTGATACAAATTTCTGGTGTTTTATATCTGAAGATAAATATCCGAATCTAAGGCAAATCGCCCTTCAACTGACGGCAATGTTTGGGTCAACTTACTTGTGCGAGTCTGCATTTTCTGAAATGAAGATAATTAAGTCAAAATATCGCAATCGACTAACTGACGATCATATGTCATCATGCTTGCGATTGGCACTCAGTGGTTACGCACCATCTTATGAAAAGTATGCTGAGGACATGCAGTGCCACGCTTCAACATCCAAAGTCACTCCTTAGTTGAGTTTAACACCATATGTAACTCTTTTGTTTTGTAACAACGAATAAACTCGCAATTTTGAATAACTAGGAGTTTTTTCATTGATATTGTAGAGAAGAACTTAAGTAAACCTAACCCAAACCTTGACTAAAATAATTTAAATTGTGCGGAAAGCTAATATCTATATATGCTACGGTACACCCTACCTAGGTAGGTAGGGTGTATCGTGTATGTACGACAACCCTGCATTACACATACTTGCAGCCTCTCAGAGTCGATCGTAAGTAGTCTAAAAATATTGAGGTAGAACGCCAGCAGTTCAAGTTTGAGCACCCCTGCCGTACAGCATCCATTCAAAAACACATTTGGGTGTGAAATGTTTAATATGCATCTACTAGAGTAGTACTAAGACGACTACAAAACACAGGATTGAAAGTAAAATACACTGCCAAGGAAATGGCACATGAGCTTCCTCGTGACCTTCACAGTACGTCACCATTAAATTCCAGAAAACTAGAAACGACCGGTTCTGGCATCAGGGAATTAATAAGGTGGGAAATTGGAAGCTGAATGGTACATATAATAAATGAAATTAATAAGGAAAATTTTGATTTTAATATGGGACCATCCAGGATGTAGTCCGCATGTTCCTTGAAAATTTTGTCTAAATCGAATCAAAACTGAAGGAGTTTTTAATTGATTTACAAGATTTCATACATATTTTGATCTAAATTCATGATTAAAACATCCTTGGGGATAATTTTTGGAAACTTTGAGCATGATGGACCACCCGGTTTGTTCATTTTCCAAACTTACCCTGTGTTGCTGGCCCACCCTTGCCCGCATCATCCCTGAAAATCTGACCGAAATCCGTTCACAATTGCCTGAGTTATGACCGAAACAAAAACATTTTGTTTGCGCCTGCGCAGAGGCTACCGTTGATTCGATCATGACGGAACTGATAGAGAACCATGTAGAGCTATACCCGCACAATCCCTAAAAATTTGAAGAAAATCGCATCAAAATTGTGGAAATTACGGCTGTTGCAAGGACCGTAACAAGAATATTTCGTTCACGCATGCGCAGAGCGTACCGCTAATGCAATTATGATGATTGTCTTATGGGACCTCAAGGGACCTTACCCACATCATCCCTGAAAATCTGACCGAAATCCGTTAAACATTGACCGAGTTATGACTGTCATAAGGAATTCACATTAGCGCCTGCGCAGAAGCTACCGTTGATTCGATCATGATGAAGTTGGTAGGGGATCATCTAGAGCTTAACCCTCACGATCCCTGAAAATTTGGTTAAAATCGGATCAAAATTGTGGAAGTTATGGCTGTTACAAGGAAATGTGGACGGACAGTCAGACAGACACGGAACCAAATTTGTTCAAAACAGGGACGGATTAAAGGGGGGGGGGGGGCGGACCCCCCCCCCCCCCCCCCGAGGCAGAAGAAAAAAAAAATTCTTGTCAGGAAACGCACGAAAAAGAATCACGCCGTCGCGCTTGTGGGTTGACAAAAAATAGATGAAGTAACTTTATACTGTGACGAAACTGGATTTTAACCCTTGCAGTTCCAGGTCCGAATACATTCGGTACGAGAGCATTGTGTACCAAGCCTGCCCAGATTTTTGAGTTCATACAGCATGATCGTATGAGCGAATTTTCCTATATTACCGATTGTATTACATTATGCTAAATTGTTTTGAAATTAGAGCAATTTGAGTATAAAGATCTTGTTAAAAACCAGTTTTATGGCAAAAAAATCATACTAAATAAAATGCGGCAATTCAGAAAAGATTTTGGATTTTTGTATTTTTCTTTGTTGCAGTTTTTATAGATTTTTCCGCAAATCTCTATTATTAATAAGAATGAAACTCCGTCTGTTTGTCTGTCGTGTCTATGCACGGCCAAACGGCTGAGTGGTGACTCACATTTTTCAATACCCTATTTAATTGTTGAGATAACATTGTTTTGACTAAAATTCTACTAGAAATGATAAATTTAACGATTTTTTGCCGTTATTAGCCATTTTTAGTGATTTTTTTTAATCACATATTTTTAACTTTGACCAATTTAATGTGCTTAAAAACTACTGGCCTAAGAATTCATCCTTTCAGTTGGAAAATTGATTTTTTGGCAGATTGAGATAAAAATTCTGTTCAAATGCCAAAAAATCAATTTTCTAAATGAAAGGATGAGTTCGTAGGCCAGTAGTTTTTAAACACATGAAATTGGTCAAAGTTCAAAATATGTGCTGAAAAAATCACTGAAAATGGCTAATAATGGTCAAAAATCGTTAAATTTATCATTTTTAGCAGAATTTTAGTCAAAACAATGTTATCTCAACAATTAAAAGGGTATTGAAAATGTGAGCACTAAAGTATGCCAAAACATACTTAAATTTCAATTATATTCGCGGAAAAATCTATAAAAACTGCATCAAAGAAAAATGTAAAAATCCAAAATCTTTTCTGAATAGCCGAATTTCATTTGTATGAGTGTTTTTGCCATAAAACTGGTTTTTAACAAGATCTTTATACTCAAATCGCTCAAACTTCAGAACAATTTAGCATAATGTAATACAATCGGTGATTTAGGAAAATTCGCTCATACGATCATGCTGTATGACTGGAACTCAAAAACCTGGGGAGGCTTGGTACACAATGTACTGGTACCGAATGTATTCGGACCTGGAACTGAAAGGGTTAAAGCCCAGTTTCGTCTTAGTATAAGGGTCATTTTCCCGAAAAGGGCAAATCGCTGTCCGAAGGGATTTACGTCTTCCCATTATTACGTAGATTAAAAAAAAGAAAGTCTCAGCTCTCTACAAGTTGCTCTTAACATAGGTACATAGGTTTCAAATAAATTAATATTTTATTTAACACTGAAATATCAATTCGAACAGCGAAATGTCTCCTCCCCCGCGCAACGAGCATAATCCCAATGAGTCCAGTATAATCAGACACAATCGCTTATGTGTCATAATTTGTAGGACACATCTTAGTTTGTGTTCCAGATCATTGCACACATTGTGTCCAGTCAACAAGGACACATTTCCCGTGGTGTCCAATAAACAGGGACACATTTTCCGCCGTGTCCTATCTTCTAGGACACATTATGACCAAGTGTAAATACTTCAACTCTAAAATATTCAAAACGGGTATAAGTTTCTGCCCCCACCAAGGCCCTGGAATTCGATTAAAATTCATCAAAATGTGATCTAGTAGGTAAATCAAGTCTCTCAATCCGAATTTGAAATCCGTTAAGTTCTACGACGTTTAGTTCTTCGGATAAATGAAATTTCATTAATTTCATGAAAAACTCCCAAAATTCATCCTGGAAATTGTTCAAAATTCATCAACTTGTGTTTCATTACGTAAATCGCGGCGCTGAATCCGAATTTGAAATCAGTTTTGCTCTAGGACGCTCATTTTACCGGATTTCCGAAATTTCATGAATTTCATGAAAATCTCCCCAAAATGCCCCTGGAAATTGTTCAAAATTCATCAGGATGTGTTCTAGTAGGTACATTGTGGTGCTGAATCCGATTTTGAAATCCGTTTTGTTCTATGACGTTCCATACACCGGCAAATGACAAAAACCACAATTTCATGAAATTTCCCAAATTCCCTTCTTATTATGTTTCTTTGGGTGATTTGAAAGGAAAAACTAAATTTCATATCCTCATCACTCCTCATATCCTCATTCTCAATTGAAGAAAATTACGTTCATTTGAACGATTTAGACCATCTAGAGTACTCGTTTCATCGTCGATGTCTTTCCCTCGCTGAGGGCGTCTTTCCCCAGCTTTTCACTGTTTCTTTTATTTATTTTTATCGGCTAAATAAGGACCGTGTTGCGTGACCGAGGGTAGGAATGTGATCAGCACACTGTTCAGATCATCCATGAATTTTTGGGAAGAGTTTTAAGCACTTTTGGTTTTCTGAAAACTGGAAGTTGAGATTTGCCCTTTTCAGGAAAATGACCCATAAAGTTCCTTCATCTATTTTTTTTTTTTTTTTTTCCAACCTACAAGTGCGACGTGTACGCGTTGCCTCCCGCTTCAGAAATTCGGACCCGAAAGGTTAAAGGAGGTCGTACCGGTTTTAATAATCTGTCGCAGCCAATTTAATAATCTTACAAACTGTGTAGGTGCCCACAGAGGATCAAGCGAGGATTCACGCGGGTAGTGTCAGAAATCAGAATGTTCGTGAGTAAACTCTGATATTTCCAGAATCGCTTGTGGGAAAAATCATCAAAGAAGGTTGGCATGGCAACGCTGGTGTTGCAGCTGCGTCGTGCAGCTGTAAGAAAAACAAAATTCAGTTGAAGTTCGAATTAACTTTTTTTGTTTGTTCATTAAGTAGAGAGTTCCTAGTAGATCCGTCGGTCTCAATACGGCGTGCGGTAACGAGGACGGTTAGGGCTAGCAATTGAAAAGCTAACCACAGCTGAGCAAAATGCACCACATCTTAAAGTCACGTCAAGTCTTTCACGGATCTAGCTGTAACGCTACATCCCTGTTTGCTGCTTTCTACAACGCCATTTTTAAATCCTCGCGCTCACACTTCTCCCTATTTCTCGTGCTTTTTTTCTTGTAATTTGTATCCAGTTCTCTTCATTTTCTATTTCAAAGGTTTTTATAAGAACCAACCATGAACGATATCGAAGATTTCGCGGAGTTATAAGTGAACGGTCTGTTGTCTGCTGATGATCTACTCGCGGCTTTCGAGGGGTTTCTTGAACAGCATACTTCGAGGAGTCCGCCTCGCCAACTCCGTGAGCTATACGGTCCGCAGGCTATGTGTCACACCTGGTCGTACCTTCGTCATGTATGGAGACCCCGCTTACCCGACCTCTCAAATTTTGATACCACTGTACCCCTCCAATACTCAGGCGCCGAACCTAATTGCGTTCAACAGGGCTATGTCAAGAGTGACCATTGCAGTGGAGTGGGGATTCGGGAAGGTTCTACAACAATTTGCATTCGTTGACTTCTCAAAAAACCAAAAGCTCCAGTTACAGGATGTGGGGGGGACGTACCAAGTGGTAGTGCTTCTCACCAACTCTCATACCTGTTTGTATGGCACTCAAACGAGTGACTTTTTTAATTTAAGTCCTCCTACATTATTAGACTATTTATCTTGATTAAAATTGTCTCCATCATTTTTTGTTATCTGTATTCAATGGTACCTTTGTGTTTCCCCGTTCTTATGTACGTCTGAGGAAATATGCAAAAAGGATAAGCTGACTATGTTGATTCATAGTTACCCACTTATTTTCCAGGGTTACCTTCTTATTTTTTGTACGACAGACCACATAATAGTGTAGGACATGTTCATAAAAGCTCTATTTCCACTTTAAAAAAATCAAGGGTTGAATTTTAGTACTTCATTCTGAGTCCTTCATCTGAGTGCAATAGCATAAAAACAGCAGAAAACCTTTCAGAAGATTTTTAAACACCCTACTATTCATACTCAATAACAATCGATGTTGTAAGTATATTTTTACTTAACGTAGATAGAAAATTTTGTTTGAAATCTTGTTAAAAAATCAATAGACGTATAAAATTACTTTGACTGAAAAAGAGGTAGATACCAATCAGAACGCATCTCCAAAAATATTTAGTAAAATAACAAAGAATAATAACTAATAACAAAGATTGATTGACAGAGCTTTTGGGAACTGCAGATTTCATCAAACCTCTTAATATAAAACTAATAAATAAATTAATAAAAAACAAATTTCTGTAACCAGAACATGAGAGAGAAAACCCCATTTTTTCTACGAAAAAATTCTTTCGTAGAAATTGTTAACTGGGTCATTATCATATAAATGTATTTTTCGTGGTCTAAAAGAATAAAACATTGAAAACGCAAGTTCTTGGAATCTATGTGTATGCGTAATATAAGTATCCTAGATGGTAGTAATCTGACGGTTTGCGAGTTAGACCATTTTTCAACTTTACATAAATTTTCGAAATTCGAAACACAGTTTTCCAATATCACGCGAATGAAGCCCTAAAACATAGTTTTTTCTTTATTATTGTCCCAATTTTGTGGTACTAATACAAAACGTGATTACTCGCTTTTGTGCTCTATGCACCCCTTGACAAGTTCTCAATTTTCTATGAATTTTCACAAATTTAAAAGAAAAAAAAATGATTATCACACAAGTGACACCTTTATTTTATTTTATTTTATTTTTTTCATTTATTTCATGTTTTGCAATTCATTTTGAGTGTTAGTATACTATACAGTGTACTACAAGTGTTAGTATACTGTATGACCTTTTGTATAAAGCGATCCTCATGTGCGTCAGTTGACATTTTCCCAATTTCCCATTAATTTCCAAAAATTAACAATCTAGTAATGGAGACAAGCTAAACCCCTCCTCATCCCTTTGTGACATCAGTGACGAAATCCTCCACCAACGACCAACTCCTCAATCCTCTATCGCAGCAAACTCAGGAATGATCGACATAAATAGCCATATTACAAATTAGATAGATGGGTAAGGAATGTGTACTTCTTCACTAACGTCTTTTCTTAGGCTCCTTATTGATACATCCATATCCTACGCAAACACCCATTCTCGTGAAGAAAAAGAAAAAGAAACGACACTAACGAGAACCAAAGAAAACGAGGCGAAAAACAGCACGAAAACAGTGGCAAAGTGGCGGATACTGCGTAGTAGGCAGGGAGGCCCAAGAAAGTTGGGGAACCAGAGGGTGGGGGAAGCGTGACACATCGTGTGGGCGCACAGGGCCACTCTAGTATCTTCTATTCTCGTTGCTTGTGTCACCTGAAAACAAAACAATCGCGAAAAACGTATCGGAGGTTATCTGTGCAGAAGGTTAGTTAAGACGATTACGTTTTTTCCGGATTATAATCCGGTAACGTATCTGTACGGAAGGATGCGTCACCGCAACTCATTGCGTCAGAGTTACGGCACCGGATTGTCAATACCGCACGACGTATTGTGTTTTACGGATTACATCAAAGATTACATCTTTCTTCTTCAAAAAATATAAGGCAGCAGGTAAGGAATACAATTTTCATTAGGTAATAGGGATTAGTTTGTGTTCATCAGTTTATTTAACAAGTTTTGGTACTGTATTTGTATTTCGTCTACCGCTTTCGGTAACAGTAAGAATAGATAAATACATTTAAAATAATTGGAATTATATTTATTCAAGACTACACGACGACACAGAACATTATTATTGCATTACTACTAAACCGATTTCTAATGGTTTTAACAATCAAGTAATTGTGAATTAATCATGTAGTGTCGCAAAGTTAATTTCATTCATTTGGACCTTAGTGTAGGCTATGTTTTTGGCTATTGTATATCTCTAGTAAGTATTTATCAACCGATGGGTTTTTGAAAATTACAAAATCTTGTAATTCACTGTTCGGGTTATTTTTCATTATTAACAGCGGTTGTATGTTAGTACGTCATGTTTGGGAATAGATAAAATTAAAATTTTAGTGTCAACTCAGGGAGTTGATTCAGATAACTCAACTCTGTTGAGCTTCCTTGTCTACGAAAATTCGCCAACAACAACAATATAAATAAAATTATCAATGAAAGTAATTTTTAGAATAAAACAATTATGTGACTCCTAAAATAATTTTGTGGAATTTTTAAAGTCTTTGGAAGGAGGTTACACTTTATAAAGCTGTTCATGTGAAATACGCTAGTAGAGTATCATCAAGAATCTCCTTCTTTCTTTTCGACTGAATTACCCGCAATAATGAATTTACAGCTGTTTTTATTTTAATAATTATCAGTAAAGATATTACAAAACATAGGTATGCCTAAACATCATCTGTATGTATACAAATCAATTGCTATTCATTTATTTCACAATAAATTAATGTTAATGTACAAACTGTATTTCGACATTTGGGTTTTTGTCAGGTGTCAAGTCAAATGAATGTACGGAAGATGTGCGTCCCCCAGATAGCATCTCTTTACAGATTCAAGAAGATCAGATCAGGTATGAAAATGATGTTGCTCTACATATTGGGACAAAGCCTTCAGATAGAGTGCTTGCCACCATCCTAGAAAGTCACCGGGAACCTCCGGCTGGTTACAATTTCCCTTTTCTGATCATAATAAAGGTAATCAGATTGAGACGCGTTTCCTGAAAAGGGAGCATTTAGAAATATACAAATCTTGGCTGGCTCTGTCACCTTCTGAAAATGGTCTCTTTTGTAAAGTTTGTCCTTTCTTTGCATCTGGTCTTAAGGGTGGTCATCACGGAGGAGTACAACTAAAAACTCTGGTGGTACAGCCCCTAAAACGTTTTTCAAAATTGTTGGGTAAGGATGGTGACTTGGAAAGTCACAGCAAAGCACAGTACCATCAGCAAGCATTAGAACGTGCTAACGATTTTTTGGTTTCTTATAAAAACCCTGAAAAATCAGTAGAAAATCAGGTCGATTCATACAGATTAAAAAGAGCAAAAGTAAATCACAAGAAATTGGCATGTGCTTTGCAAAATGTAATATTTCTTGGAAGGCAAAACATTTCTTTTAGAGGACGCCGTGACGATGGATGTATTTTATCAAAAAATTCGGATATTAATAATAAAGGTAACTTTAAAGAGCTAATGAAATTTCGTGTCCAGGAATGTGGAGAGACAGAACTTTTGGGACAATGTACTTCTGATAGCAAGAGAGGTTCATTTCTTAGTAAAACTGTACAGAATGACTTGATTGAATGCTGTGGTCAAGAAATAATGTCAGAAATATTGTGCAGGATCCAAGAAAACGGAGTATATAGTATAGGTTTTGATGAAACTACTGATATTAGTCACAAATCACAGATGACTATTTTTGTAAGATATGTTTACCGAGATATCATCAGAGAAGACTTTATAGGTTTTATCAAGCCTCGAGAGCCCGAAAAAAAATCTGTTGGAATTAAATCCCAATGCTAATATGAAAAATAATGACGAAGAAGTTTTCTCTTCAGCATCTGATAGGGATAGTGATGAAGATGAATTAGGGCTATCTAATGACCCAGAAACTAGTATGGATGACATTGGTGAACAAAATAGAGATCCCCGATTAACGGGAGAAAAAATTGGCAAAACTGTATTGAACGCAATGAGAAGTCTTAATATCGACCTCGGTAACTGTGTTGGAATTGCTACAGATGGTTGCTCTGATATGGTTTCAGAGATAGTAGGAGCAGTTAATACAATAAAAAAAAAAGAATGTTTTAACGCCGAAAGAGCTCCTTGTTTCAGTCATGCTTTGAATTTATCAATTTCAAAGTGTTCTAATGTACAGTCAGTGCGAAACTCAATTGGAATTATCAAAGAGGTTGTCGAATTTTTCTCGGCATCACCAAAAAGAAATACAGTCTTGATCAAACATGTTAGAGGCCAGCTGATCTCTATGTGCGAAACTAGATGGGTTGAAAGGCATGTATCAATTGAATCCTTTCTGAACAAATTTGAAAAGATTGTGTTATCCCTTGAACAAATTTCTCAGTGGTCAAATTTTTCAAGTGATAACTCAAGCGTAAAAGCCAAAACCCTGTTATGTGCAGTTACAAATGGAGAATTTATTTTGACTCTAGTTTGTCTCGCTGATGTACTTAGCCAAACACTGCCCCTGAGTCGGTTTTTTCAAAAAGAGACCATTGATGTCGTCCAAGCAACAGACTTGTTAACTGACACTTTATCCGTACTAAAAGAAAAACGGCAAAACGCTGAGTCAGAATTCAGTCCATTATATCAGAGAGCCCATCAAATAGCTGATGATGTGGGGAGCATGATCAAAGTGCCTAGAATTACAGCAAAACAAGTAAATAGACCCAATGTAGCTGTATCAAACCCAGAAGATTACTTTAGGGTGAACATCTTCGTGCCTATTCTTGACTCTTTAAATAATGATCTGAAGAATAGATTTTCTAAACACGTTCTCGACATCTACAAACTTAACTCACTTCTGCCAAAAATCTGTTCCTCGCCAAAAACGTCAGTGGAGTCAGTGTTAAAGGATGTAGAAGATCTGGCTAGAAGATACTTCAGAGTGATCGGGGGCAATGAGAGTGAATGCATTTCTAACTTGAAGGCCGAAATGAAACTTAGGGCATCTAAGTGGAAAAGAGAGATGGAAAATGGTGTGAAACATCCATGCCACGCTGTTGAGTGTTTGCAATTTTGTACTCTAGAAATATTCCCTTCGATTAGAACCTTGTTGTTGATTTTATCTTCTCTTCCTGTTTCAACTGCTACAGCAGAGAGATCATTCTCAACTCTCAAGCTTATCAAAACTTGGTTGAGAAACCGTTGTGGTCAAACCCGCCTGACTGGACTAGCACTATTATATGTTCATAGAAATATAACCATTAACAGAGAGAAAGGTATATAGAAAAGGGAGGAAATAGAAGAAAAATCATGTTTTCCTGATTGCATCCAGTGTTTTTTTTATTGAAGTATTATCCAGTATTATTTCATCTTTAATCAAAAATTACTTTGTTCACCTAATTTTATCGTGAGTGTTTATTAAATGTTTTTGTTTCCAAATAAAGTAAATTGAGAAAATAAGGAGTGTATTATTATTTTATCCTGTGTTTACATTAAATATAATTTATAAATAATATTACATCAGGAGGACTTGAGTTACTAAGTATGTAGTATTGATTTATCACTCCAGCGTTTTGTGTTTCATTCCCTGCATTTTTCGATTTACTTTTTCCAAAAAATTGTAATCATTTAATTTTTAGTCAATTTTATTTATTTAATCATTTTTTAGTGTACGCGGATTGTTGGTAGCCAAGCTAATATTGATACAAATAAAAATAAAGTTTTTCTTGTTAATTTTTACAAATAAAGTGTGGGTCTAGTTTCATTAGGTCTTTTTTTTTTAATTCCGGGAGACGGGGGGGGGGGGGGGGGCTCTGGACCCCCCCTTTTTCTGGGGGTACTCCAGACTTCCGCCCCCACCCACGAAATTCTATTAATCCGTCACTGGTTCAAAAGGCTCTGAAACGCAAAATGCGAGTGGAAATTTTGATTTTGGAGCAAACAATTTTTTTTCATTTCGAAAGTGAAAACAAAGCTTCCGCTGCCTTGCAGTCTCGGAAGCAAAAAGAAAAGTTTTTTTTTTTTAAGGAATCAACCACTTTTTTAGGTCACCGAGTTGATAAATACGGAGAAAAGGTGGCAGCCATAAAAACAACTCCAGAACCAACAAATGTTACACAACTACGGATGCTTTTAGGAGCTATTAATTTTTACGAGAAATTTGTCCCAGGGTTACATGCAGACAGTGTCACCTTATATCGGCTAACAAGCGGCAAAGTAACATGGAAATGGTCCAAGGAAGAACGGAGAGCATTTGAGTCAGTCAAAAACAAGTTAAGTAGTGAAAGTACGGTAGTCCCATAAGATGAGTCACTGTCTATACTCATAATGGCAGACGCCACGTTTTGGTAATAGAAACGCTCGTCTCAGATTGGATCAAGGTGTTGAGTACAAAAACAAAAGACTTATGAGCTTCTGCGAAAATAAAGGAATTGAGATTGAATGGACAGTACCCAGAAATCCAGCGCAGAATGGTGACTGCGAGAGGTACCATCTCTCAATATTGAATCTGGCTCGCTGTATGATTCTCAATAGCGGTCTGAACAAGTCTATGTGGGGGGAAGCTGTAAGAACAGCCGTTTATGTACTGAATCGTGTGCCAACCAAGGCGCTTACGCCAGCAAAGATTCCGGCTGAACTTTGGTACGGAAATACAATAGATTACGGAAAGTTACGTGTCTTCGGATCTACTGCTCACGCCCACAATACCCAAGGAAGATCGCCGTGGAAAACTGTCCCCAAGAAGCAAAAAGCTCGTAATGGTCGGTTACAGCCACAATTGATACAGATTATTTGATCCTCAAAGCCAAAGAATTGTGATCGCCAAGAGCGTCGTGTTTGACGAGCAGCCAAAGAAATCTACCATTGAATACATCCTTGGTCACGGACAACAACAGAAGGAAGAAAACCCAAAGATGAAGAACCCGAACCGTCGGATACATCAGATAACGAGTCCACCGACGATGATGGTGAGCGGAATGAAGCATCGGACAACGAAGAATTCTTGTCATCAGATGAACAGCCGACTACGACTGGAAAAGAAACTCAACCCCAGAATTCACTGTCTCCGCTAACACCAAGAAGATCTGAGAGAAACGAAGAACGAGAGAACGGGAACTACCTGAAAGATTTTGATCTCACATATGCAGCGCTATCTACTGGTTTCCTGCCCTCGGGAATTCCCCAGACGTACGAGGATGCTGTGAAGGATCCAGGCTGGAGCAAAGCCATCAAGGAAGAACTTGGAAATATGGAGAGGGACGACACCTGGGAAATGGTCTCCAAGCCACCAGATGTCAGACTAATCGACACAAAGTGGATTTTTCGCGAGAAACAAAGCGACGGAAAAATCGTCAAGATTGCGGGGATGAAGATCTCTACGCTCCGGTCGCCCGCATGAGTACGAGAGAGAAATGAAGTGTCTACCAATGGATTTTTCCAGCGCATTTCTGAATGCCAGCTTGCCCTCTCTGGTCTACATCAAGACTCCAAAAGGACTGAATATCAAAAATCCGCCCCTATGCTGTAAATTGAAGAAAAGTTTATACGGACTCAAAAATTCCCCAAAATGTTGGAATACCTGCGTGAACGACGAACTACTAAAATTTGGTTTTAAAAAAAGGGGTCAAGTTGATCCTTGTCTTCATTCAAACACTGGTATTTATCTTTTGCTATGGGTAGATGATATATTTTTAGTTTGTGACAAAATTGAAGATGGAAATAAGGTAAAAAGTTATCTTATGAGTAAATTTAAAATGAAGTCGTTCGAATTGAGTGATAAAATGACTTTCCTTGGTCTTGAAATTGTAAAAAAATGGTCGTTTCTTCATAAATCAAAGTGAATTAACTAGAAAAGTTTTAAAACAATTTAAAATGGAAAATTCTAAGGAATCGTCTATTCCTATGCAACCCAAATTACACTTGGACAAATGTTCTGATGAAAATAGAGTATCATGGTCCGTATAAAGAACTTTAAGGAAGTTTGATGTATATTATGCTCGGGTCTCGTCCCGACTTAAGTTTCTCACTCTCATATTTTGGTCAATTTCAAAATCAGTATACTGAAGAACATTGGAATTATTTAAAGAATATTTTGCGCTATTTAAAGAAAACTGAAAATTTTGGTTTGATGTTTAAAAAATCTGGAATGAAAAATTTTACTCTATCTGCTTTTTGTGATGCTGATTATGCCGAAGATAGAATTGATCGGAAAATTTATTCAGGTTTTGCAGTTTTGTTAAATAATAATATAATTAGTTGGAAATATAAAAAACAAACTACTGTAGCTAGGTCAGCGTTAGCTGAAAGTGTTTTGGAATGTATTTTTATGAAACAAATGCTTAACCATTCATTGAGTATCTCTTGTGGTCCAGTGAAAATTTTTGAAGATAACCAGTCGTGTATTGCAATGGCCAATACCCGGGAAACTAAAAGAACGAAGCATATAGATGTCAAATTTCATTTTGTAAAAGATTATGCCAAAAAGAAAATAATTAAAATTTATTATGTCCCAACTTCTGAACAAGCAGCTGATATGTTAACTAAAGCACTTCCTGTTTCACTTCTTGAAAAGTTCCGTAATACTTTATGTGTAAAAAGAGAAGACTAGGTCTGGAAATGTAAAATTTGTTAAAAAATTCTGTTATTCTATTTGAAATGTGTTTTTATCTAAACTGAGTTTTGAATTTTATTGTACGTTACAATGTTTTATAAGAATGGAGTTTTATGAAAGGTGAATCTCAAATTATAATTGAATAAAAATGCATGTTTGGTTCTCGACTAGGAATGATTAAACTTTTTTAATGAAATATTTTAATGTTTGATAGAATCGGAAAAATTTAGATTTGTATGTTTTTTGTTTATGGACGGTTGAGAGATTGAATGGGGGTGTTAGAAGATGCAATCTCCCCACCTTAATCTAATCATTATTCTCCTCTGTTGAGGTATCAAAATTAAGACTAATTGTAATGCGTGTTAGCATCACGGGATCAACCCTCTTGTACTCTTATAGCATTCATGTATGTACTCCAGGAGTCCATGATGGTGTCAGGTTATTAGTTCCCGCTTGTTCGTTCGTTCGTAGTTCTTGTTGTCATGGTAGTGATGGGCGAAACGAATGATTTCAATAATCGAATACCGAGTATTCAAATGATTTCGATAATCGAATGATCATTCGAATAATTCATTCGAATGATTCATTCGAATGGGGAGAAAAAACTGCCATTTTGAACCGAATGCGAAACAACCAATAGGATATCAGTACTGGAATCCGAATGAACGTAGTATTCGAATGAAATAGCAAGTAGGAACCGGAGCGGAGCTGAAACTTCTTGATTTGTAACAGTTACTTCTTATCTCGTATCACTAATAGGTACCTACTGACTATCACTATCACGTTGTTTACTTTTTTGGTGTTTGATTTGTCGCACCTACCCTGGAAAGAGATAAATAAATTCGTCCGGCTCACCGGACGATTCGATAACCCCACTAGCCGCTGATCTCCTTCTGACCCCCTCCGGGGAACCCACTGGGTTGGAGAAATAACAGGACCATCAAGGCCCTGTGTTTTCTCCCCCCCCCCCCCCCCCCCCAACGGTCATCAGTCTTCCCATCATCGCACCTCCACCGACGATTCGAGGGGCCCAAGTTGTTGTCGACCTCCCACCGTCAAGTAGTAATCCATCGTCAACCGCATCTTCAAACGCAAACCCGCATAGTGCAATTTCAAGACCCAAGCAGTTAGTATTAGCAACTAAGAGTTCGAATCTTCCGCAACAACAGAAAAAATTAATAGACGACAGCCTCATGAAAATTATCACGGTTGACTACCAACCTCTCTCTATAGTCGAAGATGAGGGATTCCGTGAATATTCGAAAAATATGAATCTGTATTATGAGCTGCCCACTCGTAAGCATCTTTCCACAAAAATGCTCCCCGATTTGTACAGTGAAAAAAAAAAAAAGCTATTGTCAAAGCGATGCTGACCTCCGTCTCTCACGTCTCTGTAACAACCGACATTTAGTCGTCAGACAGTGCCAGAAGCTATGTTTCTATCACAGTCCACTTCATTTCTGAAGGGATTATCCACCATTACAACTTGAGTATAAAACCAATCGAGGGATCCCACACTGGGAAAAATCGCCCAAGCCTTAACCGAGGCTTTTGATGATTGGGCCATTTCCTCTAAAATAATTACTGTCGTGTCAGATAATGGTGCCAACGTTAAAAACGCGATAGTTGAACACCTCAAGATTCGACACCACCCATGTGTTGCCCACACTTTGAACCTCTGTGATGTCCATTCCTTTGAAAGAAATGTAGAGCTCGTACTTAAATGAGATTTTAATATACCTACTAACGCCAGCTGGATGAAATATGGGCTCAGAAAAAGTGAAATTCGTTTTTTTTTTCTTTACGATACTCTTAAATGGTACCTACCTACCTATCTATTATCTCACTTGGGCGCACCCTCACAGTCCCTAGACCGGTCTTAGTTGATTCTGCTTCCATAATTTATTCGGTAAGCATAAGTACATAGGTACTACCTATAAGTATGGAAAACGATTCACGACCATTTTATTTGAAAACCCCCATTTTCACTCCAATTTTCCGCCCTTAGGTAATGCTTAATCACCCAGGGTGTGTGGCGATTGGGTTGGCCAGATGTTAGGAACAGCTTTGTCCCCCAAATTGAGTGTGTGCGAAACCATAGATTTTTTCTATCGAGTTGAGAGGAAATAAGACCTGGGATGCAGAAAGAGTGCAAATAATTTGGATTCTATCTAGGTAGGTAGGTACCTACCTTGAAACAAGAAATCACAAAGGATGGTTTGCAGTGTCGTTTTTCGACCCGATCACAAAGGCTCATTATTTGAAGGAATAGTAAACCAAAACCCGAGCAAACACGGGAAGTAGAAACAAAACAAAATATTCAAGAATAGATTGAGTAGGTAAGTAAAAAATACGATTTGATATTCGTTGCACGAATCACACAATATGTTTCATTTAAAAACGGAATACAAAAATAGGTAGGTAGGTAAACCGACATAAGTAGGTATGAATGCAATGCATACAGCCAATAGGTTTCAGATTCGGAATTCGGATGGAAATCTCAGATTTTTGAGCTTCACGAAGGGCCGCCAGTTTCACCACAACGACAGCAAAACGTTCCTATTCGAATACAAAAGAAACTGCATGAGATTTCGGAAGACCTCAGCTCCAAGTAGCGGTTACTTCACTATTCGCATGTCACAGCTCCGTCTTTCCGTTGTTTTATTTCGATGTTTGACTTCGGGAAGGAGCCGCCAGTTCCGCTACTATAAGAATGAAAAAGTATTCGAATACTCGCATCCGAATATCCGAGCGGTTTCAATACGGCGCTTCGTGGTTATGCCGCTAGTCTCGCTAATAAACGAATGCAAAAATATTCGAACACTTCATATCTCGCATCCGAATATCCGAACGATTTCAATAATCGAATGCCGCATTCGATTCTGCATTCGGTGTCCCATCACTATGTCATGGCCCTTGCTCTCGCACCTTGTTTAAAATAAAGTAGGTATTATAAAGTATATTAAAACACTGCGTAATTAATCATTTCTACAGGTTACGGGTTCGCGAAGTGTTTACGAATTCGGTTTCCCGGTTCGCGAAGTTAAAAAGTTCGGATTCCAACTAAAAACGCGTGTAAAAACTATTAAAAAATGTCGACCAACGCGAATGATATTGCAAATATCGAAAAGCTGACCGACAGTTCGTCGTTTCCGGTTTGGAAGTTTCAGACATCGGTTGTTTTCAAAGCGCAGAGAGCGTTTGAAATTGTGGATGGCAGCCTTCCGATCCCGACTGATGAGAAATTAAAAGAATTGTGGTTGCTGCGGGATGCACAAGATACCTACTACGATTGATAAAAAGTTGATAAATATGATATTGAATTGTACGACTTCGAATGAAATGTATACAAAGCTATGTTCATTGTTTGAGGGACAAAAGGAGCTAAAGCTTGGAGACCTTTACAACGATTTTTTTGTATACAAACATAAGAAAGGTCAAAACATGACGTCATTTGTTTCTGATATGGAAAATATTGTACACAATAGAAAAATTCTAGGACAGAATATCAGTGACGACATGGTAATGTCAAGATTATTAGTTGCTCTCCCGGATTCTATGAAACATTTTCCTACTGCATGGGATTCAACCCCAGCTTCTGAGCGAACTCTTGATATTTTAACTGTTAGCCTAATAAAAGAAGAGTCCAGATAGGATAAGCAAAGTGATGACATTCCTGTTGCGTCCCAGGCTTCCTCCCTGGGTAAAAAGAAATGGAGCAACAATGGTGGTACTGTAAAGCATCAGTGTTTTGTCTGTGAAGCAGAGGGCCACATAGCCAAATTTTGTCCCAATACAAATAAAAACAAATCGAAACCATGCGCAATTTGTAAAAAGACAAATCACTCTGAAAATAATTGTTTTTTTAGAAATAAAAAAGTTACAAAGTAAGAGTGACTTTAACACCAAAACTGCATTTATTACATGTAAAACCAACCAATCTATGGCTGAGTACGCTGTTGACTCTAGATGTACTCAACATATGAGCAAAAATAAGAACCAATATGAAAATTTAATTGATGGCAAAGAGCTCATTAGTACAGCCAAGAATGACGAATGTATTGTGTCTTATGGCTCTGGTACAATTGAAACTGACCATTTCGTACTTAAAAATTCATTGTATGTGCCCCAGCTTTCAACAAATTTGTTGTCAGTAAATGCCATTACAAATAACGATGGTGTTGTTGTATTTACTAAAGATAACGTAAAAATTCTGAAAAATAATAAAACTGTCATAGTTGGAGAAAAACAGTTGAATGGGTTATACACAGTAAACTTTTCCATTCAAAAAGGTTTCAATTCTGCACTACTCACAAGCAAAGCTCAACATTTGCACAGAAAAATGGGACACCCAAGTATTGAGTCATTGAAAAGACTTGTCCATTTGGCTGAAGGAGTTAATGTGACAGAAAAGGACTTGGAAGGAATAGGTTCTAGTTGTGAAGTCTGTATTATGTCTA
The DNA here is from genome assembly GCA_030762985.1 of Adelphocoris suturalis. Lineage (NCBI taxonomy): Eukaryota > Metazoa > Arthropoda > Insecta > Hemiptera > Miridae > Adelphocoris > Adelphocoris suturalis. The sequence continues at coordinate 65,665,715 of CM061047.1, forward strand.
AACAGACGCGGAATTCTTTTCCTTCTTCCGAATTCAATTCTTTTTTAACTTCTTCAACTGATCTACGATTCAGTAAGGTTCGTGTACTGGAAAAGCTATGCAGAACTTTAAGTGGAATTAGTCCGTTTTTGAGTAGCAAGTTTAAATAGCTCTGGGAGTTTGCTCAGTTTCAGAACTTGAAATTGGATTGAAGGAGGAGGTGAATGAGGGTCAATAAAGTATTTAGTACGTAATTTTGAAAGGAGTTTTAAAATTACCGAAAATTAAAATGTGTTCGTTTCAGAACTAACTATAGTACAATGGCATCAAAGGATTCCATTTCTGACCCACTGAATTTCCATTCACCTGTCGAAGGGGATTCCAACCGAACTGGGGGGAATGAGTCCGATCCTCTTGTGTTAGCACTTAAAAGAATGGTTGAGGAGATGTAAGAAAGAGTTCAGGCCCGTTTTGACGCGCAGTTCACTCTTCTTTAGGGGCAGTTTCCTGTAAAAGTACGAGGAAAAATAAACCAGATGACGAACCGATGGAAATCGTTGATTCCCCGCGGTATTCAAAAATTTATATAAACGTCTAGGTGATCACATTTCAGACAAAAATGGGGCTGCCTTAACCTCCCGTGATTTTAAAGAGATAAGCTCGAAAAATCATCTCCGGGGAAAGTCTGTCGGAAGTTCACGCGAAAAATACACAGCGCAGTAACTACAGAAAAGAGCTGAAGAAAATTGAAGATTCAAAAGAGATCAGGGACTGGTGCTGATGATGTTTACACACCAACGTCATGGGTATTTTACTCATTGCAGTTCATGAATAAGTTTGAGCAACCGGTGAATGCTGGTCTAGGGCAACCATCCCAAGTAAGTAGTAACAATGACCAATCATTAATTAAATAATTTAATCTTTCATTACAACAATCATTAGGTATTATTTATGTAACTCAATGTTTTTACAATTTTCTTTCACTGTTGTAATAATTACAGAATCTTTCCCATACTATTTTGGGGTCCTAGCCACAATTCCTGTAAAGAGTACTTTGTAAATTAACGATATTGTATTCAGCTGATTCGACTGTTCCAGTTGCGAAATATGACTGTTGAGATTCCTCGGCCAGAAAATTGTGCAAGTAGCAGCTTGCAATAGTAGCAGTTGATGTCTTCTGTGGTTTCAAAAAGATAGGCTTTTGAAAAACACCAAATCTGCTTGCTAAAACCCTAAACGAGTTTTCCACAACGACATGAGCCCTTGAAAACCTCTTTTTGAATTCATGTTGATCTGGAGTCAATGTTTTCTCAGGGTAAGGTTTCATTAGGTAATGCAAATGGTTCGTCGCCAACAAAAACATATGGGTAACATTCAGAAGTATTCGGTAAAGGTGCAGGTTCCAGCATATTTTAACAGTTTTGTTGCAAAAGGGCTACGAACATTGAGTAGTAAAAGAACACCTCCATCTGATATTCGTCCGATCATTCCAACTTCAACCATGATGATTTTTTTTTTTTTTTTTTTTGCATTTACAAGTGCCAGTAACATAATGCTGTAGAACCCTTTGTAGTTGTAGTATAGAGAAATTGAATCAGCCGGTACCTTAATTGCAATGTGTTTGCCATTGAGTACGTTCCAAAATTGATGTTTGTCCCCAAATTCTTTGGCTATTTCAATCCATTCTTCACATGTTGTTGGAAACTATACCTAACATAAAATAGCTACCAGGCGTGTCCCAAAAGTAAGGTCTCCATGCTCCTAGAGCCAGAAATAACTAAATTTTTCAAAAGTTGGTAACACTGTTGTATAGTGTCGGTCGTACCCTTTCCAACGAGAGGCGGCACAACTAGATCCGATGTTGAGTTTGCGTCTGACACGCGTTTGAGATAGACGTTTTCATGTTTTTAATAAAGTTTCCAAGATTAAGAAAAGCAACATTTAGGGCGGAATTCATAGTCCTGGCCAGAGTAAAGATTTTTCCCGACTTCGGGAAATTGCTCAGTCTTATTTGGAATTCATAGTTAAAGTTAAGTTTTTACTTTCCCAAGTCAGGAAATATCTTGACTTAAGTAAAGATTTTTCTTAACTTTCTCAAGTTAAGAAATATCTTGGCTTTAGGTAAAATTTCTCTTACTTGTAGAAGGTTTCACGTATTTAGGTTACTACTGCTTGTGTGTTTTTATGGTTTTCCCTTTTCCCCAAGTTTTTCGATATAACGAAAATGGACAAGAAAAGGGTGCAATTTAGTGATCATAAAAAGTCACTGTTGAGAGAGCTGGTGATAAAATACAAAACTGTAGTTGAAAGCAAGAAAAGTGATGCGATTTCCGTTGTTGAGAAGAAGAATGCGTGGGAGAAGATAACAGACGAATTTAACTGCTCTCCTGGACAACATAATCAAGTAAGTTACCCGTACGTATATATCCTCTACAGACCCAGCGTCCATTCAAATGGACACGACTTCAAGTTTCCCTCCTTCCCACAAAATCCATCATTCAGAGTTTCCCTTTTTTCCCCGATGTGCTGTCAACCCTGGTGAAGGTTGGTTAACCTGATTTTTTCATTCATCTTTGCTATCACTCAGAAGCCGTTTTCAGCTGGAAATGGACGGGAAAAAGCGGCGCTCCTTTCCTTTCTGGGTAAGTTTTCGTTGTTTATTCGTATCCTAGTGACTTAATTTTCCTTGCAACTTGTTGCCAGGAATCTACTGGTGATGGTAAACTCTTGGAATGAGCGGGAATCTGTTAAATTAGTTGAGAAACATGCATATGAGTTGTGCCCATTTAAATGGACATTGGGTCTCACTTCCCATCCTCACATGTACATTTAAATGGACATTGGGTCTCTATCCTCATCTCAGATTGTCCAGTTAAATGGACGCCGGGTTTCTATTTCCATTGTTTTTCCACTAAATAAATTGATAATTTGAAGGAATTTTTGCTGTAAAATATTCATTTTAATTTTATGAGTGGGAGAATTTTGTATTTTAACGTCTTTTTTAAAAGCCCAAAGCTCAACACATATGGACCAATATTTTTTGCTGTAGTGCAAGTTTTTTTTTTTTATTTATTATCATTATTATTGTTATTTATTTATTTTTTTTTTTTCAGAGGTTTTCGAAAAATTGGACAGAGTTTCCAGAGAAGAGGATATTCTTGATACCCTGCTCACTGATGATGCCTCGGAATATAGCTATGGAGGAGACATAGACGAGGATCTGAATCTTGATGAGACAGAGATGCAAGATCTTGTGCCACCAGGCAGGGGGATAATGTTGGACCGCACCGAAAGGGAAGTTCTAGGTAGATTTACCTGATGAAGAATCCCAACCTGAACAAGATGACATTCCACTTGTAGAAGATGAAATAAGAGAGGACGAGAAACCAGAAGATGTGGCAGCTGACCCTGATTATCAGAGTGACAAAGAGCAGGAATCCTTGGACCAATACGAGCCTACCACCAGCAGTAAACGCAAGAAGGGATTGAAGAAAATAATGAAAAGCAAATCTAAACGCAAGAAGAAAGCAACACCAAACAAAGAACAATGGATTAAAACCGACTTCCACCCTGTGGCTGTTGATGAAGAGTGTGATGATCCAACCATGTACCTTCGAGAAAATTGGACTCCAAGAAAGTATGTGGAAATTTTCATTGATGATGACATCATTAAAATGATGAGAGAATGTACTGAGTTAAAAATCAACTTGCAAAAACATTCATCCCCAGGAACCATGTCAAAAAGTGTCCATTTAAAGCATAGTGACATGTGTGCGTTCATAGGAGCAACAATTTTGATGTCATGTTTGAACTATCCAAGGATTTGGTGCTACTGGGCAGCAGTTACCAAAGTTTCATCCATCAGTGAAAAGATTTCCAGAAATTGGTATTTTAAAATTCGGAGCAATTTGAAAGTAGTGGATGACAATCTCGTCTCAGAGGATAGGATTCGTTCTGGAAAATCCGTCCCATTGCTCAGAGGGTGAAAGCAGGTTGTTTGAGCTTGTCTAGAACCAGCAAGCATGCAATTGACGAGCAAATGATTCCGTACACCGGTTCTGCTTGTGTCTGCAAGCAATACGTTCCAAATAAGCCAAATCCGGAAGGCGTTAAAAACTTTGTCCTGGCTGCCCCCAACGGACTTGTTTTGGATTTTGAGCTGTAACAAGGGAAAGATCGCCTGAATATCGGCAATCACCATCCAGATGAGTTCACAATGGGTGAGTGTGTGGTTTTGAGGCTGTGAAAAACTGTGAATGAGCGAACCCATCTTTACTTTGATAGGTACTTCACGTCGATTCGCCTGCTTGGCATTCTATGAGAACGTAACTTAGGTGGAACGGGCACCATCATGAGCAACAGAGTTCCCAGGAAGTTGATAGGTGATCTGATGACCGATACTGTCATGAAGAAAAAAAGTCGGGGCACCTCAGACGAGATATTCCAGCCCGATGGGAACGTCGTACTGGTGAAATGGTTCGACCTAAAACCGATCCTTCTCGTGTCAAATGTCTTCAGCCATGAGCCTTTGAGTACCTGCAGTAGATGGAGTAAACCCAACAAAATATACATTGAGATCCCTCGTCCTAACGCCATAGGGGAGTACAACACGCACATGGGAGGCATAGACTTGATCGACAGAATGATTAGCCTCTATCGCATCCGAGCCCGCACAAACAAATGGACGGTGAAAGTCATTCTCCACTTCATTGATTTAGCGCAGGCTAATGCATGGATTCTGTACAAGCAGGACAAGATACAACAGGGAGCCAAAAGCAAGAACATCCTCCAGTATCTGGATTTTAAGAAACTAATAGCAGGACAATTCCTGAGCGTTCCTGATGATGACCAAGATGATGATGACGCATCAACTCTCCGTTCTGGTGTAAGGAGGAGTAATGATTTGGAAGTTCGCCCGAAATTCAAGAAGTTAGATCTCATGCACCTCCCAGCTGTGATGGAACTAAAAAACTCAGCAAGGTGCAAGCTGCCTGGATGTGTGAAAAAAACTAAAATAACTTGTCGGAAATGCTGCAAGGCTCTGTGTCTCACAGCAGAGAGAAGTTGTTATTTCATTTACCACGCTGGGCTATAAAAGCCAAGATTTTAAACTTTGTTACCAAAGTCAAAAAGGTATTTTTTTTTTAAATTTTATTGAAAATACTGCAAATGAAGCAATTATTAAACAATATCAGAATGCAAAAGTTGAAAAAAGGACTCACGATTTTAGATTTAAAGGTTTTTTATTTTATAAAAATGACTTATATTGTAATGAAGTGGTTAAATTTTACTTAAAAAGACTGGAACTAGTCACGTAGTGCCTTAAGCAAGAATTTAAAGGTTAAAATGTTTCCTAATTCATAAAAATGACTGAAACTTTGATACAAATTGCTGTGACTTAATTGGAATTTACTGTGATTTAAGAAGGGGGATACAGACCCAACGTCCACTTGAATGGACATTTTGTACCTTTGTACTAAATAAAGTTATATCCGAGTTAATACATTTTTTCACTTATTTGGACCCCAAGGAAATTAAGAGTGGAGCTCATAGGGCACGCGCGGGTCTCTAGAGGATAATATTGCAGTAATAAATAGTTTATCATTATAGTTTATAGCTTTTATTGGCTTGTGCCCGATGATAAAATGTGGTCTGGGATGGACCGAATCGGGTAGGTTAGGTATGTACCTTCCTAATAGTTTGTCGCGCGATGTGCCCCCAAAAAGCAACTCAACAAACTTTTTGACTGTGGAAGAAACTGTTATTATTTAGAGGGTCATTCGAACAGATGTTCCGATTTTGGAATGAATTGACTGGTTAAATTGAATGTGTTATTATTTGCTATGCCTGTCGGTAATGGACGTTTCCCTTTCAAACAAACTCAAGTTTTTAAAAAAAGTTTCTCTTTCAGTCTCACATGAACTGTTCTTTATTATATAGGGTCAATGATTATTATTTTTTATGAAATATTCGAGGTGAAAGTAGGAGGCGGGCGGAGAAAGTCGTGAAAATCCCTCTCTTCAAACAAAGGGGGCCACCCTTTGTTTTTGTATCCAACCACGTTTTTTGAGACTTTCAGAATTTAAACGAATGGTTCAAAATTTTGGAAAACTAAGGTTTTTACACAATATTTACGAGACCCAGAGCTTGAATTTGAGTACTAATGTTAGGGTTCTGTTGAGACGAAATGGGCGATCTTTTTGATCCTCATCATCATCATTCTGGTTGTGCAGTTTTATTACATAGAATAAATTATGTACGTTCCGGATGATAACTCTCCTAAGATTTGAGATAAAAATTGAGGTAAATATTGTTATTGTACCATAACGTTCTTACGTTACTGTGAACCCTGTTGAGAGACCACATCCCATCAATAATAGTATCAGATGAGATAGCATGATAGCATCAGAATCGTGAGGTACAGAATGAAATTCTCGTCCTATCCTGACAATTCATTCTAGCACTCACGTAATCAGTAGCATTTCCAGACAGGTGGAGGATAGAGGGAGGATTTCAGGGCAATGTGTAATTATACACTCTCCAATAAATATAGTGCTGAACATCCTTAATTTTATTTTATTTGCTTGTTTCATGTAATTTTATTAATTTTTGTTTTCCCCTTTCAGAGGACATCGACAGCTGAGGAAGCTGTGGGACAATATTAAATTCAAAAGGAAGATGCAGATAGCGTCTGAGAAGAGGGAGAGGATGAGGACAGGGGGAGGTCCACCAGGCTCTATAGCACCTGAGGACCCCGAACTAGATAGTTTGGGACATTTGGATATCGAGATTGAAGATGCAATAGACTCCGATACCTTGGTCCTCGCAGGCCCTTCCTCATCCTCAAAATATGTTCTCATGGATAGCATACTTGTTCCAATGGATGATGCCACAAAAACACCACCACAAGACGTAGATGGAAATTCCACCCAAGATTTGGCTGCCTCGTCCCTGCCTCCCCCAAAGAGAGGTGAGTAAAATAAATTTAACCTTTCATAGTTTTATGGTCAGCTGAATGTTACATTCTAAACTCAGGATGTGTACGCATTAGTAACTAAAAAGCTCATTTTCATATACATAGTACAGAATGTTTTCTCTAAAATGTGGTACCTTGAAGTCGTAACCTAGTTGTCAAATCAATTCATTTGAAGACAATATAGAGTATCGTTCAGAGAAAAATTATAATGGAAAGGAGAGACATAAGAGTTCATTTTTTGTTTCGAATTACCTACATTTATTTGGAATTTGAGCACTGAATAAATGAATTCCAGACCTTTAGGGATTAGGGCCTGACCATTAGGGAAACCCTTATAAGGGGAACGTGTCATGGGCCATACCAACTAGTGCCCACAACCAGCGGGTGCCTGGGCAGGACAAGAACAACAACAACAACCGAACGGGGAGTTGATTGTAGGTGATAACTGGCCGATTGCTTTGATATCGGAATACAACGAAAATTGGGTCGGCCGGCCCCGTGTCGCCGAAAAGTGCAAGGAGAGCAAAATGTGAAGGAAATAATTTAAAAAATTATAAGTGGCAAGGACACCTTTTTTTCGGTTCATTCGTGGGAACGATCAAATAGAAGAAAGTTCGTCACATCAAGCAGTGAAGTTTTCTTCGTCTAAAACCTATTTTTCCCCCAGTTTTTTGAGATCGTTCCAGCTGGCGCAGTCGGTATTGAATCTACATGATTTCCAGGTAAGTCTAGGAATAAATTTATTATTTTATTAAAGTTAAGAAGCATTTAATAAGTGAAAACCTCGACCACATGGGGAACTTAGGTTCTAATAGAGAAATAACTGCACAGGTCATAAGATAGTTTTTACTAGTTTGAAGCTTGGCTAATTGAGGCATGTAAATGGAAAAGGTTCTAAATGCCATAAAATTGAAAACACGTTTTTTCCGCGGAAAATGGTCAACATGCCATCGCCAATAACCTATGAAAGGTTCTAAGTGCCTACCTACATTAGTTTAGTTGCTGGAAGCTAGTAAAGGTGGCGCTAAGATCGATGTGCCCGCGGCCGTAACCTAGGGAAGGGTCTAAATGCCAGCTCCATGTTGTAAGTGCCACACAGGGAATCTCCACTCGGCAGTCATGAAACTGTGAACAACGCATTTGATGTGCTGGTGCGTCTACAGTGTTTTTTTCACGTGGGAAAGTGATTTTTTGATAGAAAAATTTATATTCTTTGGCTTTTTGTCAATTGTATAGTGATGGATGGTTCGGGAAAAGCTCCAAGTAAAGCTGCTTCACAAAAAATCGCTCGGGAAAAGAGGGTTAAAGGTGAGGCCTACACAACATCTTCTAAAACAAGACCTTCCGTTGAGTCTTCATGCAAATGTAAGTACAGTTGTAAAGAAATTCCTCTTGAACAAAAACAGATAATGTTCGATGAGCTGTTAAAATGTAGTGAAAACCAACAAGGTACATATTTGCTTAACAGAATCGAGATGATGACAGTTAATAGACGTCGCAACGGGAAGTACGATAACCCTGAGCAAAGCAGACGTCAATGTACGTTTGCTTATATTGTCCCCAATGGGGAAGGGAAGAATGTTCGAGTATGTTCACAAACATTCCAAGAGATATTTGGATTGACGCATAGAAAATTGCAAGTGTTGCAAAATAAAAAAAAAAGAGGGGGCTATTGTGTTCAATGATATGAGAGGGAAAAATCCGAAATCGAGCGAGCACAAATCAAAATTTTTTCAGACAGATCGTGATCTAGTTCGAAGTCACGTAACCACTTTTCCACGTTATGAGAGCCATTACTCAAGGCATAAAACAACGCAAGAATATCTTTCCCCTGATTTGAATGTACATCGCTTGTTTATTGCTTTCAAGAAGATGTACCCACAAAGCAAAGTGACTTATCGATACTATGCTCATATCTTCAAGACAGACTTCCCTAAATTGAAATTCAAGCACCCTACCGTTGATTCATGTAAAAAGTGTGATCTTTTTCAAGTTACGATTAACTCGACTACCGGAAGAGAGAAGGAAGAAATGGTTAGAAACCGAGATATCCATCAGCGAAAAGCTGAGCAAGCTTGTAAAAATCTGAGAAAAGATATGACTGATTCTCAGCTACCTACTAGTAACGTAACTGCTATATGCATGGACCTCCAGCAAGTTATGTTCGTCCCTATGTTAACCCACAGTACTATGTTTTACAGCCGCCAGCTGTCGGTTTACAATCTAGCAATCCATTTTGGAGACAATGGATCATCTTATATGTGCATGTGGCACGAAGGAGAAGGAGGTCGAGGAGGCAATGAGATTGCTTCTTGCTTTTTTAAAATACTGGCGCAACCTGATCGATTTTTGCAGAAACATGTGGTAGTTTGGTGTGATAACTGTACTGCACAGAATAAAAACAAAATGATACTAATGGCTATAATATACCTTGTGCATGAAAGCATTTTCGATTCAATTCACTTAAAATACCTAGTGAGCGGTCACAGCTACCTAGATTGTGATCGTGACTTCGGAGTTATTGAAAAACGACGTCGAAAATGTACAGCTATGGTTCCCAAAGATCTTGAGGAGGTTGTTCGATCCGCTCGGGTCAATAACCCGTTTCGAGTAGTACCAATGTTGAATGAAAATTTCATCGATTTTGCTATGCTAGCCAATGAGTACTTGAGCACTCAAGATCTGAAAATAAGCAAAGCCTCCCAGATTCTAATCACGAACGAGAACCCCCACCTTGTGAAAATAACAGAAAACGTCTCCAGAGATCCATTCTGCGTGTGGAGAACAGTAAACGTTCTTAAAAAGCATAAGTCATTTACAACTTTGCCAGATCTGGAAAACTTACCAAAAGTCGTTTACGATTTAACTCTGAATAAAGGAAAAGTGAACGACTTGAAGCAGATGATACCGTTTCTTGCAAACCAAGAGCATAGAGACTTCTATGCCAATATTTTGGGTCTTGACTCAAACGATTTTGGTGACGCCGCCCCTCTCCCCTCAGACGACGAGCTTGATGTTACCTTACATGAGCCTCCAGCCCATGAAGATGATTTTTTGGTCAACGAAAATGCTACTGATGTACATGTTGAGCTTCAAGAAACACCAAACCCTGAAAATCATCTTGTCAGTGTTGCTGGGCCTTCTGGAACAACTAGTGTTTACACCAAGCCAAACCCCTCTCGCAAGAAACAAGGAAGAGAAAAAAAAAAAAAAAAAATCAACAAAAAACACTGACGCAAAAAAAGAAGGAATACAGAAAGAAACATGGACTAAAGTGACAATGTTTTTTTTCCAACATTTTTCATACCTATTAGAATATTGCATTTTTTATCTTCCTCAGCTTTAATATTAATTTTATATGGTCATTTTTTATGGTGGTTTGTTTTAATATTAATATTTTCTTGGATTGGTTGGCCTACAAATTAAAAAAAAAATTTCATTGAAATAAAATTATATATTTCAAATACCTAATACCTTAGTTTCTGTTATATTTTCACTGATCCTTTCAGAAACTGAAACCTACGCATATTTTAGGGTAAAAGGTTCTGGACATACTTTCATTTGAAAGATAAAACCTACATGAAATATTTGGCATGCTGGATTGTGCCAACAGAGGCATGAAACTGCGGGTGGAGGAGTCTAAGTGCGTGGCACTTAGACCCTTTTTAGGAAACTCCACCTGGCACTCAGACCCTTTATAATAAACTCCAGCTAGCACTTAGACCCTTGTCCATTTTTTCAGTATGTGGACATTCAGCGTTTTCCATGAAACTCATATTTCCAGCCGAATTTTTTACTTTATTTTTTCATAGTGACATTTCAAATGACTTTTTGGTCTGTACTATTAACTTTTGGTTTAATACAAATTAATTGTTGCGAAAATATACAGTTTTTTGTTGCTCCTGGAAAAAAAAAATTTTGGCATTTAGAACCTTTTCCATTTACATGCCTCAATTGCGGTTCACTGTTTTGTTCTAAGTTGTCCAATAGATTACTAAGAAAAACGTTCGGGCTATAAGTTGGTTTCGTTGCTACTCCTACAAACATCACGATCCGTTACTTAACAATAGAATTACTTTGGGTAGGCAGAGAAGTGGAATATTTTACGTACCCACAGACTTATTTGAGTGATTTGAAGTTCACCTTGTTTATTTTCAAATAATCTTTCCTCTCCTAATCCATTTTACTTCAAAAAAAATTCGCACGTGCTCACTGTTCAACTATCATTTGCTTAGTATTGATCATTTAGAGCTACTTTAGATCACTAAATTTCATAATACGGTTTCTTATTTCATTTTCAAGCTGAATTCTGTTTCGGGCTCACTCCCTTCCCTCGTTCAGAATCAGTCTTTCTTTTTGTAGGAAGTGTTTTACCGCCGGGATCCCAGTGCCTGTATCCAAGAATTAAATAAAATAGAAATGAACAAGGGATCTCAAACTAGTGTGGGCAAAATGATCGGAAACCTAAGAAACGCTCTGCATTTCAATAAGCAGACGATAAATGGTAAAGAGTCTAGCTCTGCGCCCCAACCAATGGAGTTGACGTTGGAGAATGGGCCGTATCTAGAACCTAGGATTCCTAACAGTTTTGACTCTCTAATGCAACAAAATAGCTCGTTGCCTGGTAGTGGTAGTAATCCCTCTGGTCAGCCCTCTGAATATGACCTTCTACAGAAGACACCAGAGATACCTCCTTCTCTTCTACCCAATACAGTGGCGGGTAGAAATGATGGTGACATGGCGGCTGCCATGAGGTCCCTGGAAGTAAGGGTCGTATCGTTGGTTGCTGAGGTATCTGATTTGAGAAGGGCGTTAGATTCCACCCGTGTCAATGAGGCAATGTTTGAACAATTATTAGACAACCAGACCTCATTAATGGAAACCCTTGGATGAGCAAAAAGCTGGTGTCACCTATTGTACTCCCCAAAGAGTGAGTTCTGCCCAGGCCAATGAAGATCTATGGGACTAAGAGGATGAATGGACCAACAAGGACACAAAACCTAGACCTGGCCACACAGCTCAAGGACTAGCTGTGAATTGTTGTCGGGGGTGATGTCATGGGCCATACCAACTACTGCCCACAACCAGCGGGTGCCTGGGCAGGACAAGAACAACAACAACAACCGAACGGGGAGTTGATTGTAGGTGATAACTGGCCGATTGCTTTGATATCGGAATACGACGAAAATTGGGTCGGCCGGCCCCGTGTCGCCGAAAAGTGCAAGGAGAGCAAAATGTGAAGGAAATAATTAAAAAAATTATAAGTGGCAAGGGCACCTTTTTTTCGGTTCATTCGTGGGAACGATCAAATAGAACAAAGTTCGTCACATCAAGCAGTGAAGTTTTCTTCGTCTAAAACCTATTTTTCCCCCAGTTTTTTGAGATCGTTCCACACGCACAGACAACTGGTGGCTGGGAAAATAGGATGTGTGGGTAGTACCACCCTTGTGTAGGCTCACAGGATCCCAAGTTTAGCGTGTTTATTGGAAAATAATGAAGTGAATAATATGACAAAGAAAGGTTGGAGAATGAATGGGAAGATAATGGGGGTTGTGGTAGATAGCTGGAAGAGGTTGAATTTATAATATTAGGAGTAATTACTTTTGTCCTTTGTGAACTTTATTGTTGTTATTAGTATTTTAATAAATTCATTTAAAAAAACTAGTTTTGGGGTTGGCTTTATATATCAATGAACAAGGCATGGAGAACGAAAGTCAACTCGTACACTAATAATAAAAAAGAGAGGGCGGAATTCATAGTCCTGGCCAGAGTAAAGATTTTTCCCGACTTCGGAAAGTAAAGAAATTTCTAAATATATTAGTGGTTTATGGACTTTTCCCTCAAACTACTCCAACGACGTTAATTAAACTGAAATGAACGTCTATGTTTTTTCGAATTCAATCCTTAGGGTCTTATACCTTCCATTCCTCTAATAATATTGAAGAGGTTCTGGATTCGTCAAAATCTCATTCTTATCATAGTGTATGTATATGTTTATTTAATTTATTTTAAACGTCAATAGACTTATGTGGATTGAATACATGTTGGTGAAACGTCGCTCCACATGTTTATTAATATAGAATTAATTGTTTCAGCAAAGAAAACTGATTTATTCGAAGAAGACGTCACGATGAGGTTGAAGAGAAACGAGCAATTTTTGCAAGATGAAAAATCCTATCATATCTGTCGAATGTAAGGAGAGCTCTTAAAACATGAGCTTTACAAGTCGCAGATACTCCACGAAGAGGCTCTCTTCAATGAAAAGTTGGAGCTCATGAAGCAACAAGTGCTTCATGAGCAACTTGTTTTTGATTCCAAAATGGAGCTATTAGAATTTAAAAAAAAAAAATGTTGTTACAAATTAATGAGCTAGAGCAAAAACCTGCCTAGCTCTGCTCAATTTATAAATATTACTGTTATAATCAATATTATATTAATACTAACAATTTAATTAGTCAGTAATATCTAAAAATTACTCTATAATAACAATTTAATACTTATTAAACGCTCAGTTTCTACAATTTATTTCTTGATTTTCACTGATGCTACCACTCCTTAATTTTTGCCATGTAATTTTTGCCATTTTTTCCTTCGTTTTTGCCATGTTCAATGATTTTGTATATTGGTTTGTATGTGATAAATTTTTCTGATCTAAAAGTGATGTCTAACGAACTCATCCGTCCTTTTGGAACGTCTTATTTGGCCAAAGGTTTTTTTTTTTTTCTTTTCAATCCTAAAGGATAGTTGTCGTCTGGAATGACACACATATGAATAGCGTTCTATGGAGCAAATTTAAATTTTAAAAGTACAAACTTCAATTAAGTAGCCTACAATGTAAGATAGATAAATTCCTTCATAATTGATAATTGGAATACTTCGGAACTACTTTTATAATGTCGTGAATGCTGTTGATATTGTAGGTACCAACTGTTGTAAACAGACTCATGAAATTTCAGTCCTTCTTTTGCATTCAGCACCCCAGGGTGGTTGAAATTGGTCCTCTTTACGTAATGAACCCTTCAAAATTAGCGTATCATGAAATGCAGTCCTTCTTTTCGCTTATGCACCCCAGGGTGTTTGAAATTGGTTCTATGTGGTAATGCACCCTTCTAAAAGTGTATCTAACGCTTTTGACAGTTCATTATTCGGAATTGCTTTAATAATGACAAATATGCAGGGGTATTATATGGAGGGGTATTAACGAGCGCTTAACATTCCGTATTAAAGAACTTTTTCACTATTGTCTTAGGCATCGAAATAGAACGTTTCTCACCATGTCTAATCTACTCACAGTAAAACTTGTATTATAATCATATACTGCTAGGGTGACTTGAAGTCATTATCGAGTCAATGTTAAACAGTAATTTACTTGGGTACTATATGCAATTATATAACTATATAAAACCTTTTCTGAACACAATAGGTTTATTATTATTTAATTCAATTTATAATATGTCAAGTGAAATTTTGAACTATGAAAGCATCCCTGATGCTGTTGCTGCTGCCGTTGGTGACAGCAGGTGAGGGCGATTCCGTGATGTCTGGCACATTCACATCCTCCTCCCAAACGTCCCTTGTCGTAATTCCTATTATGTACAGGACAGCATAAGCTGGAATTATTCGAAGGGTGTTTCTCAATTTGGTTTGAAGCTCAAAGTACAGGCAAGGGAAACGCCTTTTCCACCTGCCTATCGTCCTCTCCACCAAACTCCTCGTGGTCTTGCGGAATTTATTGTATCTCCTTTGTGAGTCAGTTACGGGATTTGGAATTGGAGTAAACATGTACGGTTTTTGCGCATAACCACTGTCACCCAATAGATGGCCCATCATAGTGTAATGTTCAAACGAAGAGAGCTGCTGTCAAACACTCTAGAATCATGAGCTGACCCTGGCCATCTGCAAACCATGTCCAAGATCTCTTCATTTGGGCCACAAACAATCTGGACATTTAAAGAAAAGAAGCCCTTTCTGTTTCGGAAAATTTCAGCGGTATCCCCTCCTGGACTTGAAATTGGGATGTGAGTACCGTCTACCAGACCGATGATTCCTGGAAATCTGCCTTTTCATAAAATGCCCTCCAGGTACTCCTGATGGCTCCAGGGGTCGAAGGCATTTAGATGTACCATCCAATCTGCCTGCAGAGATTCTCTGATATGTGTTTGATTATTCTGTGGACCGTTGGCTGAGATATCAAAAATAAATTGCCACAGACCGTCTACAAAGAATAATGACATCCATGTATTACAAAGCTGAATATTAAGTAAGCCACTTTTTGGCCATACAATTGATAGTTAGTAGATTTCGGATTTCTTTTACATATATAGATATATATATATTTAAATGAAGAACATAGGTAGGAAAAGATATGCATTTCATGGACCAAGGTTCAAATCAACTAAAATAATCCGTGTAATATACAAAACCCCTCTATTTTGCTATATGTTGGGAACATTTTGAGGGATTACTAATCAAGTTGAACAAGGTAGGTACCTAATTCGTGGATATTCTGGTTTATATTATGTCAATCATCCTCTTCCAATCACCCCCCGCTGGTTTCGTTTTCAACAATTCCTAATAATCACGTTGTGCTGCAAACTGAAACTGCCAATCTTTGGAAAAAGTTGTTTACGACATGCTGCACGACTGTTTTTTTTCCAGCACCAAAAGTGTGAAGAGAACGATGGCATGGTGAAGACAACTCAGTAATGCGAAACACACAGCCAACTGCTTCAAAGTCCTCAGTAACAGAGCCTGCTAGGCCCCTTCAGCACATGGTGAAAAAAATTGAAGTACATAGTCCTATTGCCCGAAAAAATGAACTTCTTCAAAAAGCTTGTTCATACATGGAAAATTCGGCCAACATCAGCAACGAACCTACTATACCAACGATTGCCAAAGCTTGGGGAGAGAAATTACTTCATTTAGAACCCCAGCAACGAACATTAGCTGAAAAAGCTATTGATGACATACTATTTGAGGCCAGTATGGGTACTTTGAACAGACATTCCGTCAAGATCAATGAGGAAGCCTTCTCATGTGGAACCTCAACTGCACTTCCCTCACCGGTGGACAATTACACGCCATCGCCCCACCATCAGGAGGGCGAAAATACTGCGCTGATCAATTATTATTCCACTTTTTAATGGCAACTTAATGTACCTACTTGAGATTTTTACCCCCTTTCTTTCAGATTAAGTACTTTTAACTGTAAATAGGTACTATACTGCTTCGTGTAATTTGGAAACCTATTAAGAATAAAATAAGTATAAATAAATACGAATAACCTTCATGTAATCTTGCAGAACATGTATAAGCACCTCACCAATTTCAATTACAGCAGCGCTTATTGACAATGGTGACATAACTGCGGTAAACTTGAGATCTTCAAAGTTCCTACCCATGGCAAGATATCTCAAAGTAACTGCTAGTATTTCCTTCACAGGCAAACACTGTCTCATATTTGTATCTTTCTGGATTAAGAAAGGTGTAACTAGATTGAGTAGGATTTCAAACGTAGCTTCATTCATACGAAAATAGTTTTTGTAGTCATCTGGATCAGAGTCTCGAATTTCAGTCAACAACAAGACGTGAGAATACTGTTCACGTTTTTTCAGCCACTCCTTCATCCATCTTCAACGTTTCACAAGTCGTTTTGTGGCAAGTGCTATAACTATAGCAACACAAGCTACTTTGCGAGGATCCATTATTATTAACAAAACGTCTTCGTCACACGGAGATCAATGCAATACTGGAGAAAAAAAATGAAGTGTTGAATGACCGTGTAAGGTGAACATGTAATGATGATATGGAATGATGAAGAGGTTTGAATATTAATGACATTACTGATTATGTCATTATTACTGACTGTGTAGGGGCCGCTTTAAGAAAGATGAACAATGAACACAAAGAAGATGTTACTTCTTTCATATCCTGCATGGACACTACTTGTTTGGTAAATAAACATTGTGAAATCAGCTTCGTAGTTGACATTGGGTCTACGTGACACCTGATTAAAGAAGATTTTCGCGATTATATAATTAAAATTCTACAGTTGGCAGTCGTGCTGAGTGGATCGGGCTGTTCGACCCATTTCGTCTTACGTTTTCGTTTACACCGCTCTTCATTTTCGACTCACCTGGGATTTCATTTTTTCACTCCATAGCACAATATTCATTTCTTATCACTAAACACTATTAAATCATTCTTATTATTACATTATCATTTAAACATTATTTTTTCTGTCCACGGCGTATCAAGCACGGGTGCGCTGGATTTGTATCAACTGATCCATGCTGGATTATCATAGCGCATCCCTTCTTCGTGTATTTTGTTATTTATTACATTTCTATTTATTGTTAATCAGTTCTTTATATTTGTAAAAAATTATCTAGTTGTTATAACATGTTCTTATTGTTATTGGACAAATTAAGTGCAAGTGAGGGCAGTGGTTTGTGATTTAAAATGCGCCGTCTTCCCTGTGACGTCACTCGCAAGCCATCTTGCTATCAGCCGCTCACCTGGGATAGCTTCATTATTTTTTCTCTACAATCCGAACACCGTCTTGCGCCCCCCTTTCTTTTCATTTTTACCTCTTGTGGTTTTCAAACAGTTTTCAAACATATTAGAACCCAGTTTCCTTGTGACGCTACACATTAGGTCAACCCGAGCTTCTCACGATTTGAGGACTTGTGGAGTTTAGCGGAACGAGCGATCGCATTTTTTGAAGGAGCTACTGGCACCTGGAGGTAACCATTTTTGGGTTCCGGCACCTTTCGGGAGGAAGGCACTACACACCTCAAGTATATCTTTCAATTAATTTTCGATTAATTGATTGACAGAGGTAAACTTGATCGCTTATCTAATTAATCGCATATTATTGCAACCCGCACTATATCACTATCACTATGTCTTATGTCCAGTAGATAGCGGATAGGTCGACAACAGCTGTGGCAAGTTTCAGTTTGTCATGGCAACCAGTTCGGGTAACCTTCCCAGTTTTTGTGTTTCAGTGATGTTGTTGTTGTAGTTACAAGCCCGTGTGATGTGTTCTGTAAAACTGGGATCCTGAACAACTTGACGAAAGGTACATTTTTTTCTCGTTTCTATATCTATCTGAGATGTTAAATAATGACGGACGTTTCTCTATGTCTGTTCGTTTAAAACCAACTGTGCAGTTACGAAAAAATGGACATTTGAGGGGTGACTAGTTGCAAATAAATGTTTGAGGGGTGACTAGGTGCCAAATAATTTTTTCCAAGTTCAGCTCAATTCTGACCGTGTTTAGATGTTTACTTTTGTTTTAGATGCCTCGACATTATCGGAAGAAGGTAGGGGGGCGACCCTACAAGAACTACACTGAAGAATATCTTCAAAAAGCCCTCAAGTGCGTGCAAAATAAGCAAATGTCACTTCGCGAAGCGATGGACGTGTTCGGAATTCACCGCAACGTTTTGCATAGAAAACTTGAAGCTCAGGCAAGCACCACATCAAGGGTAGTCCCTGAAAACCTGAGCGATGATCGTTCTTCCACGTCATCATCTTTAAGTACCCCACCAGTACGTAAACATGGGGGCCAAACGGCATTGAGTATGGACGAAGAAGAGATAATAGTTTCTCATCTAATAGCCCTTTCGTCATTTGGGTTCCCCATTAACAAACGAGAAATACGATTCTTCGTTCAAAACTATCTGAATAAGATAGATCGTAGAATTCCTTATTTCGCCGACAATTTGCCTGGGAGGGATTGGGCGCAGTCGTTTTTAAATAGGCATAAAGGGCAACTGAGCTCACGACTGTCCCAAAGCATTTCGAGAGCGAGAGCCGGCTTAAACAGGGAGGCAATCGTTCAATATTTTGATAATTTGAAAGATGAATTGAAAGATATTCCCCCTGCCAATATCTGGAATTACGATGAGTCAAACCTAACTGATAACCCAAAATCAAGCAAAGTAATTGTTAAAAGAGGAGCCAAACACCCAGAAATATTTAAAAATGCCACCAAAGCATCCGTTTCCATCATGATGTGTGGGAGTGGTGGGGGTGTTTTGGCACCTGTCTACGTTACCTATAAGGCTCTGAATATGTATCGCACTTGGGTAGAGGGAGGACCCCCTGGAACACGATTCAATAATTCGAAAAGTGGCTGGTTCGATTCCAGAATATTCGAAGACTGGTTTGAATTCCAAATGCTTCCAATTTAAAAAAAAACAAGAAGGCCGTAAAGCGTTGATAGGCGATAATTTGAGTTCACACATTAGTGCTCGGGCCTTGACGCTGTGTAGTGAAAATAATATAAAATTCATCGCACTCCCTCCTAATTCAACGCATTTACTGCAGCCACTTGACGTCGCCTTTTTTGGCCCATTGAAACGAAATTGGTCGGACATTCTAGACAAATGGAAAAATACTCCGGAAGGACGATCGTTCGATGCTCTTCCTAAACCTCGGTTCCCCGTGTTGTTAAATCAACTAATGGAAGTGCTTACGCCTGTAGCTGCTGCTCGTTTGAAAGGAGGTTTCAAGGGCACAGGAATTGTACCACTTAACCGAGACGTGGTTTTGGCCAAACTGTGTGATGAGGTCTTTGAGGGAGCAGATAAAGGAAGACATGTGCAAAACATTTCTGATGCTTTCATTGTTGAGATTAAGAGAAAAAGGCAGGAGGTCACTGAAAAAAAGCAACGCCAGGGGCGAAAAAAAAAGTAAATGTCCCACCTGGGAGGGGTATTACGGTTGAAGATCTGGAACCCACGATTTCATCGGAGCCTGGCCAAGGAGAACAATCGACTGAAGATGCCTTAGCCTCTCATTTATCTCAGCCGAATACAGATGCACCACTACAAGTACCAGCATCAGTAGCATCAACAAGCAGGGGGGCAACAGTTGTGATGCGGCAAGGGAGGAAAAAAGTTGCAACGAAAAACAAGAAACCAACGAAGGAAAAGCGCTCAAAAAATCGACAGAAAGTTTCAACAGATTCAAGTGATTCGTGCGAAGATGGTACAGACGAAAGTAATATCCCATATGCAGAAAGTGAGGATAGTGTAACTTCCCTTCAAAACTTGATGGATGGAAATGTTTCTCAAACGTCGGACTCTGAAGATGAACCGTTTCCCAGTCGCAGTGTGGCACAAAATCCATCAGTTAGTGAAGATTTGAGAGAGGAAGTACAAAGTGGACCAAAGAAAGATGACTTCGTGATAGTTGAATATCAAGGAAAGTTGTACCCAGGTAAAATGATGACAGACTTCGATACAAGTAATGAAGCACGTGTTTCGTGCATGAAAAGGAAAGGCCAGTGCTGGGAGTGGCCTCAAACCCGATCAAGATTTTGAAGGAGGAAGGGAAGACATTGAATTAGAGGAACAAAGATTCATAGTTTTCGACAATGAATCACAAGATGACACCCTCGCTCTTGAGGAAAATCTTGACGAGAGCTCTCTAAATCGTGAAGAAGATGAGATTCCCAGAGAAATCCTTTCCAATCACAACACTGATGAAATTCCTGTGGGGAGTTCTCTGAATGATGACGGCGACGGATCCAAAGAAAACTCTCTGAACGCCGCCAATCATGGAGTTTCCGTTCTTCAGCCTACACCTGAGTCCTCCGAAATTTCATACTCAGCCGCTGATCATCCAGATCCAACCACCTCAGGTTCGAATGTCAGGCAAAATGCTCCAGACTCTTCAATGCCATCTTCCTCACGCCTGACAACCCATGTTCCAAGTTTTAAAATTAAGAGGTAACGTTCAGGTAAAGGTCTCAAGAGTGTTTTGTTAGTCTTGTTCGAACTGCCGAAGAGGTAACATCGGAGAGCGAAACAAAAAACGAATGTCAGTTGTTTCCGCGAGTGTTTTCGCGCGTTTGCGGAATGGAGGTCACTGTCCTCGAAGTGATTTGCGTTTTGAATTATAACAAGTTAATATCTGAAGGGGTTTTCTCTAATTTAAAGTTTAAAAATGTTGTTTTTTTACCAACGAATCGTACCTCCGACTCAAAGGCTACAAGTGCTACCACGCCATTCATCCAAGCAATCAAGCGCGCGGCGGCAGTGCAGTATTGATTAAAGAAAGCCTTTATCACCATGAGCAAGTCAAAATCGAAACTGAAGCGTTCCAGATATGTGCCATTGCAATCAGGACCACTTCATTCATGATTAATGTTGCAAGCATATATTGTCCGCCGAGGCACCAAACGACATACGATGAATACATGGGTATACTCTCCCAACTTGGGAATCGTTTCATCCTAGGAGGGGATTTCAATGCTAAAAATACACTTTGGGGTTCAAGACTAACTACTACAAAAGGTCGTAGATTGATTCAAGCAATCAATGATAAAAACTGCGAAGCATTTTCAACCGGGAAACCAACATACTGGCCACAAGACCCCGACAAGACACCCGATCTGATTGACTTTTGCATTACGAAAAACATTTCAGCGAACTACCTGCTAGTCGAAGAAAACTTTGATCTCATTTCAGATCATTCACCCATCATACTGACACTCAGTGATCGAATCATTCAGAAGCCATCCAACCCTGCCCTAGTCAATCAGAAGACCAACTGGGAGCTCTTCAAGCAAGAAATATGCAGACATATCGACTTGAGTAAGTCCTTACAATCACCAGAAGAAATTGAACACGAGCTCGAGCATCTTGTTTGCAGTATACAAACTGTTGCTTGGGAAAATACACCAACACTTACAAGGCGACTCCGAGGGATCAATTACCCTCGGGAAATAGTCACTGCAATAAAAGAAAAACGCAAGGCCAGAAAACGATGGCAAGTAACTAGAGTACCCAGCCATAAATCAGAATGGTACAAGGCAGAAAGTGAACTGAGGTCTTTGACACAGGAGATCAATGAAGAAACCCAAGAGCACTATATCATGGGACTCACAAGTCATCCTGATACTGATTACTCACTCTGGAAGGCTACCAAATATCTTAAAAGACCAATAATACAAGCTTCACCCATAAAAAATTCCGATGGGAGTAGGGCTAAGAGTAATCAAGACAAAGCAGCGATTTTTGCTGATTACCTAGCAAACATATTCACTCCAAACATTGCTATGACAGATGAACTGACTCTAGAGGTCGCAAATGGTATTGATCAAGATGTCGACATTCCACCCGTTACTATCAAAGAGATTAAGCTCATAATCGATAAGGAAATCAGTCCAAAAAAGGCTCCTGGCTACGACCTTATCACTGGTCAGATCCTTAAGCATCTCCCGCGTAAAGCCATTGCAAAAATAACCATGATTATTAATGCAATTATAAAACACCGTTGCATTCCTCAGTTGTGGAAGATTGCCGAGGTCATAATGATTCCTAAACCTGGAAAGCCTCCCACGGAGCCAAGTTCGTACAGACCAATCTCACTTCTACCAGTATTATCAAAATTATTTGAAAAACTAATCCACAAGCGACTAGTACCCATAATCGAAGAACGTAAGCTGTTCCCAAGGCACCAGTTTGGCTTTCGACAGAAACATTCCACTATCGATCAAGTCCATAGAATAACACATATAATTGAACAAGCCCTTGAGGAAAAGAAAGTCTGCTCAGCCGTCTTCCTAGACGTCGCTCAGGCGTTTGACAAAGTTTGGCATGAGGGACTCAACTACAAGCTGCGCAAAAATCTACCAATAAAGTATGCTGAGCTGCTTCAGTCTTATCTCACCAATCGCTATTTCAGAATAAAGCAAGAAGACGCCTACTCAGAGCCAAAGCTAATCAAGGCAGGAGTCCCACAAGGGAGTGTTCTTGGACCGCTCTTGTATGTCCTTTATACCAGTGATCTCCCAGAAATTGGAATGAACACCACAGCCACCTTCGCAGATGATACAGCGATTTTGGCAGTCGGAGAATGTAACACTGAATCCACCAACAAGTTAAATCAATCAATATCCAGCATACAAAAGTGGACAGCAAAATGGAGAATCAAGATAAATGAAACTAAGTCGGTACATGTCGATTTCACCAACAAGAGAATCGAGTATATTCCGGTACATTTCATGGGAAAAGTTATTCCGAATGCTAATGAAGCCAAATACCTAGGCATGACACTGGACGCCAAACTTAGATGGAAAGCCCATGTCAAGAAAAAGAAGGAAGAACTCCTTCTAAAATTCAGAAAAATGCATTGGCTAATGGGGAGACGGTCGAAGTTGTCAATCCAGAACAAGCTAACATTGTATAACCAAGTCCTTAAACCAGTCTGGACTTATGGAGCTCAGCTTTGGGGCTGTACAGCTCAGTCAAATCGAGACATCATCCAAAAATTCCAGAACAATGTGCTAAGAACGGTGGTCAATGCACCATGGTACTTTCGAAACGAACGTCTCCATCATGAGCTTCGGATCGAAACAATAAACGATGCTATAAAGCGACAAGCTGTGAGACACCTACAGCGGTTAAGATGTCACATCAACGAGGAAGCTGTCTAACTCCTTGATACAAGTGATATCATCAGAAGATTGAAGCGTACCAAACCACTCGACCTTGCTTACTTGTGAAGCAGTGAAGTGAAACATCCACCATAATCAACAAAACTCAGTGATGTATCTTAGTTTTGAATTAAAGTCCATATTTTCAAAATAATATTGTTAATAAGTAATACTTGGTGCAATAAAGAATATTGAAAAAAAAAGAGTGTTTTGTTGACTTCCACTCCCCACAAAGAACGTCTCGAAAGAGAAGAAACCGAGAAGTCGAAAAAGAAGAAAACAAATTGTAAGCAACGTTTATTCTCAACTCGCGAAAAGAAAGAGAAAACATCCAAACCGTAAGATGATAGAAAAGGAAGTAAGAAGACCAAGAGAAAACCCATTTCCTCCAGTTCCTCAGAGCCTGATGACAACTATTCCCTCCATAACAGCTCCTCTGATTATGATTCCTTATTTGACTTGATGGAGAATGGAAATTCCAGCGAAGAGGACAGTGAAACTACAAAAATTGAAATTGGTAGCTTTGCTATCGTGAAGTTGATGGGTGAATCAAATTCGTTTAGGCTCTACGTTGCCAAAATTACTTCTTTTTACGACGACAGCTACCACGGGATATTTTACAAGCGGATCCCTCAAACACCCAAATTTGCAGAAACGAATGAAGAATTCTTCATGGGGCAGAGCGACATCCATTTGGTTCTATTCAAGCCAATCACAATCACCGCAGGAAGATTCCGAAATACAGTTACTTTTCAGGATGATTTGGGAAGCTGAACCATTAATTGATGCAAAATTTTTATAGGGTATAAAGTATTGTGATTTAAAAGGTATAAAGGTGTTTGTATAACGTATAAGGTATAAAGTTTTGTGATTTAAGTACAATGTTGTGATTATAATTTATACTGTGGTGATTTGGCACGTGAACTTGAACATAATGTGTGATAATACGTGATATATATATCGATATACATATTGAGAAAGCCAGTCTATTTTGGATCTTATATTTTTTATTGAAAAATAAAGCTTTATTCTTAATATTTCGTCCTCAATGATAGCCTTCCCAGTGATGGGGCAAATCCCCGCACTGTGGGAACATGCCCCATGCACTGCAGGATCTTGCCTCATCCGATGGGGCAAGTTCCCGCAGAGGCATTTTTTACGAAAATGTCCTGTACCTCCTAAGGCTGTCCGTCCAGTGGACGCGATTTCGCGCGAAAAGGCGATGAGGCGAAAAGAGGCGGAATCCCTTTCAAACAAACTGTTTTAACTGAGAGCCCGTCCACTGCAAGACGCGAAGTGGGGCGAAAAGGGGCGAACGCGAAGAGAATCAAACCAGTTTGTTTTTCAACGCGCCAACAAGCGAAATGGATGTTGACAGTGTGTTTGAAGGGAGGGGAACCGTTCGCGCGAATTCGCCTCTTTCCGCCTCTTCGCCCGAAAACGCGTCCACTGGACGGACAGCCTAACTATACAGGGGATAGAGCTGTAATTGTGAGAGGTCGTGGCCAAGGACTTAATCTGAGGTTCCAGCAAGCCATTGAACGTCCTGTGATACAGCAGTCGATTCTAGATGGAATAAATTCGAACCTGCGGGAACTTACCCCACCCTACCCTATGTGTTGCGGTTTACAGTCGCGTTTCGCTTGTGCGCGAAGATCGCAATACATTTCTTCAGCTTTTTTCAAAGCTAAAGTTATTAAGGTACGTACAGCTTTTGTTAAACTAAACTTAGCCTATGTACCTAATTAGTAACCTATTGCTGATACCGGTGACGCAGTCCGTAGACAATGTCTAAGGACGAGCGACCCGACTCAGGAGGAGGTAAAATGGGACTCCCAAAGGGTGGGGAACCCAGGGATGTAGGGGTGGGTGAAAACCCCTAACCCAGGATCCCCACCCACTAGGGGACCTAAGCAAACCAAATCGCACCCGGGCTCGGTGGTGAGGAGGGGGGGGGGTAAGCCCTTATGGGCTCAACCTCACCCCGTGCCGGCCGTTTGGCTCGTGACGTCAGCCAAAAGGGGCAATCAGGGGGCGGTGCTTAAGACGGGATTGTGGGTGTGACTAACCCGACTGGCGCATCACGCACCTTATCAGGGTGCACGAACCAGCTGGGTGGCTCCCGTGGGCCCCCGGCCAGACCCGGGGGGGGGGGGGGGCAAGCGCCCAAACACAGGGGTAGGGGGAGGGGAGCCTAGTGAGGCCGAGAAAGTCCCTCCATCAGACACATGAAGGTGCCTAACAACCAGTGGATTATTACACGCGAACTGGATGGTAGCCGCTTCAGTGAGGAAGAGAAAACAGAGGTCAGAAGGATTATTAGTCTTGAAGTTCAGCTTATAAAATCAAGAAAGGAGGGGAGTGTAGCAGGATCCGCATCCGGGTCCTCAACCCCCAGAAGGATGAGCGTAGGATTTCCTACACTAGGAGAGAAGGGGGCTAAGGAAGGAACCATATGTGGATCCTCCACCCCTAAAAACGGTGATTTTATTTATTTTACTGATTTTATTATTGTTATTACTGTTTTCTTTTTTCTCTAACAACCCGCTATATTGCGCATATCCCCCAATTTATTTATTTTTATTTTTTTATTTTAATTTTATTTTACGCCGTTAAAAATCTTGGCAAAAGTAATTATCAACTTTCCAACATTCCAAGGAGGGCACAGACGACCTCGTCTTTATATATAATTCCAAACGGTCTTTGAAATTGTGAAGAACTTCGTGGTCCGATTTTAGTGTTAGACTGCTCATTCGAATCAGCACAGCCCCAAGTTTGTTGCAAAAGTGTCGCCTTTCGTCTCTATACCCGCCTTGATCGTGTTCTAGGCGGTCCTTATCAACGAGAGTTGTTTATTAGGCTGTGGCGGTAACAACAGTTGCCAACAATTCACGGTCAGTAAGAAACGTAGTGTAGTTACTAACATCTAGGAGAGTTATTTCTGAGATTTTATAAATATATAATTCCGAACGGTCTTTATATAATTCCGAATCAGCACGGCCCCAAGTTTGTTGCCCCAAGTGTCGGTAAGTAAGAAACGTAGTGATGGGGTCTTTTCTGATCAGATGAGTGGCGAGGACCACCTCAAATGGTGGTATTTATGCTATTAAATTAATACATTTTGATCGTTATTTCCTATTTTTTAATCATTTATTAACATCGCCTAAGCTTTGCACCAGGTCACATAACGCCGCAAATAGGTAGGACTTATATCGTTACTATAATGTGCTGGGTTCTGGTACTACTGTTATACGGACTAGATTAGGGATTTCCAAGCCCTAACAGGCCTCTAGTCCAATATACAGGGTGTTTCATAAGTAATAAACCACCCTTTTATTTCCGTTGTTTGTGGAGAAATCAAAAAACTTGTCGAAGCAACCTCCCCTTAATTTTTTGCAAAGAATTCAACCATCGCATTTTCGCGCATCGCGCACTTGCGCAAATGCGCGCTGCGCGCATCAACTTTGTTTTTTCAAATGGAACCCCCCATTTTTTATTGCAGATTCGGATTCTACATCAAATTTTATGAACATTTTACTTCGACGGCTTTTTTTTTTGGACGCACTCAGGAGCGTCCAGAAGCGCTCAAAGTTTGCCTACTCGCGTTTGCGCGCAATTTCGATATGACGGTAAACCCACAGTGGGGCTCATGATCCTGGCCAACTTGATTCTAATTGGTTCCTTTGTAATAAATTTGGGTCTTTTCAAAGGTTTTTACAGCGCTGGCATCTTTTCCCCGTCACAGAGGATTTTATTTATTTTTGAATTTGAAGGACTTTAATTATTTTATGAAAATTCCCAACCCGCCAGCCAAGAAGAAGCATTTATTTTTAAACCCGCCGCAGCCGGTTCCAAGCCCGTGTTTCCAAAGGGTGAGGAAAAATAAATCGCTTAGCGTCGACCTGATTGATTCCAAATCCAACATGCAGTTTGAGTCCCAGGTACCGGAATCACCGTTATTGATAAAAAGTAGCGCAAAAAAAGAATTATAACACTTTTTTCAGCCACTTTTCTTAGAAAAACCAACAAAAATACAGAAAAGTAACATCTCCACGTGATTCATCTTGAAAAAATAGCCCAGGATCATGAGCCCCACTGTGGGTTTACCGTCATATCGAAATTGCGCGCAAACGCGAGTAGGCAAACTTTGAGCGCTTCTGGACGCTCCTGGGTGCGTCCAAAAAAAAAAAGCCGTCGAAGTAAAATGTTCATAAAATTTGATGTAGAATCCGAATCTGCAATAAAAAATGGGGGGTTCCATTTGAAAAAACAAAGTTGATGCGCGCAGCGCGCATTTGCGCAAGTGCGCGATGCGCGAAAATGGGATGGTTGAATTCTTTGCAAAAAATTAAGGGGAGGTTGCTTCGACAAGTTTTTTGATTTCTCCACAAACAACGGAAATAAAAATGTGGTTTATTACTTATGAAACACCCTGTATATGTAAACATAAAATTGATGTAGCTATAATTATAGAACCACACATTTATAATGATAAGGTTGTGAGCCTTAAATTAAAAATTATTTGATCTGATCTATGCAGAAACACTAGATAAACCCAGAACTTGTTTACTGATTCACAGGAAATGGGGGCTGCTACCCCCCTTATATGGGGAGAAAATGCAGATATGGATGGACTTTAAGGCTGGTCATCACCTCCTGCAATCTCCCTAAGGATGCTGCCATGGAGGGGATGATGTCTGGACTAGAGGAACTGGCCGAATGGAGCAGTCGACATGGATATGGCTGGATGGTAGGCCTAGACAGCAATGCTCACTCTACCATGTGGGGTGATAGAAACAATGATGCTGGAGGTAATGAAATCATTGAATTTAGTTCCAGATATAATTTGACAATGTGCAATAGCAGTAACACACCACTTTCTCGTCGGGGAATGGGGAATCATGCATAGATATCACACTTAGCAGTGGGGACCTACTGGAACACATACAAGATTGGAGGGTTAGGCCAAATGTAATACAATCAGATCATAGGGCAATAACCTCCACAGTAAGTACTATCAAACCAATCTCAATCAAAGTCCAAAACCCAAGATGGGCAGACTGGGAGGGGTTCACAGATAGGGTTAAAACGGAGTTACAGAATAGTAATTTCGAATGGAACAGTTCAGAAATGTTAAATGACAATACAAATAAACAGATCACATGCATGAACAATGCTTTTAATTATTATGCTTGTCCAGCAAAGGTGGTCCGAACAAAGAATAAACCATACTGGAGTGTAGAGCTGAAGAACCTGACGGCGCAATGCCGCCGGCTACAGAGGAGATCCGAGAGAACGAAGTCAGACTTAGGTAATGA
This sequence comes from Adelphocoris suturalis, assembly GCA_030762985.1. Taxonomy (NCBI): domain Eukaryota; kingdom Metazoa; phylum Arthropoda; class Insecta; order Hemiptera; family Miridae; genus Adelphocoris; species Adelphocoris suturalis. The sequence continues at coordinate 65,694,441 of CM061047.1, forward strand.
GCTTTATAGACAGTGCAGAAGCGAATACCGCACTCTTTAAAACACTATATAAACAAGCTATCGAGGTCTTTCGGGGAAATACTAGATGTTAGACGCCCTCAAGTGCCTCTTCGTGGTATAATTCTAAATGAACTTCACAAGTTCGTTTATTTTTCAATTACTCTCCCTTGTTAAAAACAAAACTTGGGAAGCTGTTTATCATCAGTTCATTAAGTTTTTCAACTGACCTTCTGTGGTAAGCCATCTTACAAACCTGATGGGTTGTCAAATATAACAAAAAACCTTTAGTTTACCACTTATATATAAAAGTGGTAAAAACTAAAGGTTTTGTGTTATATTTGACAACCCATCAGATTTTGTAAGCTGTTGATCCTCCTGCAAATTCTGAGATCATTGATTCCAGATAGGTTTTTGTTGAGAAACTATCGACTGGTAAGAAGAAAGCAAGATTAGTTGCCCGTGGGTACCAACAGACTACTTGTGATGACGGCAACCTTATGCACCAGTTGCTCGTATGGTAACAATACGTAAGCTCTTGTCATTTGTTGTGGAACGTGATCAACAACTTGCCAAGGGCGGCTACTGATAGGAGCATAGGAGCATGTGCACCCCCAGTCAAACCGAAATAATAATAATGTTTCATAATTTCTCCACTCTCATTTGAAGTTAGCTAGTGACAGAAGACGGGAAATCTAAATCTACGAGCGAAACAGAGAAGGTTGCGGTAGGGAGGGGCTGAAGGGGGAAGCTCACTCAACCTGACCAATCAGAAGCGAGCGGGCGCAACAAGTCGTAAGTGCTCCACCTCAGACTTGACTGCATATCTCAGGACTGAGGATTGCAGAATTGAGGCGGGCATGTGAGATTGATCAATCAGAGAGCCCGTTACATCCCGTAGGGCTGGGGTGCTCAAACGGTCGATCGCGATCGACCAGTCGATCGCGAGTGCTTTTTGAGTAGATCTCGAGAAGAAAAAATTTTTTAATAAGTAGGTAACTAAACTACAAAAATTTATTACGTAAAACACTGCTTGCGGCAAAAGGCGGCTTTATCAAAGGAACTTGGAGCTTCAAGGTAAAGGAAAAACTATTATTGAGATGATTAGCGCAGTAAACGCATTCAAAAGTAAATTGCAACTTATGATAGATCAACTGAAAAGAAAGGATCTGAAACATTTTCCATCTTTGAAAGCAAGGATTCCTCAGTTGAATTATGATACGTATGAGGCTGAATTATCAAATATTTTGGGACAATTCGAAATGCGTTTTTATGATTGCAGTAAATTGGCAAATATAGCATCATTTATGAGTTATCCTTTTTCATGTAAAAACATTGAGGAATTAGCTACTGAAGTAGCAAGTCAGTTTAATATGAACTCATGTTCTGTTGAAAATGAGTTGGTGCAGATTATATCAGATATACATCTCAAAGCTACAGCATCTGATACAAATTTCTGGTGTTTTATATCTGAAGATAAATATCTGAATCTAAGGCAAATCGCCCTTCAACTGACGGCAATGTTTGGGTCAACTTACTTGTGCGAGTCTGCATTTTCTGAAATGAAGATAATTAAGTCAAAATATCGCAATCAACTAACTGACGATCATATGTCATCATGCTTGCGATTGGCACTCAGTGGTTACGCACCATCTTATGAAAAAGTATGCTGAGGACATGCAGTGCCACGCTTCAACATCCAAAGTCACTCCTTAGTTGAGTTTAACACCATATGTAACTCTTTTGTTTTGTAACAACGAATAAACTCGCAATTTTGAATAACTAGGAGTTTTTTCATTGATATTGTAGAGAAGAACTTAAGTAAACCTAACCCAAACCTTGATTAAAATAATGTAAATTGTGCGGAAAGCTAATATCTATATATGCTACGGTACACCCTACCTAGGTAGGTAGGGTGTATCGTGTATGTACGACAACCCTGCATCACACATACTTGCAGCCTCTTAGAGTCGATCGTAAGTAGTCTAAAAATATTGAGGTAGATCGCCAGCAGTTCAAGTTTGAGCACCCCTGCCATAGGGGATGTTAACAGGAGCATTCTTAGGGGCATGCTCATCCGCTAGGTAGCGACACTGAGTACCTACTTTCCGTTCTCGTTATCATCCCTTCTCGTCCTAGCGTGATCATTTTTATCAGTCACATTTCTTCTATTTTTCCCGGTGTTATTTCATTTAGTGTTACGATTTAGTTATTGAGTGTTTAGTAGATATTTTTACGATGAATAATTCAGTTGAGTTCATCAAGTTGAACTGGTCCCATTTTCAATCGAAGAAAAGTGCAGGATTCGCGATGCTGGCCGCCCCTCATCACTACAGGTACTAACGCAAACTTTGAAAATCAAAAATCTTTCTGATTCGGTCCGTAAGTTCAACCCCTTTAATGTATTAGATTTTATTTTTATATTCCCCATTATTTAACTAGATTATGACTAACCCTTCTCTTTCCCCATGGACATCTCCTCTCCCTTCCCTTCCCCACCATGGCAAGATTTGCTTTCACCTCCACGATGGTTCTTGCTGGGCGGGTATACATTTCAGCTATTGCAATCATTCCATGGGTTAACTCCTTTGATGGTTAAGTATTTCAGAACTTCTGTCTTCCATTTGAGAACATTTCTCGTGTCTGGTGTACGTATTTAGTATAAAAGCAGCTCTACCGTCCCCCCGATAGCCCTTGTTGATCTCTGTGCACCCCCTGAGTTTCAAGACAGGAGCCGCCACTGCAACTTGCCCAGCTAGATGTGATGACAGCTTTTCTTAAGAGTCCTCTTCCTGAGCCTGTCCACATTAAACCTCCTAAGGGACTTGAAGAATGTACAAGTAAGGAGCTGAAATTGCTTTGCAATATAATTATTTTGTTTTTGATTTGCCTAAGAAGATCACAATTTCATTTCAAAATAATTGTTTTGTTATTTTTCCAATCTCACCCCAACCTTGCCAGACCCTCCTCAGCTGGTCAGGTGGTTTCTCTTATTTTCTCCGAGGAGTGGCGCCCTAAGTATTTTTTATACGTTTATTTACGAAGTCTATAAGTATTCATGAGCTGTATATACCCATAGGCGACCTACCCCGTATGCCCTACGCTGACTAGTTCGGGTGGGCAATGTTATATGGTTTCGTTCTATGTTATTATTTTTTCCTTGTTTCCTAGTACATCGTGTATTGTAGGCTACGACTGTGGACATCCAAAAATTGAAACAACCGTTATCGATTGTACCATGCAAAACTATTACAGATAACATCAATGTAGTTCAAAAGAAGATACAGTTATTACAGCACGATCCCTTATTACCTATTGACGTCTTACAGTGTCACATATCCGTGGATCTTACTATTACCAGATGTGGCATGTGGTCCACCATGTTCATGTAAGGAATCCAAGACATACATACTTTTATAGAATTAATAGATCTGAAAGACTGTTGTTTACGCCGCTCTTTATTTTCGACTTACCTGGGGTTTAATTTTTTTTTTCACTCCATAGCACAATATTCATTTCTTATCACTAAACACTATTAAATCATTTTTATCATTACATTATCATTTAAACATTATTTTTTCTGTCCACGGCGTATCAAGGACGGGTGCGCTGGATTTGTATCAACTGATCCATGTTAGATTATCATAGCGCATCCCTTCTTCATGTATTTTGTTATTTATTACATTTCTATTTATTGTTAATCAGTTCTTTATATTTGTAAAAAAAATTATCTAGTTGTTATAACATGTTCTTATTGTTATTGGACAAATTAAGTGCAAGTGAAGGCAGTGGTTTGTGATTTATTGTGCTCCGTCTTCCCTGTGACGTCACTCGCCAGCCATCTCGCTATCAGCCCCTCACCTGGGATAGCTTCATTATTCTATTCTCTACAATCCGAACACCGTCTTGCGCCCCCCTTTCTTTTCATTTTTACCTCTTGTGGTTTTCAAACAGTTTTCAAACCTATTAGAACCCAGTTTCCTTGTGACGCTGCTCTTTAGGTCAACCTGAGCTTCTCACGATTTGAGGAATGGTGGAGTTTAGCGGAACGAGAGACCGCATTTTTTGAAGGAGCTACTGGCACCTGGAGGTGACCATTTTTGGGTTCTGCGCCACGTGCACCCTCGCCAGCATCTTTGGGGAGGAAGGCACTACACACCTCAAGTACGAGTATATCTTTCGAATACTTGATGACAGAGGTAAACTTGATCGCTTATCTAATTAATCGCATATTATTGCTACCCGCACTATATCTGGTTACGCCACCGTCAGTTTTGACCCAGAGGAGCCTCCGAGACCACTTATTAGGGGTGACGGCTAGGCCCTCACGAGCGTCATGGATCGCTCCATGACGTTTGTTGTTGTTATTGTTTTCCCCATGTATAAGTTTATTTATGTCATCATTGTCGTTATATTTATTATCTAATACCATTTATTATTGTTCATCACTATTTATTCACGCTGTTTTGCATGTGAGAAACTTTATTCACCCATCATTTATATTTGAGTGGTTAGGAAGTGTTGTGTTGGTGCTCCGTAACGTCGACCAATCAGGATGCGCCAGCAAAAGGAAGGGACCTGCCACATATACTCTCGTTAAAAAACCTATATCCGCTATATGGTATCCAAACCAACGTACCGACCCCTCTTCAATCTATCTTTCTTTTAAATAATCAGTTACCATCTACCGTTTTGGTTTATGAGTTTTGTAGGAGACTTGTCAGTGTCTCAAGCTGGTTATTGTGTATCTATTTCTCTAGTGATTTTCTGCCCAATTTACGTTATTAGACCCGGACCGGACCCTGAAATACTGACCTACCATAACTTCCATCAACGACGACCGTTGACGGATATCCAAGGAGTTCCGTGCAGAAGTTGGACAGACCATATCTAGAGAAGAAGAGGAGACGTCTTGGAGGTACTATCCGCAAAGGGCGAGGTGAATCAACATCGTAAGGTAACAGCTAACCCATATCAAATATCCAAGTTCTTTGTCTGCCTACGACGTACCTATTTTTATACCTGCCACGTCACCGCTACCAATTCGCCGAGCGGATTCGCATCTATTCATCAACCCATTATATCCCCATCGAGAGTTTCAACATTCATCATCCAATCAGACGGACTATCGTAAATAGAAAGATTTAAGTTACCTACTGTTCCTAATAGATAGTTCTAAGTGGCCACTTATTCAACCATAGAAACTTGCACCTTTTATACAATTATATATTTTGCGTATCATCTATCTACATATCTCTTATCATTTACTAATTTACCGTCACCCATTTATCTCTTTTCTCCCGTTTTAAGGGAGTGGTCCTTCGAGTTAAAAACATCCACAAGCAATTCTTTTAGTATCTAGGATTTTTGGTAATTGGTGCTTACACACCCCACTGATATCCACCATATGGTCCGAAATCGAGCCGGATTTATTAATACTAGTGCTTATAAATTCTAGTCCATATTTGTAGTGGTGATAATTTATTTATAAATACCTAAATATTATTTTTGTTGCAATTGTAACATTATTCCATTTCTTGATCTGCATTTGATTTCTATTGACTTTTTGAATATCTATTGCACTTGTTTGAGTATATTGAACGTAAATATGTCTACTGGTGGTGATGCTAATGTCACTGTGAGGGGAATCAACAAGTTGAAACGCCAGACACTTGCGCTGGGTAAGGAGATTCTATCGATTCGCAGTAAAGGGTTTGCTGCCGTTACTGCTCTTTCTGAGCGTAATTTATTCCGAGGTATGTACAATTCTCTAGACAAACTTTATGAAAGATTTAATGAAAAATGGGATGCTACCTTGGATTATGCTGAAGAACATAACATTCCCTTTCCATCAACAGAGGATAATCTCTATTTAGAACAAGTTAGGAGCAACTACTATGATGCTATTGGTTATGGTGCACAATTATTTTCTCAATCTTTACCATCCAGTTCTACTCAAAATGTGAACACCTCGCATTCTGGTATCAACACTACTCGTGCTATTCTTCCAAAAATACAAATCAAGCAATTCAAGGGTGATATTTCTCTTTGGCCTACATTCAAGCAAATGTTTGAATCTCTGATTAAGGACGATGTTAATTTAACCAATGCTGAACGCTTTCATTATTTAATTTCGTTTTTGGATGGTCCCGCTTTGGACTCCATAAAACATATACCTGTCCTTGACATTAATTTCGTTCAAGCATGGGAAGGGTTATGTAAAATATACGACAACAAAAGAAAGTTAGCCTGCAATCATCTGGAGAAACTTTTGTCATTTAAACATGTCAGTGGAAGGTCTTCCTCTGAGTCTTTACAACTTTATCTTTCTAATGTGACAGAGACTGTCGTATCTTTACAGAATCTTAATATACCTAACTTTGAGGAGTACTTATTGTGTGAATTGGCTTTACGTGGTCTTGACCCTCGTTCCAGAGAAGCATTTGAACTATCAATCACGAATACCACATTTCCTACCTTCAGTATGCTTCGTGACTTTGTCCAGAGTAGGTGCCATGCTTTGCGAATGACTGAGGATGCTGTAAGATCACAGTCAAAACCAGCCTCGTCATCACCACGCCATAATATTCCTATCAAATCTCCGAATAGGTTTTCCAACCATTCTAGTCAAGCTTTACTTACCACCAATGACACCTTACCGAAACATCCCCTCCCAGCTGAGAAAATTCCTAGTCAGCAATCCAACAATTTATCTTGTTATATATGTAAACAATCTCATATTATTGCCGACTGTAGACGTTTTAAACAAGCTACACCTTCTCAACGGCTAGAACTGCTTAGAGGCTTCACAGGTTGTAGAAATTGCTTACATTTGTACCACAAAACTAAGGAGTGCACTTCAAATTACAACTGTAGAGTATGTAAAGGTCGTCACCATTCCGATCTTCATCTTTTACCGAGAAATCAAAATGTAGAACCACGTCCTCTTACCAACAAACCAACAGACCAACCTACCAATCCCTCATCTTCTGAATCATCCTTTGTTGGGGCTAGTACCTCTTCCTGTTCACAACAAGGTGTCCTTTTGGGAACAGTACAAGCCAGTATTATCGATTCTAAGGGTCAACCTCAGCAATTCAGAGGTCTCTTGGATCCAGGTAGTCAATTTACCTTCATCACTCAAGATTGCGCCAAGAGATTGGGAAAAACAACCCGCCCTTATCGCGGAACCATCTCTGGGGTCAATTCTTCTCATCTTCGCAATATTTCTGGGAAAGCCAGTGTTTCCTTTTTATCATCATCTGCTTCTACCATGTTGGAGACTGATGCGATTGTCATTCCAACCATAACTCCACCATTACCTCAAGTACCCTTGCCTTCCAAAATGTGGCAAAATTATAAATCATATAAACTCAGTGATCCTGCATTCAACAACCCACTTCCTATCTCGTTCCTCATTGGTGCGGATTTGTACACTGATGTGGTTACAGGTGTTCCTATTGTAATTCACGAGAATGGTCCTCGTCTCATGGATACCGTTTTTGGTTTTACAGTGATGGGCCGATTTTCCTGCAATGATAATTCAGAACATGCCTTTGCCTTGTTGTCCTTGTCTACAACTACTGATCTGATTGAACAGTTTTGGAAAGTGGAAGAGCCACATATCAAACCTATCATTGCTCCTGAAGACGAAGCAGCTGATAAACATTTTGTTGATCATCACTATCGTACCCCTTCTGGTAGATATGTTCTATCTTTACCGTTTAAATCTTCATCTACCATCATTCCTAATGTAAACAAAGCCATTAGTCGATTTCACGCTTTGGAAGCCAAGTTTCTGAAGAATCCAAAGTTGCAACTTGAATATTCAGCATTCATGCAGGAATATTTAGATCTAGGACATATGAGTATTGCTAATACAGCGCCATCATACGTTATACCACATCATCCTGTATATAAATCTGATAATGTAGGTAACCAGAAATTGAGATTTGTTTTTGATGCCAGTTTTCGTACGGCGTCAGGTTCATTAAATGAACACCTCCTCACTGGACCTAAATTACAAGCAGATCTTGGCAACATCATTTTAAATTTTCGTCGTTACAAGTATGTTCTTGTATGTGACATTGTAAAAATGTTCAGACAGATTTTAATTTGTCCTGAAGACCGCAAATACCAACATATTGTATGGCGCTTTAAGCCCACTGATCCATTGTTATTCTATGAACTGAATACCGTGACATATGGACTCACCTGTTCACCTTTTCAGGCACAACGTGTACTGCTTCAACTTGCCATGGATGAGTGCGATTGTTGTCCTGCTGCTGCAAACATATTACGTGAGAATACATATATCGATGACCTCGCCTTTGGTGCAGACTCTGTCCAGGAAATTCTGTCTTTGAAATCTGAGTTAGTGAATTTACTCTCCAAGGGTGGCTTCGAGTTGAGTAAGTGGAAAACCAATCATCTATCTTTACTTACTACAGAGACTACCTCTCAGCAACCTATGTCCTTGTGTAATGAAGAGGGTGTTACCACCAAAATCTTGGGAATGAGCTGGAACCCAGCTACAGATACCTTTGTTTATGAAGTTGCACAACCTCAATGTGGGTTCACAAAGCGGAGTATTCTTTCTAATATCGCGAGATTGTTTGACCCACTTGGGTATTTGGCTCCTGTAGTGTTTCATGCTAAGAGGATCCTACAAGACACCTGGAAATCTGGGATTGGTTGGGACGACTGTGTTCCAGACGTTATCAAGCATCATTGGTCGGAGTTTTTGCATGATTTCTCTTCTCTTACCAACATATCTATACCTCGTGCTTTTCCCAGCACTACCACAACTTATGAACTCGTGTGCTTCTGCGATGCTTCCGAAAGTGGTTATTGTGCGGTTGCTTATCTTCGATCCACACAAGGTTCCGTTTCATCTCTATCTCTCTTGAAAGCCAAAACTAGGCTTGCACCTCTTAAAACCTTAACTGTACCACGATTGGAACTTTGTGGCGCCGTATTGCTGTCTCAGCTGATAAAGTCGCTTGAACCAATCATCGAGAAATTAAATATAAATAATACTTTCTGTTTCACAGATTCTATGGTAGTTTTGGCATGGTTGAGAACCCCACCGTATCAATTAATGACTTTTATTGCAAATAGAGTGCAGCAAGTGCTTGACATTACCAAACTCGAGTGGTGGTTCCATGTTAAGGGCATAGATGATCCCGCAGATGTTGGGTCTAGGGGTGTATTACCATCCTCCTTAGTAAACCATAATCTTTGGTGGTCAGGTCCAGTTTGGTGCACTCATCCTATAGGAGAGTGGCCTCTGTCACAAGATTCTGTACCAGTCGAGATACCAGAATTGAAACCAATTAAGCAAGTAACTTTAGCTACCACTTATCAACATCAAGAATTTATCACATTCACCGAGCGCTTTTCTTCATTTCCTAAGCTCATTAGAGTGTTAGCCTATGTTCGAAGATTCATACATAATTCTCGTATTCCAAAACGCAGGAGGAAGAAACGTCGTGTTGGAATAATACGATCTTCAGAGTTCGAGCAATCTAGGGAACAGTGCATAAGGATGGTTCAACGTCACTACTACCCAGAGGCGTTCAAGAGTGACCCTAACTCTCTTCCTTCAGATTTGAAGAAGCTCAGCATCTTTACTGACCATAAAGGTCTGCTCCGTGTTGGTGGCCGTTTGGTCAACGCACCTTTATCATTCGAACATAAACACCCAATCATCCTACCATCTCGTTCTCATCTCACAAGTATCATCATATATCATATCCATGTAACCAATTGCCATGCTGGTCCCTCTGCCATTTTGTCATTTCTTCGACAACAATATTGGGTACCCGGAGCCAGGAACTTAGTAAGGCTGCATAAGGCGAAATGTATCACCTGTATTCGTTTTTCGCATGCTACCAATAATCCTTATATGGGAAATCTTCCGTCATCTCGATTCAATTGTGTTCGCCCTTTTCTCAACTGTGGCATAGATTTTGCCGGTCCTTTTTTGTGCCGTACGTCAAATCAACGTAAATCCAGCATTGAGAAATCCTATCTTTGCCTCTTCATATGTTTTTCTTCTCGTGCCGTTCACTTGGAACTTGCCACATCCTTATCAGTGGAAGCATTTTTGGACGTCTTTGACCGTTTTGTGTCTAGACGAGGTCTACCTGAACAAGTGTTCACAGATTGTGGCACCAATTTTATTGGCACTTCCAATTATCTCAATGAAGTATACCGTTGGTTTAAGAAACTTGATAACCAAAATGATATTGTTAACCATACTGTTCACTTCAATGTTAAATGGAATTTTAACCCCCCAGCTTCTCCTCATATGGGTGGCAGTTGGGAATCAAACATCAAGCAGGCCAAGTCACTTCTCCATAAGACATTTGGACAACAACCATTCACCCAGTCGGAGTTGGCTACCATGTTTACCAAGGTTGAAGGCATCCTAAACTCCAGACCTTTACAACAACTCTCTGATAGTCCGGAGGACTTAGAGGTCTTGACACCAGGACACTTTCTGATAGGACAATCTATGAATGCCCTACCGGAGCAAGATTTGACTGATGTTCCAACCAACCGCCTCAGTCGTTGGCAGCTTCTACGTGAGAGAGTGCAGCATTTTTGGAGTCGATGGAGGCAGGAATATTTGAGCTCTCTTCAACCTCGCAACAAATGGACCCACAGATCCCGCAACCTGAGAGTAGGAGAAGTCGTTCTACTCAAAGATCGCAATACCTCACCCAGTAGTTGGCCTTTAGCCAGAGTAACGGAAGTTCATCCAGGAGATGATAACATCGTTCGAGTAGTTACCATTAAAACTGCTCGAGGGGTATTTAAACGTTCAATTGTCAATATCATTCCTTTAAATTTAACTTAACTTAAAATCAACTGCAGATCATGTTTTTCTCTGAGTTTTAGTACCTTATCTATGCATACCTATATGTTCTCCTTTTTTTTTTTTTTTTTTGATCTTTTTTTGTGATGGGGCTTTGGGTCAAAACGGGGGGAGTATGGTTACGCCACCGTCAGTTTTGACCCAGAGGAGCCTCCGAGACCACTTATTAGGGGTGACGGCTAGGCCCTCACGAGCGTCATGGATCGCTCCATGACGTTTGTTGTTGTTATTGTTTTCCCCATGTATAAGTTTATTTGTCATCATTGTCGTTATATTTATTATCTAATACCATTTATTATTGTTCATCACTATTTATTCACGCTGTTTTGCATGTGAGAAACTTTATTCACCCATCATTTATATTTGAGTGGTTAGGAAGTGTTGTGTTGGTGCTCCGTAACGTCGACCAATCAGGATGCGCCAGCAAAAGGAAGGGACCTGCCACATATACTCTCGTTAAAAAACCTATATCCGCTATATGGTATCCAAACCAACGTACCGACCCCTCTTCAATCTATCTTTCTTTTAAATAATCAGTTACCATCTACCGTTTTGGTTTATGAGTTTTGTAGGAGACTTGTCAGTGTCTCAAGCTGGTTATTGTGTATCTATTTCTCTAGTGATTTTCTGCCCAATTTACGTTATTAGACCCGGACCGGACCCTGAAATACTGACCTACCATAACTTCCATCAACGACGACCGTTGACGGATATCCAAGGAGTTCCGTGCAGAAGTTGGACAGACCATATCTAGAGAAGAAGAGGAGACGTCTTGGAGGTACTATCCGCAAAGGGCGAGGTGAATCAACATCGTAAGGTAACAGCTAACCCATATCAAATATCCAAGTTCTTTGTCTGCCTACGACGTACCTATTTTTATACCTGCCACGTCACCGCTACCAATTCGCCGAGCGGATTCGCATCTATTCATCAACCCATTATATCCCCATCGAGAGTTTCAACATTCATCATCCAATCAGACGGACTATCGTAAATAGAAAGATTTAAGTTACCTACTGTTCCTAATAGATAGTTCTAAGTGGCCACTTATTCAACCATAGAAACTTGCACCTTTTATACAATTATATATTTTGCGTATCATCTATCTACATATCTCTTATCATTTACTAATTTACCGTCACCCATTTATCTCTTTTCTCCCGTTTTAAGGGAGTGGTCCTTCGAGTTAAAAACATCCACAAGCAATTCTTTTAGTATCTAGGATTTTTGGTAATTGGTGCTTACACACCCCACTGATATCCACCAATATCAGCCTACTGCTTTGTGGAGCCAGATATAGCGGATATAGGTTTTTTAACGAGAGTATATGTGGCAGGTCCCTTCCTTTTGCTGGCGCATCCTGATTGGTCGACGTTACGGAGCACCAACACAACACTTCCTAACCACTCAAATATAAATGATGGGTGAATAAAGTTTCTCACATGCAAAACAGCGTGAATAAATAGTGATGAACAATAATAAATGGTATTAGATAATAAATATAACGACAATGATGACATAAATAAACTTATACATGGGGAAAACAATAACAACAACAAACGTCATGGAGCGATCCATGACGCTCGTGAGGGCCTAGCCGTCACCCCTAATAAGTGGTCTCGGAGGCTCCTCTGGGTCAAAACTGACGGTGGCGTAACCATACTCCCCCCGTTTTGACCCAAAGCCCCATCACAAAAAAAGATCAAAAAAAAAAAAAAAGGAGAACATATAGGTATGCATAGATAAGGTACTAAAACTCAGAGAAAAACATGATCTGCAGTTGATTTTAAGTTAATGTTATCATCTCCTGGATGAACTTCCGTTACTCTGGCTAAAGGCCAACTACTGGGTGAGGTATTGCGATCTTTGAGTAGAACGACACCCATTACCACGTCTCTACCTACCACGTCGTCGGACCTACCTACTAATTTAAAGACTTTTACCGATCATGTAAATACAATACCGAATCATTATTGTATTCAATATTAACGTACATACTGAATATCAGTCTGGGTGGCCACTCACTAGGTAGGCTTATTGTTGAAGGCGCATTGCTTGGCGAAAATATAACTTGGGGAAACCGTGGTGTATGGTGTTTCCAAACGTACCTTTTGAATTTTATTGCTTACGATACCTATCTACACATTAATTTTTCCCCGAATTGGGAGTGGTCCTTCGAGAAGGTTATCTATAACTATCCATTACTATGTAGATTAGTTAAATTAGTGTTTACCTGTACATAATGTTGGGGTATACATTTACCCCGGTTTGTTTTCAGTCACGGGGTAAACGTGTATTTTTTCCTGGGGCAAATGTGTACTACAGTACACATTTACCCCAAGCAAAATGTACATAGAATACACATTCACCCACTCCCTAGTCGACTTTTACTATCTTATTAGGGCTAATATTTTTGTTCCCAAATGTTTGATTGACCTCCTCACAATAAATTAATTGATTCTGTTTGTTTTCAGGAAGAAGATGCCTCGAAAATACGAGTATGTTGCAAAGAACATTCCTAAAAAGTACAGCACTGAGTTACTGGACCAAGTACTTGAAGACATTCGCTGAGGTACTATTACTGCCCACAGACCACACCAGCTTTATGGCATTCCGAGGATGACGTTGTATTCAAGTCTTAACGGTAGTAGAGGTAAGGAAAAAGGTTGTGTTCGAGGTAGAACGACTGCGATTCCAGCAGCTGAAGAAGAAAAACTCGCTTCGGCTTTGAAGACAATGGAAAAATGGGGTTTCGGTTTGTCAAGAAAGGAAGTGTTGGAAGTAGTAAAGTTGTATGTTGAGTCAAACAAAATGAAAACCCCTTTTACTGACAACCACCCAGGCGAAGACTGGTTCCTTAATTTCAAAGCTCGTCATAGGTTATCAATAAAAAAAACCTGAACCCCTGGAATATGTAAGGAAAAATATGACCGATCCGTTTGTAGTGGGAGAATATTTTGACTTGTTGGAAGGACTTTTGACCCAATATAAACTGCATGACAAGCCCCATTTGATATGGAATTTAGATGAGTCATCATTTTGCTCTGACCTTTCACCCACCAAAGTTGTTGGTGCCAAGAACACTCCCTCATCCCGTATTACTAGTGGAGGGAGGAATGATAATACGACAGTACTGGCAACATGTAACGCAGATGGCTCAAAGGCTCCTCCCCTCATAATATTCAAAGCTAAAAATGTCTGGGATGAATGGTTAGCTCCTGTAGGATCAGGGTATCCAGGGACCTCATACACAGCAAGTGACAATGGCTGGATAACGACTGAAATATTCAAAAATTATTTTAAGAAACATTTGATACCTGCACTAGGGACAGAGAGACCAGTGTTGGTAATTTATGATGGGCATTCCACTCACGTTAGTCCTGAAGTGATTGAAGAGGCTCTGAAAGAAAATGTCATTATTCTCAAACTCCCTCCCCACACTACACATTTTCTGCAGCCATTAGACAAGGCAGTATTTCGTTCGTTCAAAGTTAAATGGGACGAAAAACTCGTCACTTGGGAAAGAAAAAATTTAGGAAGGAAAGTAAGCAAAAAAGAGTTTTCAATCATGTTGGGACAGACAGGGTTACTGTTGTCAGACGATATAATAAAAAGTGGATTTGAGGGATGTGGAATCAGCCCTTTCAACCGGGATGTAGTTCCAAGAAACAAACACTCAGAAGTGTTCAAAACATTTCAGATCTCCCCACACCTTCCACTTCGACTCAACCTGTGCCACAGTCAGGACCTACCATCCTACATACTTCAGTGGAAAATTCATCGTTAGCTTCTATCGAAAACCACAGTTCAAGCAGCAAACAGAGTTTTGAAGATCTTCTCGCTTGTGTGAAACAGACACCAAAAGAAACCTCTACCAAAAAGAAAAAAAAAAAAGGTAGCGAACGGGGCTGAAGTGGTCACAACTGAAGAAACATTGAAAAGAATCCGAGAAGAAGCTGAGGCTGCTAGAGAAGCAGAGGAGAAGAAGAAGGAAAAGAAAAAGAGGCAAACAGCAGAGAAAAATCAAAATAAAAAACAGAAAAAGAAAGCCCCATCTCCTGAAACCTCGGATGATGAAATGAGTAGAATTAGTGACATCAGTCTTCGGAGCGAAAACTACCTGCCTAGTGATTCTGAAGAATGGTTCGCTGCCCTACCTGATGATATCAATGAAGATAACGACAAGGAAGTTGAAATAGGAAACTGGGTTTTGGTGCGCTTTACTACCAAAAAAACAATCAAACACCACGTTGGTAAGATTACTCAATTCGAAGGGCTAACTCCCATTGTGCAATTTGTGAAAAAAAAAAAAAAAAAAAAAAAAAAAAAAAACGGAGAAAACACTTTCGTTTACCCTCACTCTGAAGATATTAGCGAAATCGATGGCAATGCTATTGTCACCAAGCTTCCAGAGCCATCTGTGGGAAGAAGAGGTGTTTTGATATTCCCAGTTAAATTTTCCTCCTACAACATGGGTTAGCAGAGTTGCTGGAGGTCTCACTCAAATTTTCTATTCTCATTTTGGCCAGGACTTGCCACTATAATTCCTTTATTTTTACCTTCCAAGATACAAATTTTGACATGTTCTTTTCAATTTTGCTATTAAAGCCCTTTTACTCCTATGTTTTGTATTTTGTTTTCACCTTTGTAAACTGTGCCAATTAAGAGAGGACAGAAGGTGGGCAACAAAGAAAGTGCATAGCTTCCACTGGAAAATTCGGAAATATAAAAATAATATACAGAATTTTTTGTCCTTAACTGCTTTTTTGTACACATTTGCCCCAACAGCAAAACAACTGATTTGTATAGGATTTCCATGCGGCGTACACATTTGCCCCAACTTTTGGGGCAAATGTGTACTTCGGAGGTGGTTTTAAAAAAATAGCAATACAACCATGGAAAAATAGTTTTTTAAAATTCTTTGGGTGATTTGTAATCTAGAGAAACGCCGCTAAAAGATGAAATTAAAAAAATAAAATTCTGAATAAGCCCCTCCCCACCAGAGGCTGAAGAAGTTGAATTTCGTCAAAACAGGTACGCAATTACCCCACTTCACCCTACTTATATAAATCTCATCATCAAATTAGGCTCCTTAGGTAATAGGTGCATATACCCACACCTATCTTCAATCTGTTCTTGTGTGGTATATAATAGCCACCCCACCGACCCAAACATTGTTCCTAGCGAGCCGGATAGTTTCCAGCGACCTCTTAAATTAAGTACCTATCAATGATCTTACAGTTCTACTGTTCCATGTGAACCAAGCTTATACCTATATATTTTTGTTTCATGCTTTGAATTTGAAATTAGTGTCTTATATATATTTTTTTGTGTATTGCTCCCTTATCTAGTTGATTATTCATCTTATTATTTGTGCTACCTTGATATTAATGTGTGCTATGTGCTTCTTTTTTGACCATCAATAATTTATTCTTGCTATTTCTCATATTTTTTCTTGTAACTTTTGCCTAACTATTTATAACCTTAAAAATGCCTTCTGATCCTGAACCCGTTGTTGCTGTACAGGGATTCGCCAAGCTACGGCGAGGGTTTGAGACATTGGGCCTAGAAATCAAGGTTATCAGGAACAAAGGGATTTTAGCATTGACTTCTGCAGATGATAGGATAGCCTTTTCAGGAATGATCCGTACTATTGACCGCCTTCTGGAAAGGTTTGAATCTGCGTGGTTGGCTGCTTTAGATTATTCTGATAGTCATGAGATGACTCCTGCGTTTCCTGCCACGAGTGATGAGACTTATCATGCTGAGATCCGACACTATTATTACTAAGCTTTAGGTTACCATGAGGAAATTCAAAAAACGGGTTAATGTATTCTCTTCCCCTTCTGAAAATTCTACACATAATCAGTCTAGAGTTTCAACTTGTACTGCATCTAGTAGAACTATATTGCCAAAGATCAATATCAAGCATTTTAGGGGGGATTTCGCTGACTGGCCAACATTCAAACAATTATTTTGTGCATTGGTCAAGAATGACCCTGCATTGACAGACGCTGAACGTTTTCACTTCCTACTTTCCTATTTGGAGGGACCTGCCTTGGACACCATCAAAGCAATTCCTGTTACGGAAGCAAACTTCAATCAAGCGTGGGACACTATCTTACTGGTGTATGATAATAAAAGAAAATTGGCTTCATCATACATAGAGAAGTTGCTTGCATATAAGTATAGTGGGGGTAAACCTACTGCTGAATCACTCCAGGCGTATTTGTCTAATGTATCTGAGAGTATAGTATCACTGAAGGCTCTTGATATCCCTCAATTTGGGGACTATCTCCTTAGTGAATTAGCACTCCGTAGTCTTGACCCTGTGATGCGGCAAGCATTTGAAATATCTATTATAGGTACTGATTACCCCAGCTTCAACAACTTGAAAGAGTTTGTACAAAATAGGTTCCAGGTATTACGCTTAACTACTGAACCTGTCACAAAGTTGGACCAGGTGCCTCAGCACAACAAAGTTCCTAAAAAACCTAACTCTTTTGCACCCAAGCAGCAACCTAGCCACACTCTTCTTGCTCATGCATCAAAATCGTTATCTGATAAGTCATCTCGTCCAGAATCATCACCTATAGTAAGTCCTTTATGTAAAAACACCCACATTCTTGTTGAATGCCCTACCTTTAAGTCCTCTACTCCTGCACAACGACTTGACTCATTAAAACAGTGGTCAGGTTGTAGGAATTGCCTTCATCCATTCCATAAAACCAATGCAAGACAAAATGGTCCTGTACGCACTGCAAAGCAAGGCACCATAGTGATCTACATCTGGGATCAAAACCTTCTTTATCTCTCACCTCACCTCAACACCCAAGTCCCTCTAAAGATATGACCTCTTCTCAATCTTCACCTGGATTTTCAGGAACTAGTACCTCATCTGTTAGTGGTGTACTTTTGAATGTTATTGCTTACGTTACCTATCTACACATTAATTTTTCTCCCTAATCGGGAGTGGTCCTTCGAGAAGGTTATCTATAACTATCCATTAGGTAGGTAATTATACAAATCTCATCATCAAATTAGGCTCCCAGTAATAGGTGCATATACCCACACCTATCTTCAATCTGTTCTTGTGTGGAATATAATAGCCACCCCACCGGCCCAAACAACTGTAATGAAATGATGAAGACAAAAAACTAATATTTAGGCAAAAAGTGATTACAAACGACTTAAAAATTGGATATAAAAACACCTACACTAAGTACATATCAGGGTATTCGGCTGCAGCCTCTCAACGCGAAAAAATGAATAAATAAATAAAATGGACTCCCAAATAAATATGCAAAATCGTCAGTTTGCTGCTCGGCTCAACTGCCTGAAGGTTGTTGAACACCGCATTCCTTCTTTACGCATGCAGCTTTAAGCCGCGTTCACACCGGAATTTGAACCACGAGTTGCAAACAGAAATTTCAAACATCTCTAAAAACGCGCATTTTTAGACGAAACATTTCGCTGTTGCAAACAGTTTTTCAGTGTTTGCAACAAAAATTTTTGTTTCCACCTGAAGTCGGTAAAGATCAAAGGGAGTTGCAAACTTTTGTTTGCAACACTGGTTTCGGTCACTATGTGCCGTTGAAACACAATACAGAAACATTTCCCCGCCATCCCCTTCGGCTAGTTTTTCCGTTACAGAAATAGCCTTTCGGTAATTCGATGCATTTTCGAAATTTTGTGACCAATCATTGACGCACCTTTAAAGCCGCGTTTACACCGAAGTTTCAAACAAAAAGTTGCAAACTTTTATTGCAAACAGCAGTTGCAAACAGTAGTTTCAAATAAAAGTTTGCAATTTTTATTTCATGGTTTTATTTCCATGTTTCATGAAAATGTTTGAATCACTTCCGACCTTGACTTTGACTCGCCTATGTTCTGGTTCCTGGGATCTGTCCTTCCCAGGATGTCAAGTGTCGAGGATGTCATTTTAGCCACAGCGGCGTGTGTCATATTGTCAAAGCAACGTAGGCCGAGACGATACTGGGTGAGGCCGTCTCTGCATTCCAGAGCTACGTACAGTGGAAACGACCTGTTGGACGATTTAAATAGAGATGATGTTGACCCTCTATCAGGTGAACTGAGAACGGACGGAAGTTTTAAAAACTTTGTAAGAATGACCAGTGAGGATTTTGAAAATCTAACTTTAATGATTGGTCACAAAATTTCGAAAATGCATCGAATTACCGAAAGGCTATTTCTGTAACTACTAGCCAAAGGGGATGGCGGGGAAATGTTCCTGTTTCAACGGCACATAGTGACCGAAACCAGTGTTGCAAACAAAAGTTTGCAACTCCCTTTGATCTTTACCGACTTCAGGTGGAAACAAAAATTTCTGTTGCAAACACTGAAAAACTGTTTGCAACAGCGAAATGTTTCGTCTAAAAATGCGCGTTTTTAGAGATGTTTGCAATTTCTGGTCACACCCTTTCATCCCTCGGTAGGAATGAACTTGCTACCCCTTTTTTCTCATGTTTCCTGACCTCAGTCCATTGTTAACAACTGCGTTTCGCCCTTGGGTTTTTCCCTTATCTCTCCACGTACTTGTTTGTCATATCCTACCCCCATTTTCTGCGCATTTCATAGTTCACAAGAGTTCAAAATCCTATACCCCCCTCTACCAAGATTATAAAACCCCTTGGAGCTCAGCCAGTGGTATTCAGTTCGCCCTTCACGCTTGCCATATTTCGATCCAATTGATAACTATATGTACACGATCCACGCTGTTATAAACCAATCATCATATGACATCAGTGCGATAATATTTCTTGTGCTCAAGTGTATTCGTGATATGTGAACTACCAATACTCGGTTGTAGAGCTCACATCATCCTTAAAGGACTTTAGTAATATCTTGTAAGTATATATTTCCACCGTTTTTACTTATTCATAAGCTGTGAATATCGAACTTTACATTAATTAATCGCTTATCCGAGAAGGAATAAATCAGATACAACCAAAGCGTCGAAAAATCTGATTTTTACTTTATTTCATCCCTGATCTTCCCGACTGTAGAGCAAGCAGCCCTACACAAATGTAGATTCGGACGGCAATTGTCAGGGCGAGTTCTTCTCATATGGAGATGAGAATTATGAGAACTCTGTTGTTTTAGCTGAGTTCACTGTGATACTATCAAAACAAGAAGGAATGGTTGACTTAACAACCTCTGAGCTACATATAAAGAAGTTGTCTGCATTATGGGGCATAGGACTTGACAGTAAATCAAATCATGTGAAGAGAAAAGATATGAAGTACTTTTTAGTGGATATGCAAACTTCTCGAAAAAGGAAGATGTATTATCAGGGGTATCATTAAATTCAGAAGAAACTACTTTCTCCTTGTTCAGATCACAGTTGTTGTGTACATGAAGGCAGCAGATGCAGATTCTCCCATTTGCTTCAGCCTCTGCACGGTTTCCGAAAATCTGGAACATGGTCCTAGGGCAATCTGGGCTCACTTTGGACCGACATTTTCATTCATCAATCATCGTAAAAGAAGTCACTCACTCGCCTCCATTTCCACTCCGACGGACCCTCAACCCAATACCGTAATAAAACGATGATCTATCTGTTACAACATCGCTTAGGACACTCATTCCCCAACTTGAATTATGTGACCTGGAACTACAGCGACGCAGGTCATGGAAAGGGTGCTCCAGATGGAGTGGGATGAATCATCAAGAGAACTGCGGATAAAATAGTAGCACAAGGACATGACATCACTGATGTGGATGCATTGATTTTGAATCTGAGGACAAAATTAGAGAATGTTTTCATATTCAAGGTAGAAACTGCTTCCATCCGAAATGTGATGGAATCGTTGCCTGGTGATGTTTCGCCATTCAAGGGCACTATGAAATTTCACCAAGTTCGTTGGGTGAGAGGGCAAAAGCACCTAGATATGAATGCTCTCAGTTGCTTCATCTGTCCTTGCAGCTGCAAACACTTCCATATTGGACAGCAAATCTCACGTGCCAAAGAAGTTGACAACATTGACGACCCAGAACCTCTGATTTCTTTCAATGATTTAGGCTTCCAGGATTTATTTCAAGAGTTGGACAGAGAAGAACCAATCAAACAGTTGGAAATGGTAGAACTGTTCTCTACCTTCCACAAGAACAACCTATCCAACAAAAGCAAGACCTTCCTTTCATTAATGAAGAGAAGACATTCTCTACATTAATGTCTGGCAGGAGACATTCCAAGAATCGGACGGAGAAGAACCAATCGAAGAGCTGGCAATGCCTCTTCAAGCCTCTACTCTTCCACAGAAGCATATCCAGCAAACACATGATCTTCCTGAAAAAACCTCTATGTTAAGCGGACTTTGCTATCATTGCAGAGGGTCAATCACTGTGTTGAAAAAAGGAATACGATACGAAATTTGTACTACAATATTTTTCCACGAATCATGCAAAGTGATAACTCCCACTTCGTCCATTGATGAACTATCATTCTTGTTCGACTGCTGCAAAAGCTTCATTAAAGTATTGAGCTAGTCTACTTGTAACCACTAGGGTTAGTTTTTTTTTTTTTTTTTTAAGTTTGAAATTTTTCGATTGATTTCCAAATTAACAAGGAGCAAGTGAAACTGTGGTTTTTGGTTATTTTCCTAATACTAAACGGAGTTGACAGTACCCCAACAATCTGGTTGAAGAAGACTTTTTAAGAAGAATTGAGAAACCTAGAAGTTCATTTTTTGAAAAATAAAATAAGTATTGAGTATTAAATAAGTGTTGGTGCAAGTTCGTTGATGTTTTTTTAAGTTTAAAAAAGAAGTTCTGCTTTAGTGAAACAATTGTTTGTCAACATTTTATATCTGGAACTGGGAATTTAAATTCGTTCGAGTTTTTGAATAAAAATTAAACAAGTTCAATCTTCTTTTGTTGTGTTAAACTCAATTACCCTTGAATGAAAGAGTCAGAGTTACCATAAAACAGACAATGCATCAGAAAGAATTAAATTTAAATATTCAGTGATATCCATATTGTGCAGTACCTGTCATTGTTATTCTGTAACTGTTATGTCACCCTTACCCGCCTTTCAGGCCTCAGAAGGTTCGGGTCAGTCTCGTCTATGTCACCAAACAGTTATGTATCGCGGTCCCCCAGTCTCTCTTACAAATTGTGTTATAACGAAATATATGTTATTGTGTCTCTCAAAAGTTCGTGTCCGTGTGCCTTTTATATTCCCTCAAGCCACAACAAGTTGGCAACGAGGATAAACATCGAAAACTCAGTGAAATTCGCGTGCAACATTCGTCTTATCACCTGTCTTGCCAACGTCTCGACTACGCACACAAGGACACCTGTTACGCTTCCATACGTATTGTTTACGGTTTTGTCGATGCCTCAATTTCTGATATAAACAATCCGATACGTCTGAAGTTTCAATTTCCAGTATTTGTACATCGAAATTGTGGTAAAAAAAGTCATTGAAGTTGATCGGCGTCGACCGGCGAGTTGTTGGACAAAGTTCCCATCGCCATTACGTGCACGTTTGGGACGTCACGACCGCTGCCTCAGATCGATCCTCAGCCGATTCTAATTCAGACGATGACGTTGAAGAAGGTGGTGAAGGACCTTGCTCCATCGAAGAAATAATTCGAGCTATCCAGAGCGACGAAAGTAAAGCAGTTTCTCTTAATTGCAAGAATGATGGTGAGTCATCAAAGGAATGGCCACCCAGTGGGAATGATACAGTTGTTCCTTTAGATTTAACTAATGATACAGTTCCTTTAGATTTAACTAACTCTTGTTTCGTGATTCAAATTGAAGATGGGTCGCTCATCCCTTTGGACTGTGACGGTTCTATTCGTGAACTGACCATTGATGAAATTAGAGCTCAGCCCCTTAGCGCCTAATTCCTCCGACTGCGATAATGAGGCCTTAGTTGTTGGAACTGAAGGAAAGGAACGTGATCTGGGTGAGAGCGAACCATCTTCGACTAGTCAGATGCCAACCCTACTTGATGGCAAAGAAAAAGGAGGCTGTGCAAGTGCCATTGAAATAATTGAACCTGTCAAGACTGATTCTTTAGTTGTATTAGTTCCTATTTTGACGAATGCAGAACATTTTACCAATAGTGACCACGATAATGAGACTGATAACATTAGCATCCTTCTCCTATTGGAAGAGAGCTTCAATGACATCTTTGATGGTGTACTGTGGGAGGCTTCTTCCTCGGGATCTCATCCCACTGATACGTTTCTTAGCTCCCCAGGGCCCAATGTCACCTACAGGTGACGCTTTTTTGATGACGTTTAAATACTGCTGGTAATGGTTTGGCTGCTCGATTAGCATATTTTCACCTCCTTCAAGTATCCACGAACACAGAAAACCAAGAAGAGGTTCGTTTTGAAACCTATGGATCAAGATTTTCAGGACTAAAGTTTATCACCATTTTCTGGCGCCTGCTCAGTTAGCTCTCGTTTTTCGTTCACCATGCCCAAAAAACAGTTTGTATTCAATATTGAAAATAATAAACGAAAATAGGAACATCACCATCAGAAACTACTAAAGCTCAAGTCAATTCGGATCCTACCAATAATGAAGATGTGGTATATCCTGATGTGATCCAGGACGCCGAATCTGGAGTTCAAGACAACTAAGATCCTGCCAATAATGACGTCGTGTCATTAGAAGAAGAAGAGATTATTCAATCAACCTATGGAAATAAAATGGAGAAGAAATGGAAGCTACTTCACGAATTCCTCATGGGAATTCCGAAAATGCCCTCTCATTATTGTAGGGAGTCTACAAATCGACTGTACCTCCAAACCGACATCACCTGAATGGCCCAACTCTACACTTTTTATCAAAAATGGTGTAACTCCAAACAGTCAAAGGCTCTGTCACGATTCAGCTTTGATAGGAAATGCAAAGAGTTGAGATTAAGTCTATTCATCCCCAAGAAGGATCAGTGCTACCTTTGCACCAGCTACAAACACCACAACACATCTCAAGAGACATACAATAAACACATTCGTTTGAAAAATCAAGCCAGAGAAGAAAAGAAAAACTATAAGATTCTGGGTGAAGAAGGGAAAGCTCATGTACAGTGCGTTGACATGATGGCAGTCAATCTCCTGCCAGCAATGGACACAAGTGTTGCATACTATAAAACGAAGTTGGCAATACACAATTTCACTGAGTATAACTTGGGCACTCATTATGACATTTGCTTCTGGTTCACAGAAACAGAGTGTAGGCTTGTTTCCTCGGTTTTGGCCACCTACTTGGTGGGAGAGATAAACCGCCTTTTGGATCAAGGGGAGAAGGACGTGATCATTTACTGTGATGGGTGCGGCTACCAAAATAGGAATACTGCCTTCAGCAACGCTCTCCTATCTGTAAGCATGAGGAGAAATGTACTCATTTTTCAGATATTCCTTGAAAGGGGCCACTCTCGCCCAGATGGAAGGTGACAGTGTCCACAGTGTAATCGAAACTGCTTTGGAAAAGAAAGATGGCATCTACCTTCCCCACGAAATGATTACTGTAACAAAAGAGTCAAGAAAACTACCGTTCCCATACAGGGCAAAAATGATGTACCACAGTGACTTTGAAGACTATTCAATCGATCCCAGATACTCCTCGATTAGAACAGGCACAAAAGCAAACGAACCAGTCGTTACTGATGGTGTCTCAGGTACAATCATCTGGAATAATTTCCTATAAACTTGATTTCGATGAAGACTTCCAAGAACTCCCCAGGAGGCCTAAGAACATCGTGCCCCAGAATTTTCCTCCCCTATTTCGAGAGCTACTTCAAATTCTTAAGGACAAATGGGATGACCTTCAGACCTTGAAAACATTCATTCCAATAGAGTGCCAACAGTACTACGAAAACCTACCACACCAGGAGGAAAGTTATAAGAAGACCATTGGCCAACAAAAGAAAAAGGAAGAGAAGAAACGAAAACTGGTGCAAACTGCAGGAACTTCAGGTGATAAAAAATTAAAAAAAAAAAAAAGGCTGTGAAAAAAGACTGATTTTTTCTGTTATCATGGAGTTACTCCTGATAATGTTATTCTTAAGAATTTTAAGCCTGATTTTCAACAAATTAAGGATTGTTCCTTAAATATTGGCCTTCTACATTTCTCCAAGAGCCAAGTATAACGTTGAATATCGCCGTTCCGGAAGAACAATGACGTAACTGCAAAAGTGGGTCAAATGCAAATAAGTACATAGACAAGGTCAGAAACACATCCCACACACAAGGGAACATGGACGTAACTGTAGGTCCATCAAGACCGCCAGAGGGTAGTTGCGTCTCGGTAAATATCAGCTGTTAGGTAGTTGTGTTCTGTGCCACTGTGACATAAGTGCAATTTCTGACAAGAACGTGAATGGCCTTCCTCATGATTCTAGTGCAATAACGACGTAAGTGAACGTTCTGTCATTGTATCTTCAATATTTAAGAGACATCCGTTGGCATAACAGTTCTTTCTGTCGTTGTACATTCGATTTATAAGAAACATCTGTAGACGTAACTTCTCTTTCTGCCTTTGTTGAACTATAAATTTGTGTAATTCGGTTTTTAACGTCACTGTTGACTTGAAGGCAATTTATAAATTTGAACTGATAATGATGAATCTGAGGATGAAGATGTATATTTTACTTGAAATAATTGGTAATGTGAGTTATTTAAACGTTACTAATGGTCAAAAAATTTAGTTTGTTATTTTCGGGGTTTTTTTTAGAGGTTTTTTTAGGGCAAGAGAGATTTCAGGTGTAGAGGTTTTTTAGAGGTTCATTTGAGTTTTTTTTTTTTAAGGGCTAAAATGAGTGAACGGACTAAGAAAATAGTGCGGCTTGCTCGTGAAAAAATCATGAATGAGGAAATTGACGAGGTGAATTTTTGTTCTTTTGTGTCAAATGACCATGAAATGCTTGCACCCTCCTCCCAGGTCAGTAATATCTCACCCAACGTCACACCATGATCAATTCAATCATGGATCAACCCAATGGCATGTTGTGCAGTCAACTCCGACGAATATGCATTTGAAAAAATTGAAGTCTTCTGAGCACTGTACCACATCGGATGAATCTGACGACGTCGTTTCATCAGGTTCAGGCAAAATGTATGATCCATCAAGTAGTGATGAATCTTCAAACAGTAATTTATCGTCTTCTCCTCCATTTACCTCTAATACCAACAATGCAGAAAACCAGCAAGATGAAACACATCTCCGTGAACAATCTCCAACAGTGAGGGGGAAAAAAAGAAAGAAAAATGTCGACAACTGGCGCAAAGTAAAAGCTAAACCGTTGAGGAACACAGGAAAAAGTTATACAAGTAGAACAGGAAAAAGTGTACCTCCTCGAAAGATGGGTCCTTCTTGCAAGGATAAAGTATCCTGTCTTGTTCCAAGAAATTCACAGAAGAATACAGAGTTCAGCTGTTCACGAATTATTGGGCAATGGGTTCGGTACAACGTCAGCGGGATTTTCTCAGTGCATGTATTGAGAAACTTGCTCTGAAATATCGTCGCATAACTGCCCAAGAACCTCGAAAGCCAAATTGTGCTTTTATCTGAGGGATAATAATACGAATGAGGTTCGAGTATGTAAAACCTTCTTGATAAATACTTTGGGGATAAGTGAAAGGAGCAATCCGTACAGTAATCGGAGCCACATTGAGTGGGACTGGAATTGCTCCATTGGAAGACAAGAGAGGTAAACATTCCAATCGTAAGAAGATAGAAGAAGAAATTTTGATTTCAGTCAAGAACCACATAAACTCGATCCCCCGTGTTGACAGCCACTACGTACGAAAGGAGAGTGTTCATCGATGGTGGTTTGACCATTGCAGATATGCATCGTCAGTATTCTACCGAACGATCTGCAATTAATATGCAACCGGCAAATTATAGTAGTTCCTCTATGAACGATTCAGTACCGTCTTTCAAAGATAATATTACCAGCGAATGCAAAGCATTCAAAAAACAAACATTTTTTGAAATTACAGCTTCTATATAGTTTGGAATTCCCTCCACAGACTTCTCCACCTGCGCTCCCGCCGTCGTAGCCCGCAGTTTCCCATTTATCTGTCTTCACTTCTCTTTTCGGTACAGTACCATCGCATTATACCTCGCCTAAAGTTTAGTGTTAAACGCGATTTGTGTGCAATTATACTGCATTTGTATTGTTCATTGAGTATAAAAACGATATTCAGAATAAACGGAAGTTATTTATCGCCTGTGTGCAACGAATTTCGAAAGATGAGCAGTGATCGCGAGGTGTGGGATAGAGGCCGTACCCGTGAGGTTAGCTACCGCCGAAGACCGCGTCGTAAATATCATCGCAATGAGTCACCGGATTATGATCGCGAATACTATCGGAATTATGACCGATCACGTTCACGTAAGAGATCAAGGTATTATAAATCACCGTCCCATAGAAGACCACACTCGGGCAGATCGACGGACAGCTCTGCATCAGACCGGTATACGGTAGGTGGTGAGCATTCGGATTGTAGCTTAAATTTAGATTACGAAGAGGTGCATGAAAATTTACCGAGTATGTCATCTGTCGTTGTCAATCCTCAATCGGGGGGACAACTAATCAAAAAACACGATTGGCGTCGACGGGCATCGTCCGGACGCGGTGAGGACTATGTCCGCGGGTATTCACCTTGATGACCAAGAGGTAGAGTTGTCGACGGGCGATCGTCCGGACATGAATTGCCAAGGCTCTGATACAGCGACAAAGGGGGGTCTCATAGAAAACCTTGAGTCTCCCGAGTTCGCTGGGTTTGATCAACCCGAACTCCTGGAGGACGTAAAAGGGTTGCTTGGTGACGACCCGTTGAAGCCGCCTCCTGTTTCAAATATTCACGAGTCCCTTGCAACAAGGAACCACATTATGGTTAATGGTTTGAAACCCGAAGTGTTTCGAGCCTTAAAGGCCGAACACACTCATCTGACCAATGTCCCAGCTATGGTTCCACCCCAGTTAAACCCAGAGTTGGCGGCTATGTCAAACAAAGCCAAATTTGGTGATAACAACCTGGTGACGATGCAAAATCTCGCATCGGCAGGTATTTCAGCGGTTGGTAAGGGCCTCACGATAATGTTATCCATACCCTTAGATGTACGCGCTTTAGCTTTCAAGCTGCTACTGGAGTCTGGTAGACTGTTATCAGCTCTATATTATGACATTACTAGAGCTAGACGAAGGGAGGTGTGCAGAGTGGTAGGAGGTAACCTGGAAAATGTTACTAAAGGAGTTCCACCTACAAGTTTTCTCTTTGGTGACGACCTGGCTGGAAGGCATAAGAATCATCAGGCTATGCAGCTATCAGCAAGAGCAATCGCTCTCCCGACATCTCGAGGCTATCCCCGTTCGGGGACAACTGTTGCTATAGCCCGCCCTGACCAACACCATCCTGTCAAGAAGTTAAACTGGTTGGGCCCGGTTCCTTACAAAAGGTCTCGGGGAACCAAGAAAAGGGCCAGACCATCTCAACAGAAAAGACAGTTGAACCAGTACTATCAGAAACCACCAACTCAATTTTAAAGGTGGGTACTGCACACGCCGCTCGGCTTCCAATGTTTTATGATCAATGGTGTAAAATTACCAATAATCATGTCATTCGACAGTGGGTGTCAGGGTATGAAATCCCGTTCGATTCTGAACCTACCCAGCATCCTGATTCCATTCCGACCCCGGTTTCCCCAAACCAGGACCTAACTGGTGCAATAAATAATCTTTACCTTATTGGGGCTTGTTTGGTGGCGCGCCATTGCCTCACTTTGCATAAAGTTAAGTAGTAGGTAACAGCGCCCCTCCGGTCACTAAAGAGACTGCACGAAACAAATGATTGAATCAGGTGAATGAACAGGAGAAATGATGGTTGATGAACAATATTGCGGTGCGCGTTCTGAGTTCTTTGTATATACTCTGTTTCCTTGTATCCTTATATGAATATAATTTTAAACTCTCGTAATCGTTTCTTGACCACGTCCCTAGCGGGAACAGGGCTGTTAGAAAATGTGTCCCAATTACTGGGCAGTTCATTTCATCTATATTCTTAGCCAAAAAGTCGTCAGGTGGTAACCGCCTTATCCTTAACCTTAAGAGTCTTAATCGTTTCATATCACCTCCTCATTTCAAACTGGAAGACCAACGCACTGTTAGACAACTAATATGGGAGGGCAGTTATGGTGTTACTGTAGATCTTAAAGATGCCTATCATCAAGTGGCAGTCCACCCAGCTTTTACAAAATACCTACGATTTAGGTATAATAACGAACTTTGGGAGCCACAGCTCCTTTCATGTTTTCCAAATTGCAAAAGCCCATAATAAAATTACTTCGATGTAAGGGAATTTCCTGCTGCAACTACCTAGATGCCCATTCACCTGAGGAATGTCTGTCAATCCTTAAATTTCTAGAGTCCACACTAATGTCCTTGGGATTCGTTGTTAACGATCAAAAGAGCTCCAGAGAACCCTCTCAGATATTTAAATTCCTTGGTTTCCAATTCAACTCGATCACAATGACTATATCACTCCCTCAGGATAAAATCATGTTATATACAGGCCTGGTACAATCTCTAAAAACTAAATCATCGGTATCCATTCGGCATTTTGCCAGACTAATTGGGACACTCGTCTCAGTCTGTCCAGCTACACCCTTTGGGTGGAGTCATGTAAAGTGTCTGGAGAAACTACGAGAGACAGAACTCAAGTATGCACACGGGAATTATGATGCCAACATGTGTGTCCCATCCCACATATTAAGAGATCTGGAGTGGTGGATCCAAAATTTGCCAACACTAGCGGGCACATTGCGCCGAGAAATTATTTATTATGTATTATACTCAGACGCATGCCCGACAGGATGGGGGGCCACTTTTGGGGAGGAGGTCCGCCATGGGTTGTGGCTACCACATGAAAGGCTCCTTCACATAAACCTGCTGGAGCTGAGAGCAGCATTTTATGCTTTAAATTCATTTATGGGTTCTGTACGTGATAGTACTATATTAATACGGGTGGACAACACTACAGCGGTAGCGTGCATCAATAGGCAAGGGTGCATGGTGTCCAGTTCTTTGTGTGACGCAGCAAGGGATATTTGGCGTTGGTGTGAAGACTCCAACAACTGTGTAATAGCTTCATATATCCCTTCAGCCCAAAATGTCGGAGCTGACAGGGCTTCACGTCTTCTACCATTAAACACAGAGTGGGAAATATCACAAATTTTCTTTGTTGAAATAACTAAAATCCATTGATTTATTTGCGTCTTCAGCTAACACAAAATGTAAGAAGTTCGTGTCCTGGGGACCAGACCCTAACTCATGGGCAGTAGACGCTTTTACAATTTTATGGTCGGATTTGAATTTCTATGCATTCCCTCCTTTCTCCCTGATATATAAAACCCTTAATAAAATTAAAAGTGATCAGGCCAGTGGGATAGTTGTGGTTCCTGACTGGCTGACTCAGCCCTGGTACCATCTGTTCGGTTCCCTAATTGAGTCACGCCTAATATATCTAGGCCCAGCTAATGACCTTTTAACTTTGCCTTGTTCCAGCAGAGTCCATCCCCTAGCATCCAACCTGAGGTTGGTGGCAGGGAAATTATCCGGTTGGCATTCAGGAAAAGAGGAGTATCCGAGGAAGTGGCGTCAACCCTGATCAACTCATTGGCAACCAAGACCTTGGATCAGTACTCAGTGTGCTTGAAACGTTGGGGAGAGTTCTGTACAGCCACCCATAGAAATTTTTGGGAATTGGAACCAATTAGCGTCATGGAATTTTTACAGAGAACATTTTCAGATCATAACAGGTTATCATATAGTGCGATCAACTCATATAGAGCAGCCCTTTTGCTTATATCGGATACTCAGGTGGGGGCACATCCTTTGGTGTCTCGATTCCTGAAGGGAGTGTTTTGTGCTAGACCTCCTTGCCCCCGATATCGTGTAACCTGGGACCCACAACTAGTGATAAACCACTTGGACACTGTTTCTTCCACCCTGAAAGAATTATCTAAAAAACTGGTTACCCTACTACTGCTGGCCACAGCTCAGCGTTTACAGACCATTCATGTGATTAAAGTGACAGACATTGTCATTGACCCAGATTCAAGAGTTCGCATTTTCATTTCAGAACTTGCTAAGTCTGCAAAGCCATCAAAAAACTATCCTTTGTTGATCTTACCATTTTTCACGGCTAGACCGAATATTTGTGTAGGTTCCCTTTTAGTCGATTACATGGCCAGAACGACCGACCTAAGGGGTCCAGAAAACGAATTTTTATTTCTTTCCTTTCGACGACCTCACAAATGAGCGTCAAAAGCGACTCTATAATGTGCAAAATATAATGAGAGCTGCAGGAGTGGACCCTGAACGGTTTAGCCCTCATTCAACAAGACATGCATCGTCTTCGGCAGCACTCAGGGCAGGGGTATCAATTGATGCCATTTACCAAGCTGCAGGTTGGTCAGAAGAGTCGATGACATTTGCTCGATTTTATAATCGGCCAGTGGAGGAGATCCAGAAGTCCCTACTGCCAGCAGTATTTGGCCAAACTGAGTCTCAGAGTGAAGTGCCACCAGCCAACTAGACTGGCGCAAGATGTGAACCCACTTGACTTCATATGTACATATAATTGATAATTTGAAAATTATTCAACTTTTTCATTTTGTTCAAGAGTTACGTATTTTACTGAATAAATTTTTGTTTGTTCTTTGTTTCATCAAGCTGGGTGATTTATGATCATGACACCCAAATGAGCCACTTTCTGGGCATCAGTGGCTTTGAGTCTTCAAACGACTACATGGTTGTCGAACATCTCCAGGCGTCCGTAGGGGTATAATTTAAGGATTAAACTAGCTTACCTGTAAGTGAAGTTTAATCGTAATTATACCACGGAGGACGCCTGGAGATGTTCGATAGCTCCCTCCCAGGAATGTTGTTAATCCCAGCCCCTTTGGGTGTCAGTCATGAGTAATATTCTTTAAACAAGTGAAGACAGATAAATGGGAAACTGCGGGCTACGACGGCGGGAGCGCAGGTGGAGAAGTCTGTGGAGGGAATTCCAAACTATATGTAATGATGCTGTTAATGATGACAAGAAGAAACTTGAAGACGTTCACCACCTACATCAGGAAGAAAAAGAATTAAGTCGACTTGAGAAAGCAGCGAATAAAGAAAAGTCCCAAAAAGGAGAAATAAAGTTAGCGGTTTACGACCTACAAGCTGTATTGCCAGTACCAATGGGACAAACATCAGCTTTTTATTACAAGTCACGACTTGTTTCAATTTCACAGTAAGTATCAGCGCTAAGTTTGCTTCATAATAATTATTATTATTCAATGGCTTAATACTAATTATAGTAACTTGCTTCCTACTGTTGAAAAAGTGTCTAAACTGTTCAATTTTTCTTCTTCAGGTAACTGAAATCGGAAGCGACAAGACCGTGTGCTTCTTTTGGCACGAAGGACTTGGGCACAGCGGTGTTAACGAGATAGGAACGGGCGTTTACCAATATCTTGTAGAGTGTTCAAATAGCAGCCCAGGGCAAAACGTTGTATTGTACTCGAACAACAGCGGGGGCCAACAAAAAAACCAGTAAGCGTCAGATTGTACAAACGAAAATTTGATTTGAATAAATAGATACCTAGCATGTGTGTAGTAAATCGGCTAATGCGTTCTGTCACTTAGTAAACATTAATTCTTTTGGGCTTTTGGCTTTGAAGGAAAACGTAATTAATGCCACTGTTGTTTTAGGTACATGATCGCCCTATATTTGTACGCAGTTAAACATCTTGAAATCCAGTCCATTACGCACAAGTATTTGATTCGTGGTCATACGCAAAACGAAGGAGACGCAGTTCACAGCATCATCGAAAGATCTTTGAACAGAGCAAAGAAGTCAGGCCCTATTTACGTACCCGATCAATGGTTCACTGATCAGGAACGCTAAAAAAGAGGAATCCCTATGCATGTCAATGAAATGGGTTTACTTTTGACAAACTAGCGGATCTGGTAGGTAGTTACATACGTTAGTAGTTTCGTTTGTTGGTGTCGCAACAACCTGCCTTGTTTACTTCGACAAACCAAACTTTTTGCTTTCTTTTTTTCACTCAGTTGCCCATAAAGCAACTTATAAAGCATTCATTCATTAATTCATAAAGCTTCCTCAATTATTGTAACACGAATGTAAAAAAGTGCCTAGGTGATCGGAGAAATCTTCTGTAGGTAATTATTTTATCGTCCATAATTTTCAGTTTATTCATTCTCAAAGCTTAAACGAATGAAGTTCTTTAGTTTTCAGACACTGATTAACTATAATTGGTGGCAGAACTAAGTACCTAGTTCAAATAAAAACACATTCACTATGACGAGATGGTACCAAAACTTGCCAAGAACACAAATGGGGATGACTTTAAACTTCTGGAAGTAAAAATCTTACGATTTCAAAAAGGAGAGGACAAATTTATTTATAAAACCAGCTACAAACAGGTTGACTGGAGTGAGGTTGAATATAAAAATAGGAACAGCCGATTTTCAATCACATCTGCCATCACTATAAAACCGGCTTATTCAGGAAAAATCGCGCTAGCAAATAATAAATTACGCCATTTGCATACCCTGTTCAAGAAAAATTTAATTCCTACGTTCTACAGATCTTTTTACGATTCCCTGAAGTGAAAATGTCACAATCTTCTTTTTTTCTTACATTCCTAAGTTTTGTACATTCCATTTTTTTGAAAATTTGAAAAGTGTCCAGTGTATTCAGTTTATTATAATGCAGGTGCCACTTTTTTCACCGCTTTAGATTTATTTTTCTCTTTTCAACTACTTTAAACAGCGTGCCCTACTTGAATTTACGGTTTTCATGAGATTGCTCTCAAACATCTTTTATTCCTTGTTTTTGTTTTTTAATTCAGCGGCGAAATTTTCATGACATTGCTTAGAGAATTATCAATTACGACTGTTTGTGCCTTCTACGGTTTTAAGAGAAACAATGACGTATCTGAACTTAGGGGTTGGAATTTAGGGTTGAAATTGGAGTGATTAAAATTTAATCCCTGGTAAATGAAAGTTGAGTGTACACTCTAAAAAGTATAAGTTTAGTACAAATCAGTTTTTTTTTTTTTTTTTTTTGCTCTCCTGAAAAGTAGGTAATTTATAGATGTGCGATGCTGGTTCTTAAGCGACGATTTATGCCCCACTATCAGTTGACAAAATGATGACTGGTCACGCCTTTGCTAGAGCAGTGAGGGGTCATGCTCTTGTACAGAACACTTTGTTAAACATTATATTGGGCAAAATGGAACTCACACCTGAAGAACAAGCAACCATACACAAATTTACAAGCAATTTCCTTGAAGATGCTCCATCAGTTGATTGGCTAGATGCCCCACATCTCCAGTCACTTGCTGTAAAATTTGGAAAAGTGATGGAACAAATTGCTGCATCAGGACCAACTGGACAGCTGTGGGTCCAGTATTTCAAAATAGTTGAATTGATGAAAGAGTTCATCCATGCTGAGAGGGCTGGGAATTTCCAAGCTCACCTAAACTGCAGCAAGAGAATGCTCCCATATTTCCATGCAGCTGGGCACTTCCCATACGCTAAGTCATGCCACTTATACGTGCAGGACATGGAAAAATTGTCTTTGCTGACGACAGCTGATGAGTACCAAAAGTTTGTGACAAAGGGATATTTCACGATGAGAAGAAGTGATCGGTTCTGGTCTGGAATGTGGTCTGATATTACCTTAGAAACCACTATCATGCACTCATTCAAGAGCCGTGGTGGC
This sequence comes from Adelphocoris suturalis, assembly GCA_030762985.1. NCBI lineage: Eukaryota > Metazoa > Arthropoda > Insecta > Hemiptera > Miridae > Adelphocoris > Adelphocoris suturalis. The sequence goes on from CM061047.1 coordinate 65,729,106, forward strand.
ATGACCCAAGGTAGGGGAATCACAGACAGCATAGTATGGGTTGACAACTTGGAAGAGACTTCCTGTACATCAAGAAAGAAACCAGGAAGACCAAAAACACAGCGCGCTCCCGAAAACATCGAGCGGGTAAAAGTTGCAATCAGAAGAACTCTGCGTCAGTCGGCTCACCGCCATAGCGCTACACTTCGGATTTCCGAAAGAACGGTTTGACGGATTTTACACACCGATCTTAATCACCATCCCTGCAAAATTCAAATCGACCAAGCTCTTAATGCCACTGTTTATGCAAGTCGACGCCGTTTCTGTGAAGAGTTTCTGGGTTTGATTAATGAAAATCCAGACATCATTCACAATAAATTGATGGATGAGCGACGAGGCGCACTCCCACCTGTCCGGTTATGTCAACAAGCAGAACTTCAGATTTTGGAGTGACTTAAACCCTAGACAACTATACAGCCTCAGCACTCTACAAAAGTCACTGTGTGGTGCGCAATGTCTTCTTCTGGGATTATAGGGCCCTACTTTTTGAGGATGATCGTGGAAATGCGGTGACAGTGACTGCACAAAGATACTCGGAAATGTTGCAAAACCTTTTTTACTCCACAACTAGCGCAGTACGAAGTGAACGAGGAAACATTCTTTCAACAAGATGGAGCAACATCACACACAGCGAAAATAAGCATGAATAATGTGAATGGTTTATTCCCGGATCACACCATTTCCCAAAATGGGAATATCGCATGGCTCCCACGTTCACCCGACCTCACAGCCTGTGATTTTTTCCTGTGAGGTTATTTGAAAAGCAAGGTGTATGAAGATAACCCACCAAGGAGTGTTGAAGAGTTGAAAGCTCGGATCCGTCAAGAATTGGCTCGCATCACACCGGCTTTGCTGCGAAATGTAATGGGAAACTTCAGGGCTCGGCTAGAAGAATGTGTTAGATTGGACGGACGCCATCTTGAAGGAGTTATTTTCAAAACATAATCTATGCTAAGTGATTTCTTAAATGCTGTTTAAAATGCTTTTTTATGCACATAAAAGTGGTTAAAAAAAATGTTTGGAAACAACGACTACTTTTTTCTTTACAGCCCTTTCAAAATCGCCTGCTATTCTGCCACACCCTGTATTACGAGCTGAATTTCCAAACGAAGATGTAACTAATTTCAAGCTGTATGGCACTTGTAAACAATCGATTTACCAATCAAGAAAAATCCCTCAGTTATCAAGAAGTAACGGTTTCGTTTACCCAGACTTTCCGGCCGATTTGCCTACACTCGATTGTATAGCCGAACGTTTGATTTCTCCTAGACTTCCGTTTGTGCAAATCAGGCGACTCAGATACGAGCACGGCAGTAAAAGCATTGTTGGTCAAGTTGTGAATGTACCTGTCGACATAAATAATATGGTTTCACAACTACCTCGTCATGTGGATGACGATTGATTATGCTTTCAACGTTCATATTCAACGCATTTTGATACATAAATCTTCCTACTTGAAGGGGCACGTCAAGAAAATAACAGTTGAACAGTGGTTGGCTTATTTATTGAAAACGCCTTTGTCCAGATTAAAGAAAATTACAGTGAACGAGTCTTTCTTCAATGAGAAACATGTACGTGAAAAAGGTGCCATCGAATTAATAACTAAACAACAAGATTACGACAGTGAATTGCTTGTCACTCAGCAACACACTCAAATGTGGAGTGAAGACAAGTGTTTATGTATTGCACCGGGAGAAAATAAAATACCGAACAGCATAATTTATGACGAGCATGCAGAAGAGATGTCATTTTCTGGGATATGCAGTGCTGGTCTAATACGCGGCCACCCCACCGCCTTCTGTTCTAGTACGTGGCCACCTCTCCACCTTCTCGTCTAATGCCCCGTTTACACTGCCTGAACATCCCCGAGCATTGAGCATTCGTGATCGTTGCTCGCCAGTTTTCAACGAGCACGAACACAAACGAGCCCTCTATTCACACTGCTTGAGCATTTGTGACGATCACAAATTTGCGACGCTCGTGGATGGAAGAAGTGACTTCCCATAAGGGCAAAAAGATGTTTTTCACCAGGGAAAACGATATAGAGATGTTGTCTCTTGTCGTTAATGAAAATCCTTTCATCAATCTCAGCAAGTGGCTGTTTATAACCAATTTATTGAAAGAGAGGCGTGTGAAGAAATTCACAATCAAAAACGTCCAAGAAAGGGTGAATCACCTGATTGATCTCTTCAGAGAGCTGCAAGTTGCTTCAGGTAAAGAAGAAAATTATGGGGAAATTGAACAGCTTCTACAAGATGCTTCCTATTTAAGGAGGAAAGCGGATTCCAACCCACAACTTAAAAAGAAAAAATTGTCTATTGGAGAAAATAATAACAGAAGCTAAAGCATTAGTAGCAGGATCCTATCAACCTGTTGGACCGTATGGCTTAAAACCAATCACTCCTGATGACAACCACTTCTTTTCAAAGGCCTTCCTTCAAACATCTAGTCTATGCTACCTATACTAACAATCATCCCTTGACAATGGCTTTACATGCCTTCCACTTCTTTTGCACGGGAAGAACTAAGTTTGACAGCACTACCAACCTTCTCAAAATGCTTCTTTATTCGTTAAAGTGGAGTGAGTCAGAAGTAGAAACGATCACGTGTCCTTTTGAAAACAAAAGGTTATTTGTAGCAGAAACAAGTATCTCAATTCCCGAAGGTCCAACCATCAATCAGAGAAGTTCTTACTCAGCTTATTAGCTCTTCGGAAGGAGATAGTTCGTCTGAAGAATTTCCTGATGATGAACTTTGAGCTAAGGAAGGCCCAGAAGTCTCAGAGTCAGGCAAGATAATTCCAATAATAGATATGACGGCATTCCGTATATCAGCGCCTAATTCTCCCAAGTCAAGTACTTTACAATCTGTCTCTCGTTCCTCTTCACCCGTATTCCATGAAGAATCGCAATTGATTATTTCTTCCCCTTCTCTTCAGTCCCCTGATGAGTTACCTTCACTCCCTCCTCCCCAGCAAATCGAATTTCGTGGAAGCTTTTTTCTGGCCCTTTCTTATTCCCCTACAGAATTTTTCGAACCTCTACCTATTCCCCCCTACTCCTCTTGCTGAACCTCTGAACCACAGATAGGCAGTTCACTTGGTCACCCAATCCTCCTTCAACTAGGCCATTGTTGGATTTCACAGGGAATACATATTTGAGAAAAATTCCCAATGGAAATCAGCCAAAAGATTTTTTTGACCTACTTTTCGAACAAGAATATTTTCAGTTGGTATGTGATGAAAGTAATTCTTTTTCCGAAGAATTATTTTGACGCCAAGGAGCTAAGGAAAGAGCCCGAATTGCAAGCTGGACAAATACGTCCCCTAACGAAATAAAAAAATTTCTGGGACTTTATTTGCATATGGGGAATATTCAGTTGCACAGGGAATAATGAGTATTGGAGCAGAAAAGAATTATTTGATCTTCCATTCTTTCGGAAACACATGTCAAGAGATAGATGGATGATGCTCCAACAGGCGTTCCACTAGGCTCCCAGCCCTGAAATGGGGGAACCAGTACCGAATGATCCATTATATAAGCTCCGACCTCTAGTGGTTTATTTTCACGATACAATGAAATCAATATTGGATCCTGGGAAGGAGGTTTGTGGAGATGAGTCCATGGCTCCATGGAGGGGGGCGTCTCTCGTTCCGTCAGTATTTACAATTAAAAAGCCACTAATATGGTGTAAAACTGTATATGCTGACGGAACCGGGTGGACTGTTCATCGTTTTATCATTTATGTCGGATCAGCTGATCAAGAAGTCGGTGGACAGGGACATAAAAAAAAGTAGTAATGAAATTGATGGATGGTCTTCTTGGGGAAGGGCGTGCAAATTATAATAGTGTAGATTTGGCAGCCTCTCTTTTGGAGGATAAAACCTATGTCACTGGAACACTTCAGGCTTCACGAAAACATAATGCCGAAGAAGTAACGAAAAGAGTCCAGTCATGCAGCATGACCCCATGAGCGAATTTTTGAAGAAATCTTCGACATTTCAGTCGCTATTGATCGTGTAGAGAAATTTTAGTTTATGATTTTGATAGACAAACATGGAATCAAATTCTATCTACAGCATGATTCTAGCCTTAAACAGCATGGTTCTAGGATTGGTTATATAGGGATACTTCCATAAGAGTAGTTTAATCTGAATTTGGACAATGTTTCATGCAAATATTACCGATTTTTACAACTAGCGAACGGCATTATTTCGATTTTTGACTGATTTTTCAACTTTGAAATTTTTGAAAACTTGATACATATTCTTATAGGAAATTTTACGCTGATTCCGAATATACCACATGTTTCGCACAAAAAATCGCAAAAAACAAGCTATTTTGAAAATTTTGACTACATTTTTGAAAATTTCAACCCGAAGATGTAATCCGATCATGCTGGCCAACGAACTTGAACTTTCGTTTTGTGTCCTTAACATTTTAAAATTTGTTTGAAGTTTCTAGCACAATTCTACGAACAGTTATCGTCTGGAATGACACATACATATATACATACATTAAAAAATGCGTTGAACTTCAGAATATGATTCAGAATAGCCTGAAACGGATTTCTGCATAAAAGTTTTTCAAAAATTCACATTCTACAAATTTTGAGGCGAGAGCAATAGCTTAATTTTCTTCAAAAATTCGCTAAAAGAAGCTAAAGAAGGGTGAAGTGGTAGAGCTTTGGTCACCGGAAGGTATTTCTGTTGCTAAGTGGAAGGACAAAAGAGACGTTTTGACAATATCCACTGGAATTTCGGCATTTGGTTGAAATTTCTACACGTCGAGGAAACAAAAACAAACCAAATGTAATTGTCAAGTATGGGAGGAGTTGATCGCGTTGATCAACTTCTTTCCTATAATATATTCAATAAAAGAACACTTCGTTGGTAGAAGAAGCTCTCTTTTCACATAAATAATTGAGCTGATGTTGATGAATGCGTACCTTGTACCGTAGTTTTGCAGTTGTTACAAAAAAATGATTTACACGACTTCCGCTTAGCAATAGTTTTATATCTTTGTGGTGACGTTCCTAACCCCTCGACTACCAACCTCCCATCTCGGAGCCGAAATGCTCTAACTAGTGTTATTAATAAATCTCACTTCCCCACTGTTACTGAGACTTCTGGAATCAGAAAAAAATGTTATCGTTGTCGTCAGTGTTCGAAATCGAAAATTGAAAGAGCTGTCACAACATGTTGTTTAGGTTGTGATGGATCGCCAGGATTATGCTTAGTGGATTGTTTTGTTAATTAACATAAGGACCTGGGATTCCAAATAATTGAATAATTACTGTAAATGAAAACTTGTTTTTAAAATGCAAAATAATGTTCTTATCTAGTAGTTTCGTAGTAGTATGATTTTTTTTATTTTTTTTTTTTTTTTTTTTTTTTTTTGTATAATGATTGTGTAATGAAAACTTGCATTTGAAATTAAACAAATTATGTACATAGTGAGAAAAAAATTTTCCGTTTTTTTTTTTTTTTTTTTAAAGCAATTTTTTGAACAAAAAAACCAAAATTTGAACCTCAAAAAGTTGACCAAAAAAGGTGATTTTCGAACTCATCGTTTCTCATGTGATTCTTGATTTTCTGGTGAAAGAACGACATTTTTATCTGCTATACAAGGGGAGTTATCGTCTGGAATGACACATATATACATACACACATATATATATGAAAAAGTCCAGTCATGCAGCATGACCCCATGAGCGAATTTTTGAAGAAATCTTTGACATTTCAGTCGCTATTGATCGTGTTGAGAAATTTTAGTTTATGATTTTGATAGACAAACATGGAATCAAATTATTAACACATGCACAAAGTAAACTCATCAGTTGTGATTACATTTTTTTTTTTTTTTTTTTTAAGCACCTACTACCTACGTTTTAAACAGCATGGTTCTAGGATTGGTTATACAGGGATACTTCCATAAGGGTAGTTCAATCTGAATTTGGACAATGTTTCATGCAAATATTACCGATTTTTACAACTAGCGAACGGCATTATTTCGATTTTTGACTGATTTTTCAACTTTGAAATTTTTGAAAACTTGATACATATTCTTATAGGAAATTTTACGCTGATTCCGAATATACCACATGTTAGTATGCTGAAAAAATTATTTCGCACAACAAATCGCAAAAAACAGGCTATTTTGAAATTTTTGACTACATTTTTGAAAATTTCAACCCGAAGATGTAATCCGATCATGCTGACCAACGAACTTGAACTTTCGTTTTGTGTCCTTAACATTTTAAAATTTGTTTGAAGTTTCTAGCACAATTCTACGGACAGTTATCGTCTGGAATGACACATACATACATATATACATATATACATACATACATAAAAAAAATGCGTTAAACTTCAGAATATGATTCAGAATAGCCTGAAACGGATTTCTGCATAAATATTTTTCAAAAATTCACATTCTACAAATTTTGAGGCGAGAGCAATAGCTTAATTTTCTTCAAAAATTCGCTAAAATGTTAAAATCTAGGATTAGATTTAGAATGTTCTAAAACGGATTCCAGTATAAAAAATTTTCGAAAATTCCACTTGGAAACTTTTTGGAGCCATTGCAATAGCGACATTTTCTTCGAAAATTCGCTAATATGAATTAAAAAATTCCATCTGAGTGTTTGGAAGGCGTCAGTGGACGCGAATCCTGGATTGTTGCGGATTAGCATACCTGAGCCATTTCCCCTGACGGACGCGACCTATTGGTCACTACCAAAAAAACAACTAAAATCGCTGGTTTTTTCATCTGATATGTTTCAAGATTCTTCCCCAATGATGATTGAGGTACTAATGTTTATTTTCGGGTAATTTCACCCGGTTTAAGTGGTGACAGACCGATAAACCCGACCCGCGCTGAGAGTGTTAACTGTGAAGGCGACGTAGTTTTGAAATGAGACTGTTGGGTAATTATTCGGTCCTTTCATCAACTACTTATCCCAAGATAACATTATAAGTATTTCTGCCCGAAAAAATGTGTAGGTTGGCGCATTTCAAATCATTTAAATGCATTGATGCACCATAATTGAAGTACTTACATACTGAACGTAGCTAATATTTGTCCATTTCGTAAGGACAAGGACAAGTAGGCGTATTTCTAAACTTCCTCTCGTTTGGCAAAAATGATATCTCTTCTCAAAAACCTACTCTTTCGACAAGCAGGAATTTGCTAATCTAAAATCAAAAAATTTCTCAAAACAAATGGAATAGGATCATCAGGAAGGTAGGTTGTTGGTGAGATCGCAAAACCGGTACCTACACCTAGATATACTTAACCTAACTCGGCCTCATCTGCATAAAACCGTGTTCAATTTGAGTGTTTTATTAATTTATTATTGTTAATATTATATACAAGCTCTACAGAAATATATTTTCCATAAATGAAATCCAAATTCGAGGATCGTAAAAATACGGACTCTCACTCGACCAGAGCCATAAAACAAGATAACACACCAACAAAAGCTACTGAAGGATGACGTAATTGCGGCAGTCCGGTAAAATATCTGGGTGGTTCCACGAAAACAGGGGATTTTGTGTTCATCCACCACCGTGGCCAACCTGACAGACATTTTGCCATGGTTATCGACCCCCCTTCAAGGAGACGACGTGAGCTTGATATTCCATCAAGTACCTAACTTTACGTTCATTGAATGTGGTGGTTAAAAGTAAATTTGAAATTGAAAATTCTCATTCTCTCACCTGTACCATGGTCGAGGTTCACAACTTCAACATGTCCTGATAATGAGCCAGGGCCGATCTCGCCAAAAGTGATAAGACCTTCGTCTTTAGCACATTCACAGCTTCCCCGTTTCAGCAAAGACAGATTTTTCTAGTGAAAAGCATAATGCGAGGACTCCATTATGTGGCTGTCCCATGGGGGGGGGGGGGTCGCTTCATTTGCTCATGTTCCATGAAAAGACGGTAGTGTCCGCTGCTTCACTTGCAGGGCAGAAAAAAGTGGTCAACAACAATCGTACACTTCCCCTCTTCATGTTGCATATAACCTGGTTCACGTGAAACCTCCTTGAGGCTCACTAGGAGAGCATCTTAGTTGATAAGTGTAGTGCGTGGCTCGAGAAGAGAGACAAAGGAGACAAGTGATACATCGATCGGCCAAAAATTCTTTTTTTTTTATACTGTAAAGTTAATTTTGAGAAGTTATTCAAAGTGTTAATAGTGATAAATTATCTTGGTAACTATTACAACACAGGAAAAAGTCAAGGATAAATCGGTGAGTAATCCAACATTAGATTTTCCATAACCAGATAGTGTACAGGTTAGAACATAGAACAAGTTCCTTTGTTCTTTGTTCACAACACGTGCTCATTAACCAACCTATAAAGACTTCACTTCCTTTTCTGTTTCATATCTCCTCTCATTTCTTTCAGTTGCTCAAATGGAAAAAAACAAACCACCTGATCCACCTGATCCCGGTGTCAAATGGGGAGAAAAACTTCCACAAAGGCTGAGCCAAACGGCCGGGAGTTCTAAACCTCAACACACCGGGACCCCAGAAAACACTAAAATAGACAATGCCGAGGCGGGATCCCGCGACGGCAACCCCACTAACAAAAACTTATTTACAAGAAAACGAGGATTAGCTGCTACACTTAATAAAAAGGTGAAACAGATGTCCGCAAAGATAGAGATAATGCAAAAGCAGGGAAAGGAGGCACCCGCCTCCTATAAAGAGAAACTATTACAAATTAAACAAGAATTACTGAAAGTAAGGGAGGACTTTTTGACTAGGGAAAAAAAAGACGATAATAAACGTAAAAGAGACGAAATTACACAACCAATAACAAAAGAAGAAAAGGTAGAAGCAACAAAAAATGCCATCACAATAGCCGAAAAAGCTCTGGCTCGTACGGTAGGCAAGAAACGAAAACTTAGCAATGAACGACAAGTGGGTCTGAGAAAAAAAGACAATTGGACCGAAGAAAACATTACAGAAATGAGGAAAAATCATAATTAAAGAACTTCTAAACACCATTGGTAGAAGACCGGGAGCAGATCGCTCCATAAAAATGGCTTTTTGAACTCAGGAGTACATGAAGATAAAAAATATTATATATTCACCTGCTTAAATGAGGCAGCCATGCTGTCCCTCACTAACATCTTACAAAAAGTGGCTGAGGAGAACGAGTGGGAGGTGGTTAGTGAAGAGGAGTTCCCAACTAGAGAGATCTTGTGCGGAAGATCTCATGGTCTAGTTACCGAAAGAGAAGATTCCTAGACGTAATAGAAATGAACAACAGAAGACACGAGGAACTTAACTTCGAAGATTGGAAGCTCATGAAATTTGACAAAGACGGTCCACTAACATACTTTGAGATTTCTGTATCAAAACAAGACGCAAAGAACCTTGAAGAAATAGGTTTCTTGACAATCGAGTTTTGCCTAGAGAGGGTGTGGATCAGAGGTAAAAGATTCGGAGAACGCATCGATTGGGATTTAGATAAGGAATTTCCCACACTAGACCAATCGTCCATAAAAAACGCACCAAAAAAAATTAGGGAAAAAACACCTAACTCAAGTGACAATACCCTTATCACAGTCGATAATGAACAAGAAGAGAACCTAGTGCCACTATTGGATGACCTAATGAAGGAAAATGAAGGTTATAACAACTTCGCAACACATGCCAATCGGAAACGTACCTCCTCGCCGTCAGGGTCAATCGTGTCTGATGACACCTTCATTGACGAAGACGAGATCCTAGGAGCGGCGGTGGAAATGGAAGTGGAAGAAACAACTAGAGAGGTAGAGCGGGAGGAGGCGAATTACTAAAAAAAAAAAAAAAAAAAAAAAAAAAAAAAAAAAAAAAAAAAAAAAAAAAAAAAAAAAAAAATGAACTTAAAAATTACACAGATCAACCTCCAACACTCTCACCAGGCCAGCGCAGACATACTGAATGAATGTGCTAAGGGTAAGACAGATATTTACCTAATAACAGAACCACTACTATATAATGGAAAGATTGTAGGATTGAATTGTAATAACTATCATCTCATAACTACTCATTATAATAACCCAAGATCATGTATATTAATTTCCAGGAACATTGTATTCACAAGACTAAATGATTGCTGCGACAAAGATACGACGGTAATCAGGATACAGGACAAGGATAACAATAAGAGATGTATAATTGTATCACACTATGCAGATGGACTGCTGCAACAACAAATTATTACGGAAAAATTGGTAAGATCTGTGGTAACCGCACGAACAACTAACTGTGAACTACTGATTGGCATGGACGCGAATGCGCACTCGAGACTTTGGGGGATAAAAGAGACGACGCGAGAGGACTTCGTTTAATTGAGTTCATTAATAACAACAACCTATTCATAGAAAACAAAGGGACAACACCCACATACCTTTCTTCTCTGGGAGAATCCTGCATAGATATAACTGTAACTAACAATAAAATGCATGACAAAATCACAAGGTGGCAAGTACATGTTGGGGATATACTATCCGATCATAGAGCAATTCGATTTGAAATTAAACATAACCCATTGAAACAAACTTCAGAATATCGCAATCCCAGAAATACTGACTGGGAAAAATATGAAACTAGAATTAATGAATTATTAGAAGCGTACCCAAGCAATGTTATAGATAGTAATGCACAACTAGAAATAGAAACAAATACTATAATATCAATAATACAAAAATCATTTGAGGAATCTTGTCCAATAAGCTACCACAATGGTAAACATAAACCATGGTGGAAGCAGGAACTAAAAGAACTTAGAAGGATCACTAGAAGAATGCACAAAAAACTTAACAAAAACAGTAGCGAATATCAATGGAAACAATACAAAACTCTTTATTATAGATATAAAAAATTACTTAGACAATCAAAAAGAGCGAGCTGGAGAAAATTCTGTGAAGAAATTGACACGATTCCGGAAATGTCGAGAGCTTTCAAAATTATGGAAAAAAGTAAAAATCAGACTATGGATAAAAATATCGGCACACTTTTACTTCCTAACGGTAACCAAACAATTAATGATGAAGAAACATTAGAATACCTAATGGAAACCCATTTTCCTGATTGTAGAGAATGTGATCCTGAAATTCAAGGCATCTCGCTTGAACACACGGATAGCATAGCAAACACAAATATTATAAATACTAATAAATTGGAGTGGGCATTGCAGTCAATGCAACCTTTTAAAGCGGGGGGCGTTGACGGTATATGCCCCGCTCTAATACAAAAAGGAGGGAATATACTCAAACAAAGAATATATAAACTTCTTATAAATCTATTTAGGTTAGCTTATATACCAGGTATTTTAAGAATGGCAAAAATAATATTTATAGGGAAACCGGGAAAAACGAACTATAATCTTCCAAAGGACTTCAGGGCTATTAGTCTCTGTAGTGTATTCATTAAACTGATAGAAAAAACTATAGACAGATATATTAGGGACGACATATTAAGAGAACAACCCCTACATGATTTACAATTTGCATACTGCATAGGTAAATCAACAGAAGGGGCTCTCCATAAACTAGTAAGCAAAATAGAAGAGGGAATCATAAATAAAAAGGAATATGTAGCCTGTGCCTTTATAGACATTATGGGTGCATTTGATAATGTACTATTTGAGGCAATCGCTGATAGTATGCTTGCTAGAAATATCGATAGTCTAACTATTAATTGGTGTAAGCTACTTCTGTCTAGTAGAGTAGTACAGAGCAGCTTAGGTGGTATTACGAAAACGTTTACAATATCTAGGGGTACACCGCAAGGCGGATGTATAAGTCCACTATTCTGGTGCTTAGTGGTAGACGAAATAATTAATATGATTAATATAGATATGGGAATACACTGTCAGTTCTACGCAGATGATGGAGTCTTACTCACTAAAGGAAAAGATCTACTGAAAGTAATCAGAGAATTAGAGTCGGCTATAAGACTATTAGGAAATTGGTGTCCAAGCAAGGGACTGGATATCAACCCAAACAAGACGACAGTTGTCATATTCACTAGGAAACATACTAATTTGGATAATATTAAAATAAGAATAAAAGATGTCGATATAAATATTAGCGATAGAGTTAGATATCTAGGTGTAGAATTTGATACAGGTCTGAAATGGAAATACCAAATAGATAAACAACAAAGTAAAACAATCATACTATTAAACCAACTTAAGGGAGCGGTGGGAAAAACTTGGGGACTCACTCCAAGAACTTTGAAATGGATATACACAGCAATAATTAGACCTAGATATATATATGGTGCGATTGTGTGGTGGATTGGCATCAAAACAAATAAACTAAATGAATTAAAGAAACTTGACAGACTTATTTTAATGACCATCTCCGGGGCTTTTTATAGCACACCAACACTGATATTATCAATATTACTAGGGGTACTTCCACTTGAATGGGAGATCAAACAAGAGGCAATGAGAGGATTTTTAAGATTAAAAAAGAATAATCAAATTCAGTTAACTAGCACTTTAGGAGGAAAGGGACATACCAAAATAATACAAGAGATGATAAATGAAATTCCTGAAACAGAATTTCCGTATGATGATATTAAAAAGGAATTTAACTTTGACAAAAATATTAAGACTATTATAAAATCAAGATTAAATTGGGACCGTAGACCAGAAATAATAGATGAGGCGGATATAATATGTTATACCGATGGGTCCAAAATGTCAGGACCCAACGGTAACACAGGGCTAGGTATTTGGATACCGCATTTCCAAACGGAAACTTCAATCGCTCTGGGCAACTACACAACAGTTTACCAGAGCGAACTACTAGCCATTGACTTTTGTTTACAAGAATTAATAACTAGAAACACCGTAAATAAAACTATATCAATATATTCAGACAGCCAGTCAGGTATTAAAACTATAGGAAATGTAGAAATAAAAAGCAAACTAATTAAAGAGATTAATAAACAAAGTAAGGAGCTAATTGATAAAGGTAATAGGATCTCACTCAAATGGATTCCAGGGCATAAAGGGTACTTTGGTAACGAAAGAGCTGATGAGTTAGCGAAAAGAAGCACAGAATACACATTCATAGGGCCAGAACCATTTATGGGAATCACCCTTCAATTGTGTAAAACTAAAATAAACAATTTTATGTGGAATAAGGTTACTTCCAAAATTATGGAGAAGGTAAATCTATACAAACATTCGAAAAACACAGGAACTACTAAATATATTTCAACCTGTACAGATTGGCTACTAGGACTGAATAGGCTGAAAATAAGAAGGGTAATAGGGGCTCTGACAGGACATTACGCTGTCAGATCAAAAATAAACAAAATAAACCCGAGAGTATCAAATAGATGTGCATGTGGAAACATAGAAACCATGGAACATTATTTGTGTGAATGTCCTATATACTTTAGATCGAGACTTCTTAGCTTTGAAAATACTATAATTAATATAAACGATATCAAAAACAGTGATTGGAATACTATTCTTACATTTATGAGGTATTCGGGAAGGTTCAAAGAGCCGTTCTAAAAGGAATAAAAAAAAAAATTATTCATAACCAACATTCTAGGATGCTAAGATAAGATAAGATGATAAAAATATAAACATATAAAAGTAAGTAATGATGAGGAAGCCTAAGGGGAGATAGGACATGGGCCTTCTCAGGCCAAGACTACAAGTCATTGGTCCTCCCGATTTACTCGGGCTCCCACTGTTGAATTGAATTGAAGTGTAGTGCGTAATTTTTGTTTCTCATTTACGCACACTGGAATTTCATGTGACAGGTAAGTCATACAATTTTAATCTTCTGTAGAATGTGAGTGTTGCTTGAGGCCCAAATCATGTTTTTCAAAAATCACTCTATCAACTATGAATGCCATGAAAGGCCAAATTGAAGTGAAAATTCTCGTTCTCTCATTTTTCAAGGATTTTCCATGAGAGGATGAGACTGAGTTCATTTTAAGCTTCAAATTATGTAATTATGAGGTCAAGTGAAATTTGGCAGCTTTTCAGAGCGAAATTAATGAAAATTTAAAATGTAAATATGTTTTGTTGCAGACCAGATGCATGGGAGACAAACGGAAAAAGAAAAATCAAGAAGAGCTACGAGCAGAGAAGAAGGAATGTGACAGAAGAAGGAGAGAAAAGATCAAGAACGACCCTGAGCTTCTGAAGATGGAAAATAGGAAAAACCATGATAAATACCTCAGAAGGCTGGCCAAGAAACAAATAAAATTGAAGGGAGGCATGACACAAAGAGAACTGAGAAATAAACGGAAAAGTTGGCGAAAGAACTCGAAAAGACGTTATGACAAGAAGAGGTCTCATAGTATCGACTCAGAAGACACTGCCGATCCGACTGAGGATGTAAACCCAGGAAGCCCAAATAACATTCGACGGGTCACTCCAAGGATGGAAGGACACGTTTCTGTGCTTGCAAAGAAGAGAAAGAGAAGGAGTCACAATAAACAGAATTCAAAAAACAATGAGCTGGAAAGAGAAAACGAAAATTTGAAGAGGACCATTGAGACACTACGGAAGAGAGACTTACAGATTCGTTTAATTGGCATTGTTGACAGCGAATGTAGTTTTCACGAATCTGCCAGATTCGTGTCTTTGGTATTGTACTTAGGGAGCCAATGTTGTTGTCGAGATGGAAGAGACGCGCTTGCTCCCTTTATGCAAAGCAGATGTATGATTGGTATTCATTTGTTTTGTTTAGAAGTATAATTACCTCGATTGCAGCAGTTATTTGGTCTTCAGCCTCCATTTTATCTGCTCACAGTCCTCATTTCAGTGTTCAGTGCTAGAAATTATTCATTTGCCACATTTCTTCGTATTTTTTTCATATAATGGGTGAAAGAAGTAGGAGAATTCTGGATTTGTGCAAGCTGGCAAGACTAGAAGACGAATATAGCGGTGAAGAAGACGCAAGCGAAATAGATCCTTTCGTAGATTTTGATTCATCATCTGATAATTACGAACCGAGTTCAGAATCGGAAAAAGACGATTCACTCAGCTCTGATGACTGTGTCATTCCTCCGTTGGTTTGCCTGTGAGTTCATCTTACTCAAAGTGAATAATTTCCATTCAAAACAAATTTTGTATACATAGTTTTTAAAATTAGAGTTTCAATTGTTTACTACTCCAATTAAACACTTGAATTAATAGCATTAATAAATTAATAAAACACTAATCCCGAAACCATTCAAAATGAGTACTTGGAAGAATATAAAGAAGAGTTCGCAGAGAGGGAGCCATCTACAACAAAGCGAAAACGAAGACAATCGGATGTGAATGTCAAAAAAAAAAAAAAAAAAAAATAGCCTTAGAGATTTCCTGAGAGATATGCCCAAGATAGAATCGGATTATAGTAGGAAAAATACGAAGAAACTTTTTTTGAACCTGTATACCAAAGAAAAACTGAGGTGTATGCTGCCTACAAGCAGCACTGTGTAAAAGAAAACCTCACAAGCGTGACTCTTAAAACATTTTACGTGGTATTCCGTGAACGGAATCTTTCTATATACATGCCGAGGAAACATCAGTGTGACATTTTTTGCGTTGACTTTAAAGCAGGAACGTTGGAATAGAGAAATATCATCGACATCAAAAGCTCAAAGAAACAGCCCGATATGAAAAAGAAGCCGACGAATGCGCCCCAAATAATATAGTTTTTACAATGGACACCCAAGGAGTATTGCTATGCCCTCGTTTGAAAGCATCAGCTCAGTATTATAAAATGAAACTCAGCGTACGAGGGACGATCAAAAAGTAAGAATACAAGATGTTTTGCTCAGCAGCGAAATTTTTGTTTTCAAATGTGGCACCCCTGCTTGTTGGACGGGATCATTCTAAACAAAACAAGAGGTCCCACGTTTCAGTGCGACCGTTAGTTTGTCATTGAGAGCTTTTTGAAATGTGCGCTTCTGTGAACGTCCCCGCCACCTCCATCGCCTTGCCTTCAATGCTGTGTGCGCAAAGTGATTCGTTTTCTTTTCGCTAAAGGTGAAAAACCAGCTGAAATTCATCACCAGCTGGTTTCTGTTTATGGAGAGGAGGTAATGAACTGCAATAACGTAGCCACATGGTGTAGGGAATTTAAAAATGGGAGAACTGATGTTCATGACGAAAAAAGAAGTGGCCGTCCGTCTGTGGTGACTCCCAAAATCGTGGAAGAAATCAACAATTTGATTCGTGAAGATCGCCGACGAAGAGTTGTGGACATTAATGAGCATTTTCCTGATCTCTCATATGGAACTGTGCAAAACATTATTTCAGAAACCCTTGGTTATATCGCAAACTTTGCGCTCACTTGGTTCCAAAAATGTTGAGCGAGGAGCACAAGGTGAAAAGGCTTGCTGCTGGCCGGATGTTTTTGGAACGTTTTCAACTCGAGGGACAGGACTTTCTGGACACTATAGTCACTGGCGATGGAACGTGGGTTTGCCTAAACACACCTGAATCCAAGAGAAAGTCTATGGAGTGGCGTCACACTGTTTCACCGACCGAAAAAAAAACCACTTTATTGTCAAACAAGATCATGGCAACGGTGTTTTTCGATAGAAAAGGCGTTCTGCTGATTGACTTTAGGCCTAAAGGGACCACAATCAACGCCAACGCGCATTGTGAAACTTAGAAAAAATTGCGTCGTGCAATTCAGAACAAACGGCGTGGCACGTTGCCAAAGGGGGTCATTCTTTTGCACGACAATGCCACCCCTCACTCTGCGGGAAAAACGCAGTCTCTGTTGGTGTCATTTGGGTGGGATATTTTTCCCCACCCCCCGCACTGCCTAGACCTTGCTCCTTGTGACTTTCATCTGTTCGGCCCAATGAAGGAATTTTCGGGGGGAAACACTATTCCAATGGCGTGGACCTCAAGAATGGCGTTACTGTTTGGCTTGAAGAGGTGGCGGGAGAGGACTACAATGCAGGAATTGTGAAGCTCATTTCTCGGTATACAAAATGTTTGGATTTAGACGGCGACTTCGTGGAAAAATAATTATATACCTGAAGTACCCACCCCGTAAATTTCGTCGAAATAAAAAAATGTTCGAGTGAGCTAGAGCGTTTGTATTCTTACTTTTTGATCGCACCTCGTACATAATTTCACTGTTCAAAAAAAAAAATAATAAAATAAAAAAACAAGAATGTTATGTGTGGCACGAAGGGGAAGGTGGCGTGTCATCAAATGAGTTTTCATCGATGGTAGTGGATTTATTGAGAAACCAGATAGTGGACGAAGGGCAGTAGTTGATTTTATGGAGTAACGGGTGTGGATACCTAAACCGAAACTCGAACCTTTCTGGTGCTTTACTCTTGCTGAGCCAGAAAATGTATGTAACCATCATTCAAAAATATTTTGAGAAGGGGCATACCCAAATGAAGTGTGACTCCATTCACTCCCTCATAGAGAGAAAATTGAAAAATAAACAAATCTATATTCCTGCCGGATACGTAGATGTAATAAACAGTGCTGGGATGAAGCCGTTATGAGGTGAAATATTTAAATCACTCATTTTTCAAAGATTATTCCAAAATGAATGTTCTGTCTTCTATAACGACCCGGGTCATCAAGCGGCGATCCAATTGTTAATGACATAAGAGCAGTGAAATACTGTCCAAGCGGCCAGGTGTTCTACAAGCTTCAATTTGAGGATGAATGGGATTTGATACCTAGAAGAAAATCAAGACAAGGCAGCGAAACCATTTCCTTGGATGCACCTCCTCTTTATAGAGCCCCACCAAAAATAAAGCCTGACAAATTCAAGCATTTGCAGCAACTCAAAGACGTTATTGCCCCTGATTATCATTATTTTTATGCGCAACTAAGTCACTGAAGATTCTTTGCTCACAATTCACCATTTCCTCTTTTAACCATTGGGAGAATAATATGACGTAGAAGTAGATTCTACTTGCAACATCGTTCCTGTTGATAAAATCAAGTTTGAGTTCTCAATGAACCTATTTTTAAAGTAAGTAGAGTCGCGAATTCCTAACAGTTGTTCAACAACGATGCAATTTTCAACAGCAAACAACTTACTACAATTTAATGATCTCTTCTTTGTAGACTGATTTGTATTTTGACATCAAAGTGTTTGCCTATTGTGATTTATCTATTACCTACTTAATTATAATACTACAAAGAGTTGTTAATATGGCTAGTCTAAAAAATTTGTAGCCTACGTTTACTAAGTTATTGTTGACTATGATTTACTAAGTTTTGTTACTAATTTTGTCCCTACATTCTTGGTAAATTAGGTACAGCTACCTTGTCCACGAAGTGCCTTTCTTGTGCCTATAATGATATTATTGGAATATTTTAATATAGTTTTCATTGTGTACCTTCCACAGTGTAAGGTTGGATACATGGGCTTGTTATGTTGGCAGCCCTGTAGGTACAGTTAGTTTGCATTTTTTCTTTGTTCTTGAGCCGTTGGAGTATTGTTGGTGACCACCTCATAGTTAAGTTTACATTTGAGCATTTGATTATTAAAACAGAGTTTTAAAGAATAAACAGTTGTTGTCAATAATACACGCAGCAGTTATTATTAATAAAAGCTTTGTTGACTAAAACACTACCAATTTTGTCTTCCTTGATTTTTGTGAACATAAGTCTGAGTGAAAACCCCATTACGTCTTGTTCTATTAGGAGTAAAACCGTGTAAGTCCTTCAATTCCCCCTCAGGAGGCCAATTTAGTTTATATTGGTAACAAAAACACAATTAAGATTCATAATTACCCGTTCGATGAAATAAAAACAAAAATGTTGCTCTACATGCAAAAATAGCAAAATGAGTAAGTTTTGTGTGTCTCCTGTAAAAATTTGAAGAATAGACATACCTACATGGTTTTTCTGGTGTACTATCGAGTTATTGGAATTTTTGGCTATCGATTTTTTGCAAGAACCTGGACTATCGGTACTAGTGCATAAGGGGCCGGAAGGTTCGATTATTGAGATAATCGAAATATGCGATTATGTATCGATTAGTAGGTACACATTCGATATTCCGCCGTTTTCCAGCGGTTATACAAGCCCGGTGAAGTTAGCAACGGTTTTCAGCAACGGTCCATAATTCCGTTAATATTGGTCGAATTGAGTCCAAATTTCGCACATACACTCAGTACCCAGACTCGCACCCTCGAATGAGGTCGGGCACGGCGTACCTACCTCGGGGGCGGCTGTGGAGGCGGCTGGGGGCGGTATTACGCACTTCCCGTGGATGTGCCGCTAAAATAACTATCAGAATCGGATTCAGCACCCTAAAAAACCCCTATGGCACTATTTTCGTATTTACTCGCAGTTTGGGAGAAGGGGAAATTTTGGCATATTAGACTGGAGGGGCACGAACAAGCGGACTAATAGCATGATAGCGTCATACCTTAAATATTGGTCTAATTGAGTCCAAATTTCACACATACACTCAGCACCCAAACTCGCACCTCCGAATGAGGTCGGGCACAGCGTACCTACCTCGGGGGCGGCTGTGGAGGCGGCTGGGGGCGGTATTACGCACTTCCCGTGGATGTGCCGCTAAAATAACTATCAGAATCGGATTCAGCACACTAAAAAACCCCTCTGGCACTATTTTCGTATTTACTCGCCGTTTGGGAGAAGGGGAAATTTTGGCATATTAGACTGGAGGGGCACGAACAAGCGGACTAATAGCATGACAGCGTCATACTTCCAGCAACGGTCCATAATTCCGTTAATATTGGTCGAATTGAGTCCAAATTTCGCACATACACTCAGTACCCAGACTCGCACCCTCGAATGAGGTCGGGCACGGCGTACCTACCTCGGGGGCGGCTGTGGAGGCGGCTGGGGGCGGTATTACGCACTTCCCGTGGATGTGCCGCTAAAATAACTATCAGAATCGGATTCAGCACCCTAAAAAACCCCTATGGCACTATTTTCGTATTTACTCGCAGTTTGGGAGAAGGGAAATTTTGGCATATTAGACTGGAGGGGCACGAACAAGCGGACTAATAGCATGATAGCGTCATACCTTAAATATTGGTCGAATTGAGTCCAAATTTCACACATACACTCAGCACCCAGACTCGCACCTCCGAATGAGATCGGGCACAGCGTACCTACCTCGGGGGCGGCTGTGGAGGCGGCTGGGGGCGGTGAAACGCACTTCCCGTGGATGTGCCGCTAAAATAACTATCAGAATCGGATTCAGCACCCCAAAAAACCCATATGGCACTATTTTCGCATTTACTCGCAGTTTGGGAGAAGGGGAAATTTTGGCATATTAGACTGGAGGGGCACGAACAAGCGGACTAATAGCATGACAGCGTCATACTTCCAGCAACGGTCCATAATTCCGTTAATATTGGTCGAATTGAGTCCAAATTTCGCACATACACTCAGTACCCAGACTCGCACCCTCGAATGAGGTCGGGCACGGCGTACCTACCTCGGGGGCGGCTGTGGAGGCGGCTGGGGGCGGTATTACGCACTTCCCGTGGATGTGCCGCTAAAATAACTATCAGAATCGGATTCAGCACCCTAAAAAACCCCTATGGCACTATTTTCGTATTTACTCGCAGTTTGGGAGAAGGGGAAATTTTGGCATATTAGACTGGAGGGGCACGAACAAGCGGACTAATAGCATGATAGCGTCATACCTTAAATATTGGTCGAATTGAGTCCAAATTTCACACATACACTCAGCACCCAGACTCGCACCTCCGAATGAGATCGGGCACAGCGTACCTACCTCGGGGGCGGCTGTGGAGGCGGCTGGGGGCGGTGAAACGCACTTCCCGTGGATGTGCCGCTAAAATAACTATCAGAATCGGATTCAGCACCCCAAAATACCCATATGGCACTATTTTCGCATTTACTCGCAGTTTGGGAGAAGGGGAAATTTTGGCATATTAGACTGGAGGGGCACGAACAAGCGGACTAATAGCATGACAGCGTCATACTTCCAGCAACGGTCCATAATTCCGTTAATATTGGTCGAATTGAGTCCAAATTTCGCACATACACTCAGTACCCAGACTCGCACCCTCGAATGAGGTCGGGCACGGCGTACCTACCTCGGGGGGCGGCTGTGGAGGCGGCTGGGGGCGGTATTACGCACTTCCCGTGGATGTGCCGCTAAAATAACTATCAGAATCGGATTCAGCACCCTAAAAAACCCCTATGGCACTATTTTCGTATTTACTCGCAGTTTGGGAGAAGGGGAAATTTTGGCGTATTAGACTGGAGGGGCACGAACAAGCGGACTAATAGCATGACAGCGTCATACTTCCAGCAACGGTCCATAATTCCGTTAATATTGGTCGAATTGAGTCCAAATTTCGCACATACACTCAGTACCCAGACTCGCACCCTCGAATGAGGTCGGGCACGGCGTACCTACCTCGGGGGGCGGCTGTGGAGGCGGCTGGGGGCGGTATTACGCACTTCCCGTGGATGTGCCGCTAAAATAACTATCAGAATCGGATTCAGCACCCTAAAAAACCCCTATGGCACTATTTTCGTATTTACTCGCAGTTTGGGAGAAGGGGAAATTTTGGCGTATTTGACTGGAGGGGCACGAACAAGCTGACTAATAGCATGACAGCGTCATACCTCCAGCAACGGTCCATAATTCCGTTAATATTGGTCGAATTGAGTCCAAATTTCGGACATACACTCAGTACCCAGACTCGCACCCTCGAATGAGGTCGGGCACGGCGTACCTACCTCGGGGGCGGCTGTGGAGGCGGCTGGGGGCGGTATTACGCACTTCCCGTGGATGTGCCGCTAAAATAACTATCAGAATCGGATTCAGCACCCTAAAAAACCCCTATGGCACTATTTTCGTATTTACTCGCAGTTTGGGAGAAGGGGAAATTTTGGCGTATTAGACTGGAGGGGCACGAACAAGCTGACTAATAGCATGACAGCGTCATACCTCCAGCAACGGTCCATAATTCCGTTAATATTGGTCGAATTGAGTCCAAATTTCGCACATACACTCAGTACCCAGACTCGCACCCTCGAATGAGGTCGGGCACGGCGTACCTACCTCGGGGGCGGCTGGGGGCGGTATTACGCACTTCCCGTGGATGTGCCGCTAAAATAACTATCAGAATCGGATTCAGCACCCTAAAAAACCCCTATGGCACTATTTTCGTATTTACTCGCAGTTTGGGAGAAGGGGAAATTTTGCCGTATTAGACTGGAGGGGCACGAACAAGCTGACTAATAGCATGACAGCGTCATACCTCCAGCAACGGTCCATAATTCCGTTAATATTGGTCGAATTGAGTCCAAATTTCGCACATACACTCAGTACCCAGACTCGCACCCTCGAATGAGGTCGGGCACGGCGTACCTACCTCGGGGGCGGCTGTGGAGGCGGCTGGGGGCGGTATTACGCACTTCCCGTGGATGTGCCGCTAAAATAACTATCAGAATCGGATTCAGCACCCTAAAAAACCCCTATGGCACTATTTTCGTATTTACTCGCAGTTTGGGAGAAGGGGAAATTTTGCCGTATTAGACTGGAGGGGCACGAACAAGCGGACTAATAGCATGACAGCGTCATACTTCCAGCAACGGTCCATAATTCCGTTAATATTGGTCGAATTGAGTCCAAATTTCGCACATACACTCAGTACCCAGACTCGCACCCTCGAATGAGGTCGGGCACGGCGTACCTACCTCGGGGGGCGGCTGTGGAGGCGGCTGGGGGCGGTATTACGCACTTCCCGTGGATGTGCCGCTAAAATAACTATCAGAATCGGATTCAGCACCCTAAAAAACCCCTATGGCACTATTTTCGTATTTACTCGCAGTTTGGGAGAAGGGGAAATTTTGGCGTATTTGACTGGAGGGGCACGAACAAGCTGACTAATAGCATGACAGCGTCATACCTCCAGCAACGGTCCATAATTCCGTTAATATTGGTCGAATTGAGTCCAAATTTCGCACATACACTCAGTACCCAGACTCGCACCCTCGAATGAGGTCGGGCACGGCGTACCTACCTCGGGGGCGGCTGTGGAGGCGGCTGGGGGCGGTATTACGCACTTCCCGTGGATGTGCCGCTAAAATAACTATCAGAATCGGATTCAGCACCCTAAAAAACCCCTATGGCACTATTTTCGTATTTACCCTCTCGCAGTTTGGGAGAATCGGATTCAGGGAAATTTTGGCGTATTAGACTGGAGGGGCACGAACAAGCTGACTAATAGCATGACAGCGTCATACCTCCAGCAACGGTCCATAATTCCGTTAATATTGGTCGAATTGAGTCCAAATTTCGCACATACACTCAGTACCCAGACTCGCACCCTCGAATGAGGTCGGGCACGGCGTACCTACCTCGGGGGCGGCTGTGGAGGCGGCTGGGGGCGGTATTACGCACTTCCCGTGGATGTGCCGCTAAAATAACTATCAGAATCGGATTCAGCACCCTAAAAAACCCCTATGGCACTATTTTCGTATTTACTCGCAGTTTGGGAGAAGGGGAAATTTTGGCGTATTAGACTGGAGGGGCACGAACAAGCTGACTAATAGCATGACAGCGTCATACCTCCAGCAACGGTCCATAATTCCGTTAATATTGGTCGAATTGAGTCCAAATTTCGCACATACACTCAGTACCCAGACTCGCACCCTCGAATGAGGTCGGGCACGGCGTACCTACCTCGGGGGCGGCTATGGAGGCGGCTGGGGGCGGTATTACGCACTTCCCGTGGATGTGCCGCTAAAATAACTATCAGAATCGGATTCAGCACCCTAAAAAACCCCTATGGCACTATTTTCGTATTTACTCGCAGTTTGGGAGAAGGGGAAATTTTGGCGTATTAGACTGGAGGGGCACGAACAAGCTGACTAATAGCATGACAGCGTCATACCTCCAGCAACGGTCCATAATTCCGTTAATATTGGTCGAATTGAGTCCAAATTTCGGACATACACTCAGTACCCAGACTCGCACCCTCGAATGAGGTCGGGCACGGCGTACCTACCTCGGGGGCGGCTGTGGAGGCGGCTGGGGGCGGTATTACGCACTTCCCGTGGATGTGCCGCTAAAATAACTATCAGAATCGGATTCAGCACCCTAAAAAACCCCTATGGCACTATTTTCGTATTTACTCGCAGTTTGGGAGAAGGGGAAATTTTGCCGTATTAGACTGGAGGGGCACGAACAAGCTGACTAATAGCATGACAGCGTCATACCTCCAGCAACGGTCCATAATTCCGTTAATATTGGTCGAATTGAGTCCAAATTTCGCACATACACTCAGTACCCAGACTCGCACCCTCGAATGAGGTCGGGCACGGCGTACCTACCTCGGGGGCGGCTGTGGAGGCGGCTGGGGGCGGTATTACGCACTTCCCGTGGATGTGCCGCTAAAAAAAACTATCAGAATCGGATTCAGCACCCTAAAAAACCCCTATGGCACTATTTTCGTATTTACTCGCAGTTTGGGAGAAGGGGAAATTTTGGCGTATTAGACTGGAGGGGCACGAACAAGCTGACTAATAGCATGACAGCGTCATACCTCCAGCAACGGTCCATAATTCCGTTAATATTGGTCGAATTGAGTCCAAATTTCGCACATACACTCAGTACCCAGACTCGCACCCTCGAATGAGGTCGGGCACGGCGTACCTACCTCGGGGGCGGCTGTGGAGGCGGCTGGGGGCGGTATTACGCACTTCCCGTGGATGTGCCGCTAAAATAACTATCAGAATCGGATTCAGCACCCTAAAAAACCCCTATGGCACTATTTTCGTATTTACTCGCAGTTTGGGAGAAGGGGAAATTTTGGCGTATTAGACTGGAGGGGCACGAACAAGCTGACTAATAGCATGACAGCGTCATACCTCCAGCAACGGTCCATAATTCCGTTAATATTGGTCGAATTGAGTCCAAATTTCGCACATACACTCAGTACCCAGACTCGCACCCTCGAATGAGGTCGGGCACGGCGTACCTACCTCGGGGGCGGCTGTGGAGGCGGCTGGGGGCGGTATTACGCACTTCCCGTGGATGTGCCGCTAAAATAACTATCAGAATCGGATTCAGCACCCTAAAAAACCCCTATGGCACTATTTTCGTATTTACTCGCAGTTTGGGAGAAGGGGAAATTTTGGCGTATTAGACTGGAGGGGCACGAACAAGCTGACTAATAGCATGACAGCGTCATACCTCCAGCAACGGTCCATAATTCCGTTAATATTGGTCGAATTGAGTCCAAATTTCGCACATACACTCAGTACCCAGACTCGCACCCTCGAATGAGGTCGGGCACGGCGTACCTACCTCGGGGGCGGCTGTGGAGGCGGCTGGGGGCGGTATTACGCACTTCCCGTGGATGTGCCGCTAAAATAACTATCAGAATCGGATTCAGCACCCTAAAAAACCCCTATGGCACTATTTTCGTATTTACTCGCAGTTTGGGAGAAGGGGAAATTTTGGCGTATTAGACTGGAGGGGCACGAACAAGCTGACTAATAGCATGACAGCGTCATACCTCCAGCAACGGTCCATAATTCCGTTAATATTGGTCGAATTGAGTCCAAATTTCGCACATACACTCAGTACCCAGACTCGCACCCTCGAATGAGGTCGGGCACGGCGTACCTACCTCGGGGGCGGCTGTGGAGGCGGCTGGGGGCGGTATTACGCACTTCCCGTGGATGTGCCGCTAAAATAACTATCAGAATCGGATTCAGCACCTTAAAAAAACCCCTATGGCACTATTTTCGTATTTACTCGCAGTTTGGGAGAAGGGGAAATTTTGCGTATTTGACTGGAGGGGCACGAACAAGCTGACTAATAGCATGACAGCGTCATACCTCCAGCAACGGTCCATAATTCCGTTAATATTGGTCGAATTGAGTCCAAATTTCGCACATACACTCAGTACCCAGACTCGCACCCTCGAATGAGGTCGGGCACGGCGTACCTACCTCGGGGGCGGCTGTGGAGGCGGCTGGGGGCGGTATTACGCACTTCCCGTGGATGTGCCGCTAAAATAACTATCAGAATCGGATTCAGCACCCTAAAAAACCCCTATGGCACTATTTTCGTATTTACTCGCAGTTTGGGAGAAGGGGAAATTTTGGCGTATTAGACTGGAGGGGCACGAACAAGCTGACTAATAGCATGACAGCGTCATACCTCCAGCAACGGTCCATAATTCCGTTAATATTGGTCGAATTGAGTCCAAATTTCGCACATACACTCAGTACCCAGACTCGCACCCTCGAATGAGGTCGGGCACGGCGTACCTACCTCGGGGGGCGGCTGTGGAGGCGGCTGGGGGCGGTATTACGCACTTCCCGTGGATGTGCCGCTAAAATAACTATCAGAATCGGATTCAGCACCCTAAAAAACCCCTATGGCACTATTTTCGTATTTACTCGCAGTTTGGGAGAAGGGGAAATTTTGGCGTATTAGACTGGAGGGGCACGGACAAGCTGACTAATAGCATGACAGCGTCATACCTCCAGCAACGGTCCATAATTCCGTTAATATTGGTCGAATTGAGTCCAAATTTCGCACATACACTCAGTACCCAGACTCGCACCCTTGAATGAGGTCGGGCACGGCGTACCTACCTCGGGGGCGGCTGTGGAGGCGGCTGGGGGCGGTATTACGCACTTCCCGTGGATGTGCCGCTAAAATAACTATCAGAATCGGATTCAGCACCCTAAAAAACCCCTATGGCACTATTTTCGTATTTACTCGCAGTTTGGGAGAAGGGGAAATTTTGCCGTATTAGACTGGAGGGGCACGAACAAGCTGACTAATAGCATGACAGCGTCATACCTCCAGCAACGGTCCATAATTCCGTTAATATTGGTCGAATTGAGTCCAAATTTCGCACATACACTCAGTACCCAGACTCGCACCCTCGAATGAGGTCGGGCACGGCGTACCTACCTCGGGGGCGGCTGTGGAGGCGGCTGGGGGCGGTATTACGCACTTCCCGTGGATGTGCCGCTAAAATAACTATCAGAATCGGATTCAGCACCCTAAAAAACCCCTATGGCACTATTTTCGTATTTACTCGCAGTTTGGGAGAAGGGGAAATTTTGGCGTATTAGACTGGAGGGGCACGAACAAGCTGACTAATAGCATGACAGCGTCATACCTCCAGCAACGGTCCATAATTCCGTTAATATTGGTCGAATTGAGTCCAAATTTCGCACATACACTCAGTACCCAGACTCGCACCCTCGAATGAGGTCGGGCACGGCGTACCTACCTCGGGGGCGGCTGTGGAGGCGGCTGGGGGCGGTATTACGCACTTCCCGTGGATGTGCCGCTAAAATAACTATCAGAATCGGATTCAGCACCCTAAAAAACCCCTATGGCACTATTTTCGTATTTACTCGCAGTTTGGGAGAAGGGGAAATTTTGGCGTATTAGACTGGAGGGGCACGAACAAGCTGACTAATAGCATGACAGCGTCATACCTCCAGCAACGGTCCATAATTCCGTTAATATTGGTCGAATTGAGTCCAAATTTCGGACATACACTCAGTACCCAGACTCGCACCCTCGAATGAGGTCGGGCACGGCGTACCTACCTCGGGGGCGGCTGTGGAGGCGGCTGGGGGCGGTATTACGCACTTCCCGTGGATGTGCCGCTAAAATAACTATCAGAATCGGATTCAGCACCCTAAAAAACCCCTATGGCACTATTTTCGTATTTACTCGCAGTTTGGGAGAAGGGGAAATTTTGGCGTATTAGACTGGAGGGGCACGAACAAGCTGACTAATAGCATGACAGCGTCATACCTCCAGCAACGGTCCATAATTCCGTTAATATTGGTCGAATTGAGTCCAAATTTCGCACATACACTCAGTACCCAGACTCGCACCCTCGAATGAGGTCGGGCACGGCGTACCTACCTCGGGGCGGCTGTGGAGGCGGCTGGGGGCGGTATTACGCACTTCCCGTGGATGTGCCGCTAAAATAACTATCAGAATCGGATTCAGCACCCTAAAAAACCCTCATGGCACTATTTTCGTATTTACTCGCAGTTTGGGAGAAGGGAAATTTTGGCGTATTAGACTGGAGGGGCACGAACAAGCTGACTAATAGCATGACAGCGTCATACTTCCAGCAACGGTCCATAATTCCGTTAATATTGGTCGAATTGAGTCCAAATTTCGCACATACACTCAGTACCCAGACTCGCACCCTCGAATGAGGTCGGGCACGGCGTACCTACCTCGGGGGGCGGCTGTGGAGGCGGCTGGGGGCGGTATTACGCACTTCCCGTGGATGTGCCGCTAAAATAACTATCAGAATCGGATTCAGCACCCTAAAAAACCCCTATGGCACTATTTTCGTATTTACTCGCAGTTTGGGAGAAGGGGAAATTTTGGCGTATTAGACTGGAGGGGCACGAACAAGCTGACTAATAGCATGACAGCGTCATACCTCCAGCAACGGTCCATAATTCCGTTAATATTGGTCGAATTGAGTCCAAATTTCGCACATACACTCAGTACCCAGACTCGCACCCTCGAATGAGGTCGGGCACGGCGTACCTACCTCGGGGGCGGCTGTGGAGGCGGCTGGGGGCGGTATTACGCACTTCCCGTGGATGTGCCGCTGAAATAACTATCAGAATCGGATTCAGCACCCTAAAAAACCCCTATGGCACTATTTTCGTATTTACTCGCAGTTTGGGAGAGTTGGAAAAGGGGGGCTCGAATGGGGGCGGCTGGGGGCGGTTATGAGGACTTCCTATGAACATGACGCAATACCAACCGTCAGAAATCTACCTAAATACATATATATCTATAATCTGTGTTGATTCTGTTCACTTAGATGAAGGCTTACATTTTGCGAATTTATTGCAGGGGCACTAACAAGCGGACTAATAGCATGATAGCAACCCTAGTGGATGACTAAAATTCTTCACCTATCATATCTGATAATATACTCTTTCTTCTCTGGTCGTCGCTTAGCTTACTTACCTGGAAGTTATATAATTAATTATTGCCTACGTGTGTCTATGTGGAAGGTATGATAACTACCTAAGTGATTTCGAAGCAACGTACCTATATGTCAGTGGATGAATAAAATTATTCACTTATTAAATGTTGTGAAACTTAATAAAATTTTACGGTAATTCAACATTTATTCGTCATTATTCTTACCTCTAAGTCATCATCTGAATTATTATACCCTTTGTTTTCCTGTTATGCACGGGTGTTAACCGTGTTATAACCATCTAAAGTACATAATTGGATCACTCAAATCTTTCACCTTGAATCTCTGAGAAAACTGTACTTTTTTTGCCGTAATTTATTACTTTGTGGGCTTCCCTGAAGGTTGCGAAATAAATTATAACCTTCGTGTTGCTGCAATGAAGGATTTCTAGCAATTTAATATCTACTCAACGTTTGTAATTGGAAGGAATTGGAAGTCGGGCACGGCAGACCTACCCCTTGCTAATAATATATGTATTACATAAATAAATAAAATTATATATTACATATAGCCCTCGGGTCGCTTCACTGAAGGAATGCTAGCAATTTCATACCTATCCAACGTCTAGGAGGAGGAAAGAATAATAGCCTACCCTACGACACCTATCCAAAGTAAGCGCTCTTCTGTATGTAGCCTTCAAATATTCTGTAGAAATGGCGTCAACAATTGTTTTTCGAATTTTCATGAAATTGTGGAATCTAGCAAACGCCGCCTCTGAGAGCAAAATGGACTTCAAATTCGGATTCAGCGCATCAAAAAATGTAAGGATACCAATTTTGGTGAATTTTAGACAATTTCCAGGGGCATTTTGGGGAGATTTTCATGAAATTCATGAAATTTTGAATATCCCGTGAACGAAGCGTCGTAGCGCAAAACGGATTTTCAAAATCGGATTCAGCGACTCAAAATACTTACTGGAACACATTTTCGTCAAATTTCCTGTGAGTTTTAGGTGAGAGAATTGCGAATTTAAGAAAAAAAAATGAAATTTCAAAACAGAAAGTTTTTCCAGAATGAAGGCCAGGTGGGTTAAGGAAGTGTTCGCTCGGCTTTTTTGGCAATTTCAGTTTCGCAAAATTTTTTTTTTAATCTTCATCTTTTAGGTAGGTTATCCGTATATATTATTGAATATTTATAGTGGGTTTTCATCCCCATACAGGGGTCAATCAGTGGGTGGGGGGGGGGGGGTGGGTCTGAAATGTTTGATATTTTTAGTTGTTGCTTATGGAGCACCTACTTGTGATGAGGATGTGAAATTTTGGTTTTCCCTTTCAAATCACCAAAAAAAACATAATTCGAAGGACTTTTTGAGATTTTCATGAAATTGTGGATTTTGCCATTTGCCGGTGAATGGATCGTCGTAGAAGGAAACGGATTTCAAATTCGGATTCAGCGCCTCAATTTACCTACTAGAAAACCATTCTGA
This sequence comes from Adelphocoris suturalis, assembly GCA_030762985.1. NCBI lineage: Eukaryota > Metazoa > Arthropoda > Insecta > Hemiptera > Miridae > Adelphocoris > Adelphocoris suturalis. The sequence continues at coordinate 65,759,553 of CM061047.1, forward strand.
TGAATTTTGAACAATTTCATGGGGCATTTTAGGAAGATTTTCATGAAATTCATGAAATTTTGGGAATCCGGTAAAATGAGCGTCCTAGCGCAAAACGGATTTCAAACTCGGATTCAGCGCGTCATAAAATACAAGGATACTAATTTTGGTGAATTTTAGAACCTTTCCAAGGGCATTTTAGGGAGATTTTCATGAAATTCATGAAATTTGAGATATCCGGTGAACGAAGCGTCCTAGCAAAAAACGGATTTCAAATTCGGATTCAGCGCCTCAATTTACCTACTAGAACACATTTTGATGAATTTTAATCAAATTCCAGGGCGTGGTGGGGCAGGACTCATTGGGAATATGTGTCCAGGATTATGGGACATAATGTGTCCTGGTTTATTGGACACATTTACGATGATTACGATGATTAATTATTATTTATTGTATTTATTTATTTACTTAATTTTGATTTTAATTAATTTATAATTTTAATTGTTATTAAAATTTTAATAATGATATTTAATAATAATTATTAATGATATTTATAATAAAAATATTATAATATTATATTATTATTAAAATATTATAAATATTAATATTATACTTTTATTATTTATAATAATAATTACTATTTATTATTAATATTTATTATTAACAATATATATTAATATTATAATATTACATTATATATATATATATATTTTATATATATATAATTATATATATTAATATTATAATATACATTACACGGACGTCCCTATGAATGGATTTTTTATGTATATTTGGTGAGAGTTAAAATAATAGAAAAAAAAGTCCAGTCATGCAGCATGACCCCATGAGCGAATTTGTGAAGAAATCTTCGACATCAGTTGTGATTACTTTTTTTTTTTTTTTTTTTTTAAACAAGCACCTACTGCCTACGTTTTAAACAGCATGGTTCTAGGATTGGTTATGCAGGGATACTTCCATAAGAGTAGTTCAATCTGAATTTGGACAACGTTTCATGCAAATATTACCGATTTTTACAACTAGCGAACGGCATTATTTCGATTTTTGACTGATTTTTCAACTTTGAAATTTTTGAAAACTTGATACATATTCTTATAGGAAATTTTACGCTGATTCCGAATATACCAGTTGTTAGTATGCTGAAAAAATTATTTCTAGGCTATTTTGAAATTTTTGACTACATTTTTGAAAATTTCAACCCGAAGATGTAATCCGATCATGCTGGCCAACGAACTTGAACTTTCGTTTTGTGTCCTTAACATTTTAAAATTTTTTTGAAGTTTCTAGCACAATTCTACGGACAGTTATCGTCTGGAATGACACATACATACATACATACTCGTACATATATACATACATACATACATACATACATACATACATAAAAAATGCGTTAAACTTCAGAATATGATTCAGAATAGCCTGAAACGGATTTCTGCATAAACATTTTTCAAAAATTCACATTCTACAAATTTTGAGGCGAGAGCAATAGCTTGATTTTCTGAAAAAATTCGCTAAAATAACTGTTTTCTATATTGAATTATTATTTATACTTCATAATTTGTAAATTTTCATAAATGTCGGAATTACCAATATTTCTGCATTTAAAGTAATATTTAAATATATATATATATATATATATATATTTTTTTTTGTGGATAATAAATTAAGCCTTGTCTCAACCGGAGGGTCACTAGCGGCAATCAAAAAGGGGTGTCGAAAGGACAGAGTATTTAAGTGTAATAATTTATATATTATTATATTTAATTTATATAATATAAATTATTATAATTATTATAAATATAAATTATTATAATTTATATTTACCATAATATACTTTTTTTTTGCGATTTTGCGATTTATGCAGTTAAATGCCGCACACACTTTAATCATTGTGCATTATCAAAGAAATTTCATGAGTAGATAAACTATACTAATACAATCTTCATTGCACATAATAAACGATGTTGCCCCCAATATGGCCGACTACAGACCGTTCAATTTGCAACGCGACACTAGCGCTACGAGTGGGTCTAGTTTACTATTACAATGTCTTTGGTTGGAACACTTCAGAGCTCCCCCGAGAGTTCAAAACGCGTTAACGGTAGTTGAAAATTGATGTAACGCAGGTAATCATCCGCGTGCGTAACCTCCTCCTTGGTCCATGCGGTCTGATTTTTCAGTGTAAACGAGCGGTCAGAATAACCAAATTATTCATTTTATTCACCAAGCAGAATTTATACAAACCAGAACAACACCAATTATGGTATGTACCTATTCAATAGTGTTTCCATTACAAACTTCGAGTTACTACTACTATTTGTTAGAGTAGGTACCTACTATGCGATTGTCGAATCTGTGGAACATAAACTGATAAGCAATATAGTAGTGTAATGAGTGAACTTAAACACTAGACCATTAAACACAAAAACCATGAGTACCTACACTAAAAGTCGCGTTTTATTCAATGTAAATATTGATTTTGTTTTAGGGAGACGACGAAACATACGTGGCCAACATGGCACAATTTTTCCACTCAGTAATGCTGAGGAGAAACAGAGGAGATCGTGGTGGTGGTCCCGTGGCCGGGGGAAGCCACCAAGGCCCACCCCCTCACCACCCTCCATTCCATCCATATGGAAGGGGAGTGGGTGGCTGGGCCCATAGTGGCCCCCGGTTCCGGGGCCACCAACGTGGTGGTCCCGTGGGCCGAGGCCTCCAAAGAGGGGGTCGGCGAGGCACATCACTGAAAAGAATATTCACAAATGGAGAGTGGCAGTGGGTGAGAAACCCTGCCACTCTCAACGACGTGCGTCACGTCATCCAGGAGGATATGCGAAAGCCAGGTACATAGTTGTGTAACCATATATCATTGAACATTATTACGTTTATGCAAAAATTTATTGTGTATTGCCTGTAGATGTTCATTATGGCAGACATGTAGATTCAATGAATACAATGTTCAAACATTTATCTGTTAGTATAATAGTACATCAGTGCGGGGACGTATGATTTTCATTTCATTTTCTTCTTTTTATGTTGTAGATACTGATCAACAGGTTCATACAAGACTGCTAGAGGTTAAGAGAATTCTGCAATGTTCACAGAGGGAGGCATTGGCAGTGGTGGCTAGTTTGTAGTAAGTACATACTCTATTTTGGTTGGTGGTGAAGGTAGATTAATCAACTTTCCAAGACCTCTGCTAGAATGCGAGCATCTTTGCTAATGGGGCTCCGAACTTGAGAAGCTCGACGGACCTTACTGATTTGCACTTCTTTTGATATAAGGGCAGTCGTGACTTGAACTTGTTTTGATCATTGTGGTGGTTATTTGTTTGTTTGTGTGCTTCTTTATTATAACAGTAACATAATCCTCATTATTGACCAGTATTGATGAAATCAATTGTACAGTGAAAAGGGGTGACACAAGATATCAACAAGGGGAAAGTCAGGTCAACCTCCATGCTCCTTAGATCCTTTGCCCACCAGCGCTCCTAGCAGGAGACCTTGTTATTTCTGAGCCCCATAGTTTGGTGTTTAGTACTTCAACGTACATTTCACTATAGTTATGTATTATATTGATAACATTGTAGTACCATTTTCATTATTTTTACAATACATTTTGTTTGATATCAACAGTTCCATTTTTTTTCGGTGTATAATAAGCCACTATGTATTGTGTTACAGCGGGGTGCCCCCTATAGAATACAGATCCTTGAAGGAGGTGAGGAGACAGATAAGGAAGTTGAAGGTACGTTTGATTACTGTAGCTAGTACATTTTTAAGTAGACTTATTTTTTTCACAAGCAATTTTAAATTACGTATGTTATTCGATGGACTTGCTGAGTGGTACAGTGTTGCCCGACTACTGAATTGTTGGTAACAGTCTTTTTGGTCATATGCAACAAACAAAAAGATTTACAACAACCGGTGGGGTGGTCTGTGGAAATTATTCTCTTAGTATTAAGCAAGACCATCCCATACCCCCATTTAAAATTTGTATTGCCCTATCTCTCGAGAGAGTTCCACTGTTAAATGCAGCCCATCTATATTCTTTAAGGATAGGACAGATACTCAAAAAATAATAGCTGAATGGGTAGGTGAAAAAGCTTTTTTTAAAAATAATAGCTGCACAGCTTCTACACTAGAGTACTCCATATATCCCCAAACCTGCGCACCATACGCTAAGATTGCACGTACTATAGCATTAAACACCTGGAGCTTGGCCTGCAAAGGAAGGCTAGAACTGCCCAGCGCATTACCCCAAACATAATTCATAGTGAACTTTGCCGATTTAGCCTTCAGCTGGAGGTGCTTCGCAAATGAAAGTCTGGGCGTTAATGTCACTCCTAAATACGTACTATACTTAGAGACAATATCAATTGCATCACCTTTATAATCCCATTTTTCGGTAGCTCGCCGCCTTCCCCCATTTTGGAAAATGAGAATTTTGGATTTCATTAAATTTACAATTAGCCCACCTTTCGCAATAGGCTTCCAAAATAACTATGTTTCGCTGCAATTCTTCCGGATTTTCGGCCACTATCACCAAATCGTCCGCATAAAGTAGAATCTTGACTGTCATTGCAGATTCCCCAACCCTCACCCCATTTTCCAGCTCGTCAACCAAATCATTGATAAATAAAGCGAACAGAAGGGGGGATATCGGACAACCCTGCCTTACACCACAGTATTGGCCTAATGATCTTTCACTGTTTTGAAACCATGATAACTTCTGCAACTTTCCAGCATCATTGTACCTACTTATTTCAATCTCAGTTATGCAATCAAAGAGAATAACATCATTCTCATGCCTTTATTTGGGAGATGCTTTTCTAATTTTTACTGTATCAAGTATCCTAATATTAGCATTTGTTTTTATATTAATGTATATTTCTGTTCTGTTTGTTCCAAAAGGAGAAAGAAGATAAGGAAGGAGAGGAAGAAAAGAAGGAGGGAGAGAAAGGGGGATGTTGAAGTATATATTTTAGAATATAGTTATGATACATGAGTATACATGTTTGAAATTTATTTAAACCCTTCCCTAAACAAGGACAGACTAAAAGACAAAATACAGTTAGCAGGTAAAAGAAAATATGACAAAATATTGTATATGTAAGTACGTTACAGATATTGTTTTGGTACAACACCTTAAATGAAGGCAGAGGATTAATTTTATTTTCCAACTTCCGTGTAACGGAAAGGATGACAATATAGTAACTTAGAGCTAAATTTGGTAAATATTTAAAAAAATCGTAGGAGGAGATTTATTTTGTTGTGTAGTAGGGTAGATATGATATAACATAGATACCGAACCTTCATTACATCAGCACAAAAGCCATCCTTTAAGTAGATTATGAACTCCAGGTGAGGAAAACTACGACAAAAAATGAAATTAGCGAAAAAAGGGGAAGTTTTCACCGATATTGCAGATGAAGAATTGTATCCATCCAATTAGAAACGTTGAGTAGATATTACATTGCTAGAAATCCTTCATTACAGCAACAACAAGTTTATAATTTATTTCCCAACCTTCGGGCAAGACCGCAAAGTAATACGTAAATTAGGGCAAATAAAGTACAGTTTTCTCAGAGATTCAAGGTGAAGGATTTTAGTGATCCAATTATGTACTTTAGATCGGTATTACACAGTAAACATCCGTGCATCACAGGTAAACAAAGGGTATAATAATTCACATTGTGACTTGGAGGTAAGAATAATGACGACAAAATGTTGAATTACCGTACAATAGGATTAGTTTTCACAAAATATCATGAGTGAAGAATTTTATGACATAGTTGATTCGATTTTACGTAGGTAGCTATCATACCTTCCACATAGACACGTAGGCAGTAATTAATTTAATAACTTCCAGGTAAGGTAAGATACGACCAGGCAAGAAAGAGTGTATCGTTATCAGATATGATAGGTGAAGAACTGTAGTCATCCACTTAATATGTAGGGTCGATATTGCTGCAACACCATCATTGAAGCAACAGAAAAGCTATTACATCTGCTAGAACCTCCAGGTAAGAAAAATACACCAACAGTATACATTGACAATCGGTTTAGCTAATTATCTGTTTCCTTCTTCAATCATACAGGTACCTACGAAAAAGACAAAAAAGAATAGCGCTTAATTTAGTTAGTTGTGAGAAGTGTGGTAGTTGAGAGAATAGTTTTTTTCCAAGTTCTTGGCGTAGGATAGGTATGAAATTGCTAGCACACCATCAGTGAAGCAACACGAAGGCGATATGTATATATAATATATATATATATATATATATATATATATATATATATATATATATATATATAGGTTTTGTGAATGACCAAAACTTGTGTGGGGGGGGGGGGGGGGACCAAAGACTAGTTTTGGTCATTCACAAAACCCATCAACCAAAGTTTATATATTGGACTAGTCATCTCCATCACCAAAAGTATATATATATATATATATATATATATATATATATATATATATATATATATAATATATATATATATAATTTTTATTTATTTTTTCAATCTTACAGGTAAGAAATATACAAAAAAAGAGCGCTTACTTTAGATAGGTGTCGTAGGGTAGGCAATTATTTCCTATAGTATGCTCTATACACTACTACATTCAATACACTCCTTCATCCATACTAACCAGCATTACTTGCCGGTATTTACCCTCAATTATTTGTTGTTTTGAGAGCTGTGGAATCATCCCACATAACCAGCAACGCACCTATACATCTCAAGACCAATCTCTCAGATATACTAACCAGCATTACTTCTCTGTATAATCCCAAAATTATTACAAACATACACCACCATACATACATACATACTAACCAGCAACACATTTATATCATATATTCATAAATTTTTTCTAAATTCAAATTTCTGTCCTTTTTCTTCAGACAACCTTGTGTCCTAGAAGATAGGGAACGGTGTTCGTGCCCCACTGGTTAAATATGCAAAAATTTCCCCTTCTCCCAAACTGCCAGTAAATACGAAAATAGTGCCATAGGGGTTTTTTTGGGGTGCTGAATGAATACCGCCCCCAGCCGCCTCCACAGCCGCCCCCGAGGTAGGTACGCCGTGCCCGACCTCATTCGCAGGTGCGAGTCTGGGTACTGAGTGTATGTGCGAAATTTGGACTCAATTCGACCAATATTAACGGAATTATGGACCGTTGCTGGAGGTATGACGCTGTCATGCTATTAGTCAGCTTGTTCATGCCCCTGCAATAAATTCGAAAAATTTACGCCTTCATCTAAGTGAACAGAATCAACACAGATTATAGATATATATATGTAGGTAGATTTCTGACGGTTGGTATTGCGTCATGATCATAGGAAGTCCTCATAACCGCCCCCAGCCGCCCCACTCGACCCCCCGTTTTCCCACTCTCCCGAACTGCGAGTAAATACAAAAATAGTGCCATAGGGGTTTTTAAGGGTGCTGAATCCGATTCTGATAGTTATTTTAGCGGCACATCCACGGGAAGTGCGTAATACCGCCCCCAGCCGCCTCCACAGCCGCCCCCGAGGTAGGTACGCCGTGCCCGACCTCATTCGCAGGTGCGAGTCTGGGTACTGAGTGTATGTGCGAAATTTGGACTCAATTCGACCAATATTAACGGAATTATGGACCGTTGCTGGAGGTATGACGCTGTCATGCTATTAGTCAGCTTGTTCATGCCCCTGCAATAAATTCGAAAAATTTACGCCTTCATCTAAGTGAACAGAATCAACACAGATTATAGATATATATATGTAGGTAGATTTCTGACGGTTGGTATTGCGTCATGATCATAGGAAGTCCTCATAACCGCCCCCAGCCGCCCCCACTCGACCCCCCGTTTTCCCACTCTCCCGAACTGCGAGTAAATACAAAAATAGTGACATAGGGGTTTTTAAGGGTGCTGAATCCGATTCTGATAGTTATTTTAGCGGCACATCCACGGGAAGTGCGTAATACCGCCCCCAGCCGCCTCCACAGCCGCCCCCGAGGTAGGTACGCCGTGCCCGACCTCATTCGCAGGTGCGAGTCTGGGTGCTGAGTGTATGTGCGAAATTTGGACTCAATTCGACCAATATTAACGGAATTATGGACCGTTGCTGGAGGTATGACGCTGTCATGCTATTAGTCAGCTTGTTCATGCCCCTGCAAAATTCGAAAAATTTACGCCTTCATCTAAGTGAACAGAATCAACACAGATTATAGATATATATATGTAGGTAGATTTCTGACGGTTGGTATTGCGTCATGATCATAGGAAGTCCTCATAACCGCCCCCAGCCGCCCCCACTCGACCCCCCGTTTTCCCACTCTCCCGAACTGCGAGTAAATACAAAAATAGTGCCATAGGGGTTTTTAAGGGTGCTGAATCCGATTCTGATAGTTATTTTAGCGGCACATCCACGGGAAGTGCGTAATACCGCCCCCAGCCGCCTCCACAGCCGCCCCCGAGGTAGGTACGCCGTGCCCGACCTCATTCGCAGGTGCGAGTCTGGGTGCTGAGTGTATGTGCGAAATTTGGACTCAATTCGACCAATATTAACGGAATTATGGACCGTTGCTGGAGGTATGACGCTGTCATGCTATTAGTCAGCTTGTTCGTGCCCCTGCAAAAATTCGTAAAAAAATAGTGCCATACGCCTTCATCTAAGTGAACAGAATCAACACAGATCAATACCCGCCCCCGAGGTAGGTACGCTATATATATATGTAGGTAGATTTCTGACGGTTGGTATTGCGTCATGATCATAGGAAGTCCTCATAGTCCACCTTGTTCCGCCCCCCACTAATATGCCCCGTTTTCCCACTCTCCCAAACTGCGAGTAAATACAAAAATAGTGCCATAGGGGTTTTTAAGGGTGCTGAATCCGATTCTGATAGTTATTTTAGCGGCACATCCACGGGAAGTGCGTAATACCGCCCCCAGCCGCCTCCACAGCCGCCCCCGAGGTAGGTACGCCGTGCCCGACCTCATTCGCAGGTGCGAGTCTGGGTGCTGAGTGTATGTGCGAAATTTGGACTCAATTCGACCAATATTAACGGAATTATGGACCGTTGCTGGAGGTATGACGCTGTCATGCTATTAGTCAGCTTGTTCATGCCCCTGCAAAATTCGAAAAATTTACGCCTTCATCTAAGTGAACAGAATCAACACAGATTATAGATATATATATGTAGGTAGATTTCTGACGGTTGGTATTGCGTCATGATCATAGGAAGTCCTCATAACCGCCCCCAGCCGCCCCCACTCGACCCCCCGTTTTCCCACTCTCCCGAACTGCGAGTAAATACAAAAATAGTGCCATAGGGGTTTTTAAGGGTGCTGAATCCGATTCTGATAGTTATTTTAGCGGCACATCCACGGGAAGTGCGTAATACCGCCCCCAGCCGCCTCCACAGCCGCCCCCGAGGTAGGTACGCCGTGCCCGACCTCATTCGCAGGTGCGAGTCTGGGTGCTGAGTGTATGTGCGAAATTTGGACTCAATTCGACCAATATTAACGGAATTATGGACCGTTGCTGGAGGTATGACGCTGTCATGCTATTAGTCAGCTTGTTCATGCCCCTGCAAAATTCGAAAAATTTACGCCTTCATCTAAGTGAACAGAATCAACACAGATTATAGATATATATATGTAGGTAGATTTCTGACGGTTGGTATTGCGTCATGATCATAGGAAGTCCTCATAACCGCCCCCAGCCGCCCCCACTCGACCCCCCGTTTTCCCACTCTCCCGAACTGCGAGTAAATACAAAAATAGTGCCATAGGGGTTTTTAAGGGTGCTGAATCCGATTCTGATAGTTATTTTAGCGGCACATCCACGGGAAGTGCGTAATACCGCCCCCAGCCGCCTCCACAGCCGCCCCCGAGGTAGGTACGCCGTGCCCGACCTCATTCGCAGGTGCGAGTCTGGGTGCTGAGTGTATGTGCGAAATTTGGACTCAATTCGACCAATATTAACGGAATTATGGACCGTTGCTGGAAGTATGACGCTGTCATGCTATTAGTCAGCTTGTTCATGCCCCTGCAAAATTCGAAAAATTTACGCCTTCATCTAAGTGAACAGAATCAACACAGATTATAGATATATATATGTAGGTAGATTTCTGACGGTTGGTATTGCGTCATGATCATAGGAAGTCCTCATAACCGCCCCCAGCCGCCCCCACTCGACCCCCCGTTTTCCCACTCTCCCGAACTGCGAGTAAATACAAAAATAGTGCCATAGGGGTTTTTAAGGGTGCTGAATCCGATTCTGATAGTTATTTTAGCGGCACATCCACGGGAAGTGCGTAATACCGCCCCCAGCCGCCTCCACAGCCGCCCCCGAGGTAGGTACGCCGTGCCCGACCTCATTCGCAGGTGCGAGTCTGGGTGCTGAGTGTATGTGCGAAATTTGGACTCAATTCGACCAATATTAACGGAATTATGGACCGTTGCTGGAGGTATGACGCTGTCATGCTATTAGTCAGCTTGTTCGTGCCCCTGCAATAAATTCGAAAAGTTTACGCCTTCATCTAAGTGAACAGAATCAACACAGATTATAGATATATATATGTAGGTAGATTTCTGACGGTTGGTATTGCGTCACGATCATAGGAAGTCCTCATAACCGCCCCCAGCCGCCCCCACTCGACCCCCCGTTTTCCCACTCTCCCGAACTGCGAGTAAATACGAAAATAGTGCCATAGGGGTTTTTAAGGGTGCTGAATCCGATTCTGATAGTTATTTCAGCGGCACATCCACGGGAAGTGCGTAATACCGCCCCCAGCCGCCTCCACAGCCGCCCCCGAGGTAGGTACGCCGTGCCCGACCTCATTCGCAGGTGCGAGTCTGGGTGCTGAGTGTATGTGCGAAATTTGGACTCAATTCGACCAATATTAACGGAATTATGGACCGTTGCTGGAGGTATGACGCTGTCATGCTATTAGTCAGCTTGTTCATGCCGCTGCAATAAATTCGAAAAATTTACGCCTTCATCTAAGTGAACAGAATCAACACAGATTATAGATATATATATGTAGGTAGATTTCTGACGGTTGGTATTGCGTCATGATCATAGGAAGTCCTCATAACCGCCCCCAGCCGCCCCCACTCGACCCCCCGTTTTCCCACTCTCCCGAACTGCGAGTAAATACAAAAATAGTGCCATAGGGGTTTTTAAGGGTGCTGAATCCGATTCTGATAGTTATTTTAGCGGCACATCCACGGGAAGTGCGTAATACCGCCCCCAGCCGCCTCCACAGCCGCCCCCGAGGTAGGTACGCCGTGCCCGACCTCATTCGCAGGTGCGAGTCTGGGTGCTGAGTGTATGTGCGAAATTTGGACTCAATTCGACCAATATTAACGGAATTATGGACCGTTGCTGGAGGTATGACGCTGTCATGCTATTAGTCAGCTTGTTCATGCCCCTGCATAAATTCGAAAAATTTACGCCTTCATCTAAGTGAACAGAATCAACACAGATTATAGATATATATATGTAGGTAGATTTCTGACGGTTGGTATTGCGTCATGATCATAGGAAGTCCTCATAACCGCCCCCAGCCGCCCCCACTCGACCCCGTTTTCCCACTCTCCCGAACTGCGAGTAAATACAAAAATAGTGCCATAGGGGTTTTTAAGGGTGCTGAATCCGATTCTGATAGTTATTTTAGCGGCACATCCACGGGAAGGGCGTAATACCGCCCCCAGCCGCCTCCACAGCCGCCCCGAGGTAGGTACGCCGTGCCCGACCTCATTCGCAGGTGCGAGTCTGGGTGCTGAGTGTATGTGCGAAATTTGGACTCAATTCGACCAATATTAACGGAATTATGGACCGTTGCTGGAGGTATGACGCTGTCATGCTATTAGTCAGCTTGTTCATGCCCCTGCAAAATTCGAAAAATTTACGCCTTCATCTAAGTGAACAGAATCAACACAGATTATAGATATATATATGTAGGTAGATTTCTGACGGTTGGTATTGCGTCATGATCATAGGAAGTCCTCATAACCGCCCCAGCCGCCCCCACTCGACCCCCCGTTTTCCCACTCTCCCGAACTGCGAGTAAATACAAAAATAGTGCCATAGGGGTTTTTAAGGGTGCTGAATCCGATTCTGATAGTTATTTTAGCGGCACATCCACGGGAAGTGCGTAATACCGCCCCCAGCCGCCTCCACAGCCGCCCCCGAGGTAGGTACGCCGTGCCCGACCTCATTCGCAGGTGCGAGTCTGGGTACTGAGTGTATGTGCGAAATTTGGACTCAATTCGACCAATATTAACGGAATTATGGACCGTTGCTGGAGGTATGACGCTGTCATGCTATTAGTCAGCTTGTTCGTGCCCCTGCAATAAATTCGAAAAAATGTACGCCTTCATCTAAGTGAACAGAATCAACACAGATTATAGATATATATATGTAGGTAGATTTCTGACGGTTGGTATTGCGTCATGATCATAGGAAGTCCTCATAACCGCCCCCAGCCGCCCCCATTCGACCCCCCGTTTTCCCACTCTCCGAACTGCGAGTAAATACAAAAATAGTGCCATAGGGGTTTTTAAGGGTGCTGAATCCGATTCTGATAGTTATTTTAGCGGCACATCCACGGGAAGTGCGTAATACCGCCCCAGCCGCCTTCACAGCCGCCCCCGAGGTAGGTACGCCGTGCCCGACCTCATTCGCAGGTGCGAGTCTGGGTACTGAGTGTATGTGCGAAATTTGGACTCAATTTGACCAATATTAACGGAATTATGGACCGTTGCTGGAAGTATGACGCTGTCATGCTATTAGTCAGCTTGTTCATGCCCCTACAAAATTCGAAAAAATTTACGCCTTCATCTAAGTGAACAGAATCAACACAGATTATAGATATATATATATGTAGGTAGATTTCTGACGGTTGGTATTGCGTCATGATCATAGGAAGTCCTCATAACCGCCCCAGCCGCCCCCACTCGACCCCCCGTTTTCCCACTCTCCCGAACTGCGAGTAAATACAAAAATAGTGCCATAGGGGTTTTTAAGGGTGCTGAATCCGATTCTGATAGTTATTTTAGCGGCACATCCACGGGAAGTGCGTAATACCGCCCCCAGCCGCCTCCACACCCGCCCCCGAGGTAGGTACGCGCGTGCCCGACCTCATTCGCAGGTGCGAGTCTGTGTGCTGAGTGTATGTGCGAAATTTGGACTCAATTCGACCAATATTAACGGAATTATGGACCGTTGCTGGAGGTATGACGCTGTCATGCTATTAGTCAGCTTGTTCGTGCCCCTGCAAAATTCGAAAAAGTTTACGCCTTCATCTAAGTGAACAGAATAAACACAGATTATAGATATATATATGTAGGTAGATTTCTGACGGTTGGTATTGCGTCATGATCATAGGAAGTCCTCATAACCGCCCCCAGCCGCCCCCACTCGACCCCCCGTTTTCCCACTCTCCCGAAAACTGCGAGTAAATACAAAAATAGTGACATAGGGGTTTTTAAGGGTGCTGAATCCGATTCTGATAGTTATTTTAGCGGCACATCCACGGGAAGTGCGTAATACCGCCCCCAGCCGCCTCCACAGCCGCCCCCGAGGTAGGTACGCCGTGCCCGACCTCATTCGCAGGTGCGAGTCTGGGTACTGAGTGTATGTGCGAAATTTGGACTCAATTCGACCAATATTAACGGAATTATGGACCGTTGCTGGAGGTATGACGCTGTCATGCTATTAGTCAGCTTGTTCATGCCCCCGGTGAACATAGGGGTTTTTAAGGGTGCTGAATCCGATTCTGATAGTTATTTTAGGGGCACATCCACGGGAAGTGCGTAATACCGCCCCAGCCGCCTCCACAGCCGCCCCCGAGGTAGGTACGCCGAGCCCGACTTCATTCGCAGGTGCGAGTCTGGGTGCTGAGTGTATGTGCGAAATTTGGACTCAAATCGACCAATATCAACGGAATTATGGACCGTTGCTGGAAGTATGACGCTGTCATGCTATTAGTCAGCTTGTTCATGCCCTGCAAAATTCGAAAAATTCACGCCTTCATCTAAGTGAACAGAATAACACAGATTATAGATATATATATGTAGGTAGATTTCTGACGGTTGGTATTGCGTCATGATCATAGGAAGTCCTCATAACCGCCCAGCCGCCCCACTCGACCCCCCGTATTTCCCAACTCTCCACGAACTGCGAGTAAATACAAAAATAGTGCCGTAGGGGTTTTTTAAGGGTGCTGAATCCGATTCTGATAGTTTATTTAAAGCGGCACATCCACGGGAAGTGCGTAATACCGCCCCCAGCCGCCTCCACAGCCGCCCCGTATCTGACGAGGTTCAGCGACGCCGTGCCCGACCCTCGTTTCTCAGATGGATGCAGGTGCGAGTCTGGGTGCTGAGTGTATGTGCGAAAATTTGGATCAATTCGACCAATATTAACGGAATTATGGACCTTTGCTGGAGGTATGACGCTGTCATGCTATTAGTCAGCTTGTTCATGCCCCTGCAAAATTCGAAAAATTTACGCCTTCATCTAAGTGAACAGAATCAACACAGATTATAGATATATATGTATGTAGGTAGATTTCTGACGGTTGGTATTGCGTCATGATCATAGGAAGTCCTCATAACCGCCCCCAGCCGCCCCCACTCGACCCCCCGCTTTCCCACCTCCCGAACTGCGAGTAAATACAAAAATAGTGACATAGGGGTTTTTAAGGGTGCTGAATCCGATTCTGATAGTTTTTTTTAGCGGCACATCCACGGGAAGTGCGTAATACCGCCCCCAGCCGCCTCCACAGCCGCCCCCGAGGTAGGTTACGCCCGTGCCCGACCTCATTCGCAGGTGCGAGTCTGGTGTGCTGAGTGTATGTGCGAAATTTGGACTCAAATCGACCAATATCAACGGATTATGGACCGTTGCTGGAAGTATGACGCTGTCATGCTATTAGTCCGCTTGTTCGTGCCCCTCCCAGTCTAATATGCCAAAATTTCCCCCTTCTCCCAAACTGCGAGTAAATGCGAAAATAGTGCCATATGGGTTTTTTGGGGTGCTGAATCCGATTCTGATAGTTATTTAAGCGGCACATCCACGGGAAGTGCGTTTCACCGCCCCCAGCCGCCTCCACACCCGCCCCCGAGGTAGGTACGCTGTGCCCGATCTCATTCGGAGGTGCGAGTCTGAGGGTGCTGAGTGTATGTGTGTGAAATTTGGAACTCAATTCGACCAATATTTAAGGTATGACGCTATCCTACTATTAGTCCGCTTGTTCGTTGCCCCTCCAGTCTAATATGCCAAAATTTCCCCTTCTCCCAAACTGCGAGTAAATACGAAAATAGTGCCTTAGGGATTCTTTGGGGTGCTGAAACCGATTCTAGTAATTATTTGTGCGGCACATTCACGGGAAGTGCGTAATACCGCGCCCAGCCGCCTCCACAGCCGCCCCCGGAGCCGGTACGCCGTCTCCGACCTCATTCGGAGGTGCCAGTCTGGGTGCTGAGTGTATGTGTAAAATTTGGACGCAATTCTCCATTATTAACGGAATTATGGACCGTTACTGAAAACCGTTGCTAACTTCACCGGGCTACGCTTTGATTGAGCCGGTAATGCAAGAGTCAGCCAACGGACAGCCAGCATTAGTGGGTGATGTTATGGGGAATGGTGTCTGGGAGAGTGGGAGACCAGCGTTTTTTGATAATCGCATAGTTAATGCTGACGCTGCCTTACCTCTCCCAAGACTGGAATCAAACAGCTAGATCAGCAGCAAATGCAAAACACATGAAATATGATCGAGCTGCAGAAACCACCGAGGGTCTTTCACACCCTTAGTGTGCTCATGTGACGGTGCCCTTCACAAAGAATTCGCTGT
>CM061047.1:65775462-65899833 GCA_030762985.1 Adelphocoris suturalis
ATTTGCCTTAATGAAAAAGGGTTAAAAGCAGAACCGGCAATCTCCAAAGCGTTTTCGAAAACAAAAGTGGAGAATCTCCCTTGAACAACGACCAATCACAATCGCGGGTACCATTCCCAAACTTTTCATCAGTTCGACTCTCCCCCTTGGCTCATCCCATTTTGGTTTATTATTTCCAATAATAAGCCTATGTGATCGTGTATCAAACAATTTTTATAACCCCCCCTCAAACTTTGTCACTTTACGTTTCAAGGTGCGTAGAATCCAAATTTGGAATGTCCGTCCGCCGTTCGCCGTCCGCCGTCCGGGCCATAAAAGGCCTAAGAATTGACTTAAAAAGCCTGTTCTTTCGCACATAGACTCCAATTGGGGTCTAGTTGGTCCTAACGTTTAACCATCCCGATCGCTTTACTCGCATAGATGCTATGGGCTAAAAACGGGCAAAAAGTGTCTTTTGAGGCTTTGAGTGTTAGACGTGTTAGACACACGCCTGGCACGCTTGGCAGGGGGTCAAGGTGGGTCGTGAGGGTGGTGAATGGGGGGTGGAGGCGCCGCGGCACCATGAGGTGGGTACAACGTTCCTTCGAGGCATGAATATATGTTTTTTTCTAGGTCATATTTGTGTGTTAATACCAATGCTTTTCCTACGCATATTTAATAACATATCCTCTCGACTTTTCGTACGTACTTAGATAATGATATTATTAAGGCAATAACTATTTGAATAGATAGAAGCTCAAATCGATAAATATAAACATGCGTATATAATTATAGATGTATAGGTTGTGGCAACTCGAAATAGGACACGCCGAGGAGTCTGGACGGGCCTTATGACGTACGCAAGCCAACTAAAACTACATCATACTCAATTGAAAAAATAAAAAATCCTTGTGAAATAATTTGCAGCGTTTTTCTGAAACGGGCAGCATACGTACTGGCTGAAAAATGGAACCGTCCCTACTCACAAACTCTCAGGATGGGTGAAAGTGAAGGTTCAGTACGCCATAATTCGAACTGTTTCACTTCGTACAAAACGGTCTCGAAGGAAGGTTCGACCGTTGGGGCTGGAAGATGGAGCACATGGTGGTCCTCGATCGGATTTGACCTCAAAGTGCTTGCCTGGGACATATACCCAACTACTCCCCGAGTTTGAAGAGAATCGGTCCAATAAATGATGAAGAATCGACAATATAAGATATTCACATTTGCGCATGCGCACAGTCTAATCTTGATCCGACGGCAATGAAAGTTATGGGGGACCGTCTAGAAGCTAATCCGCACCATCCCTGAAAATTTCATTATATATTGAACAGAATCTTGGTATAGTTTTGGGCGGGACAAGATCTACCACAGAGGGACAGACTTCAAACGGACAGACATGACAGACGGACATTACACAGATAGACATCTGACAGACAGACACGGAACCGAAATTGATTAGCAAGCTCTAAAATGCAAAAAGCAAGTGGAAATTTTTATTTTGGAGGACAAAAAGTCGGCTGGCAAAGTGCTGCAGCGCCACATAGTGTTTCAACTAATCTGCTTCAAGCGGAAAGAAGTTTTTTTTTGGTCAAGTAACAACAGGAGGGGGGGGGGGGGATAAGTATCTCAATTAATCGTTGACCATCTGAGCTGCAGCGCTTTGCCAGCCGACTTTTTGTCCTCCAAAATAAAAATTTCCACTTGCTTTTTGCATTTTAGAGCTTGCTAATCAATTTCGGTTCCGTGTCTGTCTGTCAGATGTCTATCTGTGTAATGTCCGTCTGTCTGATGTCTGTCCGTTTGATGTCTGTACCTGTCTGTGGTAAATCTTCGAGGGCACTCGATGAGCACCATACCAGAGATTAAACTGACAAGAACAGATACTACACTTTGATCATAGCTCAAGAGAGCCGAGAAGCTGTGGTAAATCCTTGTCCGGCCCAAAACTATACCAAGTTTCTGTTCAATTTTGATGAAATTTTCAGGGATGGTGCGGATTAGCTTCTAGACGGTCCACTATAACTTTCATTACCGTCAGATTAATAGTAGTCCGTGCGCATGCGCAAATGTGAATATCTTATATTGTCGATTCTTCACCATTTAGTCTTCAACACGCCCGCCCGATGTTTCTAGGCGTTTCTTCATACTTAGATTACATATTTAAATAGAATTGGTGACAATTTCAAGCTGCGGGAAGAAATTATATTATTTAAAAAAAGAAGGAAAAAAAGAATTACGACAGACAGACGTTGCCGATGTCGGTGAGGATTTGTTGAAACAAATTGGCGTGGTTGTGGTCTGATTGCCTCAACATGAATTTGCACAAGCAGAATGCACATGAATTCGCCCAAATAGATCAGAATGCTGTGTATAGGTTGGTGGTCTGGATACTTGCAAGCTCGCATCTCAAAATCACATGACATCAAGTAGTCAATCCCTTAGTAAAAATACAGATTAGTCGGACATGTAGGTCAGAATGATGTGTATACTTTGGCGGTCTGGATGCTCGCAAGCTCGCATCTCAAAAATACATAACAAACCATAACATAATCTAAGTAAGAAGTAATGCCTAGAAACATCGGGCGGGCGTGTTGAAGACAAATTTAATGGGGAGGGGGGAGGGTATAACGGAAAAGTACCTGAATTATATCGTAACTTGTGGTGTAATAGCCATTGCGCATGCGCAAAACTAAACTTGATTCACATGGACAAAACTCGAGATTATTGGACCGGTTTTTTTGAAAATATCAGGGATTGTGAGGATTATTTCCTTGACGGTCCTGCATAAATTTCATTGCCGTTGGATTAATAGTGGTCTGTGCGCATGCGCGAACGTGACTTTTTTGAAAACGTCGATTTCTCATGATCTATTAGTCCGATATCGTTCAAACTTGGGGCCGGGGGGTTGTTGGGTCCAGGATGATGCACTCTGTATTTCGTCGCATTTGGTTGAATAATAAGTAGGCATTGCACATGCGAAAAACTAATATTGGTTGACACTCCGAGAATACTTTCTGGTTCGAAAGTTACCTGAAAGACAGAAGTCAAGTAGTAGCTTTAGACAATCTTCATTCTTTACATGAATGATATAGTTAATTTAAATTTATCATCGAGTTTATATTTATTTGCAGATGATATCGCTCTAATTGTTGATGAGAATACGTGGGATGAAGCGAAAAGCACCCTGGAGGTAGATCTTATCAATATTAAATTGTGGATGAGTTTGAACAAATTAAATTTAAATGCAAAAAAATGTAATGTACTACCCATAGTTTTGACCGAGAAACAATGGCCAGATACTTTAGAAATACGTATTCATGCAGAAAGTTGTAGAAAAGCTAAATACTCCTGCACTTGTGATCATCTAAATTTAGTAAAGAATGTAAGATATTTGGGGGTTTATATGGATTATAAGTTTAAGTGGGATGAGCATATTAAATTTCTCTGCAATAAAATAAGAAAAATAGCATCTATCGTAAGAAAGATTGAATTCTTGGGTGACCAAGTTAAAAAAAACCGTTTATTACACCTTAGTGCAATCTCTATTACAGTTCGCCATTATAATGTGGGGTGCTGTACTTCGGTACTGTACTGGACCCACTTTTCATCTTACAAAAAATAGTATTAAAGGTTGGCTTTCACAGACATAAATGAGGCATTCCACTTTTGCCTTGTTCAAAGAATTGAATATTATGAGCTTCCACCAGCTCTATACCTTTAATCTGGGGAAATATTTATTAAAGAATAAATGTGATTTTAAAGAAAATATTAGGTATTTAAGAGGAAAACCATATAGAATGGAACTCCCTAAAATAAAATGTACTTTCTTTGGACGCAGCCCTAAATATCGCATGATTGTCGTTTTCAATTGTTTATTTGATGTTATTCATCCTTTGTTTATCAATGTAAATCTTTACCCTTTATACAAGTTGAACAACGCTCTAAAAGAATATGTTCTAACAATGGATAATTTGATATTGTATAATAATGAAGTGAGATATCCCAAGTATGCGCTCAAATAATATAAAGTGGATTATTGGGTTACATTAGAAGTCCTTAAAACAAAAACAAAACAAACAAGAACGTTTTTTTTCTCTCC
Source organism: Adelphocoris suturalis (assembly GCA_030762985.1). Taxonomy (NCBI): domain Eukaryota; kingdom Metazoa; phylum Arthropoda; class Insecta; order Hemiptera; family Miridae; genus Adelphocoris; species Adelphocoris suturalis. Next base: position 65,779,544 of record CM061047.1, read on the forward strand.
TTTTCATGAGTAATATTAAATAGTTAACGCGCGGTTCGAAATCGGATTGCTGAATTTGGCTTATGTATACCAGCTAAAGCTTAGCTTTTAGGCATACATTGTTCTTCAATAAATGGACATAGAACTGATTATTTTTAATCACACCATGTAGGTATATTAATTTTATTTATTATGTATTTTTTCAATTTAGATATACCTAATTGGAAATTGATATTATACTCGATATGAATTTTATGTATCAAGAGGAAGGAAATAAATTTCATTTCATTTCATTTCGTTTTCATTTCATTTCATTTCAATAATGGACCGATTTTGATGGGAATTTCAATTTCCGTGCGGGTTATCTTCTAGACAATATGCGGAAGCGCAAACACCAGATATAACCCTTTTTTGCATTCTAGCATATACCTATATACATGTATTAGATACTGTTCTATCTTGCACCCAATCATTTCGAATCTGTGTTCTCCAACTAATTCTATACGTCCGTGTTAGGATATGTGAGGAAGCTATACTGCCCAGCCAACTTGGCAGACGTTTTATACTAGATTTTTCGAATCTTCTACCTTGAAATGTAAACGAACAAATTTTGAGGGGAATTTTCCGGTCGATTACAAAGGTACCTACATCATTAAGAGCGACAGCATGTTTGGTACGTCACTATCGTCATTACATGTGACATAATCAGTAGTTGTCAGATAAGGTGAACCGGTACGACTCCGTGGCCTCGCACCACACGCCAGTTTCCTCCAACAGCCACAGTCGACTCTTCTCGTCAACCCTGGACAGGAAACTATCCAGTAGCAGATCGCCACTCTGAAAGGTAAATACAAGAAATTTTATTTTCAATACAGTGGCGTAGTTTGAGGAGGAGCAGGGTGGGCAGAGCCCCTCCTTGCATCATTGAGGATGCAGAAGTTCGTTGTATGGATACAATAAAAATATACACAGGGTGTCTACTAGATACGAATTAAATCACTCGCGACGAAGTTGTGGAACCCCCTTTCAAAACGGAAGTTAGTGAAAAACGTTGTCTATTTCCACGAAAAAAAAACTTATTTCTGTTCTAGAACCAAAAATTTCAACCATGTATCATGTTTTCTTCTCGATATTGATTCGAAATTCTATGAAAACATCAGAAATTAACAAGCGGTTGCAATCATGTTCACAATATCAATTATTGAGAATGATCACCTGTGTGTAAACAATTATTTATATAACCATGCTCATAACTCAGTTTGTTGGACACGCACTTCGCCGTAGTTAACATAATATTGTTGGATAAATCGAGAGCTTTCGAACGAATGGTCAACGAATTTTGTGGGATGAAAAACGACGAAGTACCATTTCCCTAGCAACGACTCGGTTGTAGGCGGAAATCACTGTAACACTAAATGTTTCGTGCGCGGAAAAAAATTGACTCGCAAAAATTGCTAGGACCCCAGGGCTAAAACATGATACATGTTAATAAAGAGTTACTATGCTACATCGATTTCGACGGTTAGGCCATCGTCAGTAACAAACAATAACAAAGTTATTGTTTGTTACTGATGATAGCCTAACTGTCGAAATCGATTTAACATTTTAACTCTTTTTTTTTCGTGGAAATAGACAACGTTTTTCACTAACTTCCGTTTTGAGTCTACTAGATCTGTAAAATAAAAACGCTGAAAATTATTTTACAAATATTACTTTTTCAATTGTGATCGTAGATTTGGTTGGCTTGCGTACGTCATTAGGCCCGTCCAGACTGCACGGCGTGTCCTATTTTGAGATGCCACAACCTATACTTCTATAATTATTCGAAACAATACAAGTGTAGGAAGTTTTCCACGCTACAATTCACCGCCCTATTACGCTTACACTATCATATCACTCATATTTTTCCATCAATATTCATTTGAAAGTTGTGCGTTTTGAGATGAGTGAATTTTGTCATAACATGAGAATAATAATTATTAGGTCGTGCAGTTGTGGTCGTGCATGATCTGGTCCTAAAAAATTCTGTTGCGAAGTCCTACTGCCCATTGTTATCCTAACCGTGGAATATTAGCTTGCGCAGTTGTTGAGCAGGTTGGGGTTTTAACACGTCAGTCTAACAATCAAAGCCTCGAAAAAGACACTTTTTCGCCCGTTTTTGGCCCATAGCATCTATGCGAGTAAAGCGATCGGGATGGTTAAACGTTAGGACCAACTAGACCCCAAATGGAGTCTATGTGCGAAAGAACGGTTTTTTAAAGTCAATTCTTAGGCCTTTTATGGCCCGGACGGCGAACGGCAGACAGCGGACGGACATTTCAAATTTGGATTCTACGCACCTTGAAACGTAAAGTGACATAGTTTGAGGGGGGGTTATAAAAATTTTTTGCTATACGATCACATAGGCTTATTATTGGAAATAATAAACCAAAATCGGGGACTTTTGGGGTTCTAAATTTTAAAAATCGGTGACCTTTTACAGGCTTTAATTTCTTTAGGAATAGCGTACCGAAATACTTACCAGTAGACCTACTGTAATCATGAGTAGCCTATATAAAATTAATTTTCATAACTTTTTAATTGATTCTAGCCTACGTATAAAGTACAGAAGTCTAAGCCTACTTACAGAATATTAGTAAAATACAATGTACAAAATATTTAATATTATATATGTTAAAAAGAATTCTTACTTCAGTTTTGAAATTCTGCAATAGTGATTAGTGCAATTAGGCCCACATCAGCATATTCTATTTTTATTACAACTTACTACCTACTAAGAATAAGTTATGAAAGTCTTTAACACAATGTATTTACAGAATACAGTGAAACTTGGATAATTCGAACCTCAAGGGACCAGTTAAAAACTTCGAATTAACCAAAAATTCGAATTAAATAAGTTTATTATAATAAATTATATTTTAACAAACTACAGTACGAAGTAAAGTAGGGGAGAGTGGGGTAATCACAGCCATGGGGTAATGCCATCCACTGGCGTAATGAAAAAACTTCGAGTTTGGGAATGATGACATCAGCAACTCCATTGATGGTGAAGAGTTGAGAACTAATTAAAGCGTGGTCACCATGGTAACATTGTTTTCACAGCTGTGGCAAGGCATTTTGTGTTTGGCTGCCGTTTGATCTTATTTTTCTGGATTTTCTACCTCAAGGTAAGTTTACTTTGAAGCTGTTTCTGCAATGTTTGATACTTTTAGCATGTTATTCAAGTATTTACCTTCACTACCTTCTTGCGGGAGGCGATTTTCGTTGAGAACTAAGCTCATGATGGGCTTTTGGAAAAAATGTCAACAGTGGGGTAATCACAGCCATAAGTGGTGGGTAATCACATCCATAGTAGTTGGTGGCTGTCATTACCCCACTGTTCACTTTGCGACTTCATGAGTTATATATTTCCCTGTATTATTCGATTTATTTCATTACAGATGCCACGTAAGCGGCTGAGAACAACAGAGAGATGTTCCTGGACGTTGGACGATTTGAAAGCAGCAATGGAATGCGCAAAAAATGGGTTAAGTTGGCGTTCAGCTAGCTTGAAGTTCAACATACCATACAGCACGTTCAAAGAAAGAATGAGGAAAGGTAATGCATCGAAGCCTCGACTGGGGAGGTGCTGCACATTTACCGAAGATGAAGAAAAAGATATGGTAAAACGCATTCTCTTTCTTTCTAATCTCTTTTATGGTATAACCCCTGTACATCTACGCAATGTTGCATATGAATATGCTGAAGCAAATAAAATAACTCATACGTTTAATGTAGAACACAAGAAGGCTGGGAAAGACTGGTTTCGTGGATTCATGAAACGGAACCCTTCACTAAGCGTCAGGAAACCTGAGGCTACATCAATCAATAGAATATGTGCCTTCAACAAAAAGGCTGTAGGAAAATTTTTCGATAACTTGGAATCAGTTATGTCCAGATACAATTTTCCTGCTCACCGGATTTTCAATATGGACGAAACTGGGATCTCAACAGTCACGGATCCCGTGAAAATACTTTGTGAGAAAGGGAAAAAACGGGTAGGGAGTGTGACCAGCTGGGAAAGAGGGAAAAACGTTACGGTGATATGTGCCATGAGCGCTTCAGGAATTTTCATCCCTCCTATGTTGATTTTTCCCCGTAAGAGAATGTCACCTTTGCTTGCGAGAAATGGACCCATCGGAGCTGCATATGAGTGTTCAGACAATGGGTGGTCCAACGAAGAGTTGTTCGTCAAATGGCTAAAGCACTTTGTTAAGCACTATGGAGCAACACCGGAGAACAAAGTTCTTCTTGTGCTTGATAACTATGTGAGCCATACGTCTCTAGAGGCTTACGAAATGTGTCGTCAAAATGGCATTACGCTGTTGTCGATCCCGCCACACGCATCTCATCGAACACAACCATTAGATGTGACATTCTTTGGTCCACTAAAAAAATCATTCAAATGCCATTCAGACAAGTTCATAAAAAGTACTGGGGAGCCTCCGCAGAGCCAATCTATTGGTGCCAAAAGAATAACTCCTTATGACTTAGCTGAAATTTTCAACTCAGCATATTTAGAAGTTGCTCAGATAGGCAAAGCTGTATCAGGATTCAAAGCTACAGGGATTTTTCCTATGAACCGTGATATTTTTACAGACGAAGATTTTTTTTTTAACCACACCAAGCCTGGCACCAGCCGTAGATTGCGTCACTCCTGCTTCAGCACAAGAACCCATAAACAATAATGAATGTGAATCCTTAATTACCGAAATACTAGGCCTACCTACTCCAGCAGCAATCAAGAATAGAAATAAAAAGCAGCATTCTGAAATTCTTACCTCCACGCCCCGAAAAGCAGCTCTAATCGAGAAACGCCAAGCCAAAATTAACAAGCATCAAAAACAACAAAGGATAAAAGAAAATAAACAAGAAGCAAGGAAACTAGACAGCAACAAAAATGGTCTTGATGGACCAGGTCCATCAAAGGGTAACAGAACCATGAATGACAGCAAGAAAAGGATAGAAGATGTTAGGAAACGACAATGAGGAAGGAGAGACCATATTACCCCTACCAAAGAAGCCAAAGAAATCCATACGACGCGACGGAAGAAATACGAGTATGATCTTGACAGAGAATCAGAAAACTCGGATGATGATATTTCAGAAACAGATTTGTGTGATGACGACGATATGGACAATATTGAAGGGAACGAACAACTATGTTCGATCTGCCATGAACACGAGGACAATTCACCTCTGTGGGAATGTCGTGAATGCAGACACAAAATTCACTTTTTATGTTCAATGGGTCAACCTGACCATTCATTGTGTGACTTGTGTTATTCATTACTTTGATCAAATTTATATTTAAAGTGTTTTTTGAAGTGCCAGTTGCAGTGTACCTAATCTGGTCCACTTTATAATGATTTTAATTGTGTAATAATGTCAAATGTTCATAGCAATTTTCCTACAAGATTATTCGAACTAAGTTTTCTAGTCCCCTTTCTGATCCTGATGCTACCATTCTCAATGAAAACCTTATTTTTTAACCGAAATATTTTAATGAAAATTTTATTGTAGTCATGTTTTATTTCATTTAATGTTCCTCAATAAATAAATTGAATTAAGAGTAACGTTTTTCGTGGCTGGATGGTATTACCCCACGTGGCTGATATTACCCCATACCATGGCTGTGATTACCCCACCCAATGGGGTAATCCCAGCCATACCTCGCTTCCCAATTATTTGAGTTTATTTCACTTTACGTAACTTTCTATGCAAAAAGTAATATATCATTCAGAACTACCTGAAATTATCTAATGAATCACGCCATTAACAAATTTTTCGTGCATTACATAGCAGATATATCGCCTCTGAAAGTTAAGTGGATGTCATTACCCCACCCTCCCCTACATACAGTAACATTGAATACTGTATTGACCAACAGAATATTGAACAATAAATATAAAGACACCTGGAATGGTACTGTATTTAACTGCAACCATAAAAAACAATCTATTATTTTTCAAAAAAGGATGATATTTTGGCCTGTTCCCTGAATTAAGTCTCTCGGCCATTATAAAAGATTCCAACGCATTCAAAGAGTTGAGGTATGAATCACTTACATTAATTCGGCTTTAAAAAAAAAAAAAAAAAAAAAAAAAAAGTCCAAGTTTTTGTACGTGATTTATGGCGTCAGGTGCACTCGGCACCGGTACTTCTTCGTACGAAGTACAGTGTAGTTCTTGTACTGTACGATGGCACTGACTTGAATGCATTTGGTCTAGCGCAAACCTCTTGCCGAATATCGTTACTAAAACGTATTTCCCGATGAATTTACAATTATTTTGAGTCGCAGCTTAAAATTTATACCTTAATTAGCACGCCGAAAATTCGAATTATGCAAAATAAAATTCGAATTATCCACGATTTTTTAGCATTGTTTGAATACAAAATGCTAGGGACCAAGAGAAATATTCGAATTAAAGAAGTTCGAATTATCCAGGTTCCACTGTATATGCAAATGTTCAATATATTTATAGGTCTATGTACAAATATACACAGTACCTTGAGCTACCTATGCGGTAAAAAAAACTTGGAAAGTTTACACTCTCTTCAATAATTGAGTTAAGAGTCTATTACAATCAATCCTTCAATCTTCTCTTCCAACATTTCGCTTCCGAGACGGCAAGGCAGCGGAAGCTTTGTTTTCACTTTCGAAATGAAAAAATTTTTTTTGCTTCAAAATCGAAATTTTCACTCGCATTTTGCGTTTCAGAGCCTCCTGAACAAATTTGGTTCCGTGTCTGTCTGTCTGTCGGTCCACATTTCCTTGTAACAGCCATAACTTTCACAATTTTGATCCAATTTTAACCAAATTTTCAGAGATCATGCGGGTTAAGCTCTAGATGGTCCCCTATCAACTTCATCATGATCGAATTAACGGTAGCTTCTGCGCAGGCGCTAACGTGAATTCCTTGTGACGGTCATAACTTGGTCAATGTTGAACGGATTTCGGTCAGATTTTCAGGGATGATGTGGGTAAGGTCCCTTGAGGTCCCATAAGACAATAATCATAATTTCATTAGCGGTACGCTCTGCGCATGCGTGAACAAAATATTCTTGTTACGGTCCTTGCAACAGCCGTAATTTCCACAATTTTGATGCGATTTTCTTCAAATTTTTAGGGATCGTGCGGGTATAGCTCTACATGGTCCCCTATCAGTTCCGTCATGATCGAATCAACGGTAGCCTCTGCGCAGGCGCAATCAAAATTTTCTTGTTTCGGTCATAACTCAGGCAATTGTGAACGGATTTCGGCCAGATTTTACCACCAATTTCCCACCTTATTAATTCCCTGATGCCAGAACCGGTCGTTTCTAGTTTTCTGGGATTTAATTGTGAACGGATTTCGGTCAGATTTTCCCACCAATTTCCCACCTTATTCATTCCCTGATGCGAGAACCGGTCGTTTCTAGTTTTCTGGAATTTAATGGTGACGTACTGTGAAGGTCACGAGGAAGCTCATGTGCCATTTCCTTGGCAGTGTATTTTTTTTTTAATTCCTTTATTTCTATTGCTGCCCTTTTTTGTGCAGTTTTCTCATCATCTTCCTTTTCTTTCTTCTTTTTTAAGTCAGTCACTCTTTTGGATGAAGAGGTTTTAAAATCATATATCATGCTTTTGGTTACTACCCAATATACTGGGTATATATTGTTCTAGTTTTATTGTCTAGTACTAGTCCTGATAGTAAACTAAGAATCCTGCTTCAGCATATTGTTTGTTGCCAAGTTTTATAGTTTTTTCACACATTGCTTAGTTACTACAACATGATCTACAATATAGAATGAAATAGGACAATAACATCCCTCATCCTTGAAGATGTCTAATAAATTGAACGAAACGTCGGCGTAAGGAAAAAACCTGATTTATTGACCAACCCTCGTGAACCTTAACACCTTGTTTTATGTACTTACATAATTATATTTCTAAAATTTTCTTCATTGAATCCGTATTGATACATAAATTCTAGGATTCGTCTCAGAATGTCTCAAAACAAACTCCAATGAAGACAGTTTTCGAAAATTTTGATTTTCAAATTTTTTAAGCCATAGCTTTATTTTCTACGAAAATTCGCTTAAAATAAATAGAAGTTTTGTTGGGTGTAAATCTTTTAGCAATTTTTGAAGAAAATTAAGCTATTGCTCTCGCCTCGAAATTTGTAGAATGTGAATTTTTGAAAATTTTTTTTGCAGAAATCCGTTTCAGGCTATTCTGAATCATATTCTGAAGTTTAACGCATTTTTTATGTATGTATGTATGTATATATGAATGTATGTGTCATTCTAGAAGATAACTACTGTCCGTAGAATTGTGCTAGAAACTTCAAACAAATTTTAAAATGTTAAGGACACAAAACGAAAGTTCAAGTTCGTTGGCCAGCATGATCGGATTACATCTTCGGGTTGAAATTTTCAAAAATGTAGTAAAAAATGTCAAAATAGCCTGTTTTTTGCGATTTTTTGTGCGAAATAATTTTTTGAGCATACTAACATGTGGTATATTCGGAATCAGCGTAAAATTTCCTATAAGAATATGTATCAAGTTTTCAAAATTTTCAAAGTTGAAAAATCAGTCAAAAATCGAAACAACTGCCTTCAATACTGACCACATTGGACATCGAAATCTATGAATATTTACCTAAATTTGTCTTTAAATCTACAAGATTAGTTTAATAATAATAAAGTATGAGTACCTCCTAATTATTTTTAATAATTTGATTCCATGTTTGTCTATCAAAATCATAAACTAAAAGTTCTCTACACGATCAATAACGACTAAAATGTCGAAGATTTCTTCAAAAATTCGCTCATGGGGTCATGCTGCATGACTGGCCGTTTTTTCCTCTGGCAATAGCCAACGTAGAGGACGAATAAAAGGAATAACAAGTGATCATCCACAATTGTGTGTAGTAGCGTGAATAGGTAATGACTCGCCAGTTTGTCACCATCCTCAATTTACTGGACCTCCAGCTCCGTTTCAATGGGTGAAATAGGTAAGTGAATGACAATCATTTGAGTAGCGTGTGGCTCGCACTCGGAATTAGTAGGTAAAATGCGGATGGACGTAATGGGAGGCCGTTGATGACAGGATCTGCGTATGTGACGTCCAGATTGCTCCGCAGTTTGACAGGATCTGCCTGCGAGTCGGAAAGGCTTTTTAAGTTCTAAAGCGACCCTCTGGAACTCGAGTAAGTAAATTCAACCCCTCACACCTACATTGGTCGAGTTAGTCAAACAAACTCCTCCTCAACAAATTCCGCAACAGCCACCAATAAAATTAAAATTCAATTAACTTCCTAAAAGACACTCAAAACATGAGCAAAATCTACTCGTATTTGATTGATGGACTCAAAATTTATAGTTACCGTCACCAGCGAACTAAGTAAAACATACCCACAAGAAAAAACATTGTTACCTACATAAACTTAAACATTTTTAAATTTGATTGTCAAATTCATCGTTCATTGTTCATTGACTTGGGAATGGTTTTATTCTATTCAGGAAGAAAACAAGGTAGAAGCGAAAAGAAAACAACAGAATTATATGAAAAATGGAATTTATGTTTATGTGCCAAAGTAAAGACATAAGTCAAACGCTTGCATACGAGTTTGCAACACATTGGGACATTTTATGTCTTTAGGTGCAGACTCGTATGTGTTGCAGACTCGTATGCAAGCTCTAAAGAGCCACTCAGCTGATCCGGACCCTGGGCATCGTCAAGTAAATGTCCTAAAGAGGCTACATACGAAATTACAGCTTCCTAGAGAGTAAAGTATAGAAATTACCTATTAAAATGATTTAACCGCCGCTTCACAAATCAAACCGTTCTCGCAATATTCGGATCACCTGCTATGAATCAAACCTTCGAAACACCAGCTCAATGAAATTAACAAGCGGTCGCAATCATGTTCACAATATCAATGATTGAGATTGATCACCTGTGTGAAAACAATTATTTATATAACCATGCTCATAACTCAGCTTGTTGGCCACGCACTTCGCAGTAGTTAACATAATATGGTTGGATAAATCGAAAGCTTTCGAACGAATGGTCAACGAATTTCGTGGGATGAAAAATGACGAAGTACCATTTCCCTAGCAACGACTCGGTTGTAAGCAGAAATCATCAGAAAACCAACCTTAACGCTTTTTTTACGCTTTTATTTATCGCTTTTTTTACGCTTTTTTCGTTTTGTGTGCCAAAGTAAAGACATAAAAACCCGATAAATTTAATTTCTCCCTTGATGGGAAAAACAAAAGATCATGGATATGTCTAGTACCTACTACTTACCAGTTGGTACCTACTACTCAATTGTATACCAACCATGTAGTGCCTTCTTTTCACAAGATTATTCCATTATGGTTACAAAACAATATTAGTTTTTAACTTAGAGTAATAAATCAGCATTCCTTGACACTACAATGGCTTAAAGGTCATGAAATGTCGTGGTAAAATGAGAGCATTCCAAAAAGTGGCGAACGATTTTCCTACTATGAAAACTATGGGAGTTACTCTTCCCTAGTAACGCCTTGGTTGTACGTGAAAATCAATAGAAAATTGCCGGTCGGGAAAAAAAGTGTCGATCGGGAAAAAAAGTGTCGGTCGGGAAAAAAAGTGTCGCGAAAAATTCCTTGACCCCCAGCCAAAAGACATATCCATGTCAAAATCGTCGATCAGGGTGTTGACTCCTATCTCCCACGCCTCAATCCTTCAATGTGATCAATCAGATTCAGTAAACCAAATATTAGACAAATTAATCTCTATCATTACACCAATGATGCAAATGTCACAAATCATCCCAATACTTATCAACTAACGATGATCAATTCCTCACAGCATAGTCGTCATAAAGAGTTCGCAGTACTCAAATTGGGAGAGCTAATTGACAAGATAACAATAATTAAAATATATAAGGCTTTACATAGCAACCACCTGAAATTTTTAGATGAGGGAAAAACAAGAACTTGTGGACAATTTCTTTCTAAACTGCCTTTCCGTAGGACTCACCATGGCCAACGGGCGTACGATTACCGGAGAGCAAAACTGTTCAATGCCCCATGAGCTCCGCTCTATTTCTAAAATTTAAAAGTTCTAAACAGGACTGAAAAAACATATGATAATGAGGCAATCTGAGACCCATTAGATAATATTAAAACTTTAAGATGGTAACTGAATAATTCCTATGTGTTCTGATTTAACCGATGTATACCTATTGATTCTAATTTACCTATATTTACTCACAAGATGATTTTTGAATTAGGTATTGAATGAGTGTGCTGATTATGTATTACTCCTCCCCACAGCACAAGTCTACGACTCATAGTGGGGAGTAGCATTTCCTCATTTGTGTAACTTTTTTTAAAAATTGCAATACCTATCTAAATAAATGCGTTTTTTCAACAACAACTACAAAAAAAGTATGAGAATATGCACACGGAATGCTCGAGGGGTGAATAACAAGTATCATGAACCGAGTCTCTTCCTTAATATTAATAAAATTGATATATTGTTAAACACTGAGACAAAAATAGCTCCTAATATATATATTTTTGCACCTGGATTCAAATACTACAGAGCAGACCACCCTTCGGGCAGTAGGCAAGGTGGATCAGCTCTTCTTCTTAAAACTTGTATAAATCACAACGAACTTCCTCAGATAATAGAGTCTAACTTCCAAATAGCTGAGGTTGAGTTGAATCATTCGCTTCTGCCAGGTTTAATGATAGGGTCATTCTACTCGGCTCCACAATGCCATGTATTGATGTCAAATTTCTGGGCAATTATTCATGAAGTACTAAGAAATTTTATATTGGGAGGTGATTTTAATGCAAAGCATCCGAGATTCTTCTCCCATGTTCCAAACCCACGAGGTCAAATCCTTCGCGATGCAGTGATACAACAGGCTTTGGACGTTTTCTCACCAAATGAACCTACTCATTATCCATCTGACGGTAACATGCCAGATGTACTAGATTTTTTCATTGGGCGTGGGACACTCTTCTGTTTCAGTATTTCACGAATTGAGTTCAGATCATCTTCCTGTGTTGTTGGAAATTGGAATTCAACCAGAAAATTTAACTCCTACAGGTTTTCTAGTAAAGTATCCATTTGATTGGGTCAAATATAAAACGGTAGTAGCTGAAAAGACAGACCTTTCCTTTCCTCTGAATACCGGAAAAGTCATAGGAGTGGCAATAGCATCTTTCACTAATGCAGTTCATACGGCAGCCGGTATTTCTTCAGCCTCGCCTTCACCAAAGGATCATAGACAATCTACCACTTCATCACCTAATATTTCAAACCTACTATCATGCAAAAGATTACCTAGAAGAAGATGGGAATCAACTAAATATTCACAAGACAAAGTTGAATACAATAGATCTACAAGATTTTTGAAAAAAGCCCTGGAGAACGAACAGTAGTCAGCAGCTCACACCGAAATTGCATCACTAAACCATACAGATGGGTCCCTATGGAGAAAAACTCCTCACTAAGGAATACCACAGTGTTCCACCATTAAAACAAGATGGGCGTTAGTGGAGTTTCGTCGATAGAATTCTGTTCGACATTGAGGTAGTGAAATACTCGATGAATCTGAAGTTCTAGTGCACGGTAATCTTGAAAGGTGTTCCAATTTGATACCATGTTTAAAAACCTGAATGCATGATTCTATTAGGACATGTTTCTTACATTACAAATTCTAAAATCGTTGTACAATTTAGTAGTTGGATATCAGAAGGGTTTGTTTAATAGAAGTTTTAGAAATGCGGTTTGAACCGCCGATTTTGATGTCAATTGTGCACAGCAGGCCTGTAAAGGCTCAATACCAAATTTCAGCCTCCTAACTGCACATACGAGGCGTCAAAACTGTTCCCTAGTTCTCCAAATCCACTCAATCATTCTGGATTTGTCACAACAAATTTTTCCAGATATTTTTAGACATGATGGTCCGAAATGGGGCATTATAAAACTATTTATTTATTTATTAACGGGCAAGCCCAATTTACAACAGCATAATATAAGTTACATATATAAGTTACATAATTTACACATCTAAGAAAAACAAAAGAAAAAGAACAATTTTACCAGAAACAGCAATAAAACAAAGATAATACCTAGTCAAAACAAAGCGGGAGAAGAGAGCACTAGAGATTTCAGAGATGAAAGGGGACTATTAAAAAAGTCAAAATCTGGATTTAAATTTAAGAAGAGGTTTGCAGAACGGGGGATGCGGTGCAGTGGTCGATTCAGAAGATAGTTTGTCGGAGAGAAAGGAGCGTGGAAAATTTCAGGCTGACGACTTGAGATACGAGGGATGGAGAGTCGAATTTTTGCCAGCAACGGAGGACAGTCGATACCGCCGTTTACAAGCTTGTGGAGAGATGACAGGTCAGCCATGCCACGCCGCACTTCCAGGGACTGGAATCTGCAGGTCCATTAATTTAAGGAAAGGACTATTAATTTGAGCAATCTTTGAATCCTTTGGATTTGATATGAATCCTGAATCCTTCATTTTACACTTTCCTATACAGATTTCTGTTGGGTTTAGATTGATTTTGATGTTTGATTTCCAGATGAAACCAACGGTATTTCTTGCACTCTTGGCAGGAGTTTCCGGCGCAGTCTTTGGTGCTTTGTCCGGGCCGATTGACCTCGGATATGGATACGATTCGAACACTATCGAGTGGCCTGGAGGAGAACGGTTCAAGTAAGTACTTTTAACCCTTAACTGCATGAATTGAGCTTTTTGACCAAACAAAATTTTTTTCATTTCTTTTTGTGCCTCTGGTTATTGGAAAAATAAGGAAAAAAATTCCTGATTTCTGCTTTCCTGGAAAATTGGGAAAATTCGTTTGTTCCTTCGTAGGAACACCATGTAATAAGGGGAAGTTTTGAAAACATTTCTTTAGAGGTAAATTTCGAGGTATTAAAAACAATAAAACAGTTTTTAAAGACAAATAAGAGTAAGTTTATTATTCTAATCATCCAAATTAAATTAGCTAAAAGTACAAATTACTAGAGTACTAAAAGTACTAAAAAGTACAAATTTGATTAGTGGTGAAAATTATAAAAACAATTTCTCACAGAAAGTGTGCACAAATGCACATTACATTTTGTGCACCTGGCAGGCTTTTTTTTTTACCACAGCTTGGAAATTTGCACCATTGACGGTCAGTATCATCAAAAACACAAAAATCCTCGATAGCAACTTTTTCCATGTTTTCTTGATTTGTTTCTTGAACAATCATCAACAGGTTCAGGTGATGGACAATTTTCAATTTCTTGCAGCAGCTGTTCAGCAGAATAGAGCAGCACTTCATCAGTCACTTCACTCCCCACCAATTTTTCCACTTCATCCATATTTATATCGCTAACATCATCATTATCCAGTTCCTTTTCTTCAACGTCTGAGTCTTAATCACTCCCATATGGTATTTCCAGCAGGGAATGAAGTTCTCGTTGGCTAATAACTCGTTCATAGCCATGATCTTTCAAAATAATTCGTTCTTCTTGCCTAAAAACAGTAAAAAAAAAAAAAAAAAAAAAAAAACAGAAATCAACAAGTGGTGAAACACTTCCCTGGAATGCAGGATGTTCCACCGGTGGAAAAATCTATTTTCGTCGAAATAATGTCATTTCACACCCTAAACTGTGATGTGAATCTTACCTGGGCATGTCGAGCTCACTTGGTGGTCTGTTGGGAACTGAGAGAAAAAGGGAGTCTGAACAGAAAAAAGTCCAGTCATGCAACATGACCCCATGAGCGAATTTTTGAAGAACTCTTCGACATTTCAGTCGCTATTGATCGTGTAGAGAAATTTTAGTTTATGATTTTGATGGACAAACATGGAATCAAATTATTAAAAATAATTGGGAGGTACTCATACTTTATTATTCAGTTGTCACACTGAATTTGGAGAATGTTTCATGCAAATATTACCGATTTTCACAACCAGCGAACAGCATTATTTTGATTTTTGACTGATTTTTCAACTTTGAAATTTTTGAAAACTTGATACATATTCTTATAGGAAATCGTACGCACAACAAATCGCAAAAAAACAGGCTATTATGAAATTGTTGACTACATTTTTGAAAATTTCAACCCGAAGATGTAATCCGATCATGCTGGCCAACGAACTTGAACTTTCGTTTTGTGTCCTTAACATTTTAAAATTTGTTTGAAGTTTCTAGCACAATTCTACGGACAGTTATCGTCTGGAATGACACATACATATATATATGCATACATACATAGAAAAATGCGTTAAACTTCAGAATACGATTCAGAATAGCCTGAAACGGACTTATGCATAAATTTTTTTCAAAAATTCACATTCTACAAATTTTGAGGCGATAGCAATAGCTTAATTTTCTTCAAAAATTCGCTAAAAACGAACTTTGATGGTACCTAAACATTGGCCCTCGCCTACCTTGTTGCATGTTGTTCTTTGCAGGGAACACAAAATAGTTCACCAAACGAATCAGAGACAGCGTAGGGAGCGTAAAAACGATTGTGTCCCTCCAGACCAAAGACATTGTAATAGTAAACTAGACCCACTCGTAGCGCTAGTGTCGCGTTGCAAATTGAACAGTCTGTAGTCGGCCATATTGGGGGCAACATCGTTTATTTATGTGCAATGAAGATTGTATTATTATAGTTTATCTACTCATGAAATTTCTTTGATAATGCACAATGGTTAATATGTGTGCGGCATTTAACTGCATAAATCGCAAAACTGAAGACTGCACACTCTCATTTCACAAGTAAGTATAGATTTTCACGATTTCCCAAAGATTATTTTGGTCTGTTCTAGGAATCTTGATGTGGTAACGCAGTACCTATTGTAGTTGGTAATAATTTTCTTTTTACTAACTTATCAATATGCATGAGCTACAAAGTTTCAAATTAATCTAAACTTTGTTTTGTTTTTCCCACAGATTTCCTTTAAACAAGAAATTGAGAGAATTGTATCAAATTGTTTTTTGTATTGACATTGTATTGTACTATTGTATTGTATTGTATTGACAGAATTGTATGAAATTGTATGTAAAATGAAAATAATATAATAACATAGAAAGTTATTCATTTACTTATTCAATTGTTCAGCTCCTCTGATCATACTCCTTGCCCCATCCAGGTGAACCTATGGTGTTTGTAAAAATGTGTCTTATGTACAAGATATTGTCTCAATATTGAAATGCAGAGCGATTCTTCTGTTACTTTGGAATAATGGTTCTGAGATAATTGCTTTTGAATAATGGAAGGATCTTTCACTTTAAAATACCTAACTAACTTATGCCCTAACTATTATAAGTACGGTATGAAAAGTACAATATCGCCATTACGCAAAACTACATGAAATCAGATTGGTAATAAATGCATGCATTACACGGACGTCCCTATGAATGGATTCTATATATATTTGGTGAGAGTTAAAATAAGAGAAAAAACAAATATATCATGACTTCTCGAACCCCCCCAATTAACTCCCTCCACCAACAGCAAATTGAAATAATAAAACTTCCAGCATGAAATTTGAAGCTCCTGACATATTTTTATAACCTAGACCGAATTTATAATCGAATTTAAAAAATGATCTCGAAAATCTGACTTGAATAGTTAAAACATCATGATTTATTACTATTACCTCCTCCCATCTTCCTCATCCATACTGAAATTTGAAACTCCTAATATACCTTCCAAAACTAGACAAAATTCTCAGATGAACAAAAAAGAATCACAAAAGCTGACGATATTAGTTAAAACATCATGATATTTTACTGTTACCCCCTACATTCACACTTTTTCATAATCAAATTTGAAATCCCTGATATAAGATCCAAAACTAGACCAAATTCATAGTTGAACAAAAAAAGAATCACGAAAATCGGACGAGAATTGTGGCCTAAATAAGTTTGTAAATCTTCATATTTGGTTAGATATTCCAAAGACAAGCAGCTCCCACAGTTTGTCTCTGTTGAAAATATTACATAAAATTCATTTACAAACTGTGTTGTCATCATAATAATTGACGTTTTTAATGATTTTAGACTAGTTTTCATCAAGATAATACAAAATATGTTTTCTACGAACACTTATTCACAAACTATCTAGCCTTACAATTCAAAAAGGGCGCGTGAAGTTGCCCCCAATATGTCCGCCAATGCTCTCTTCAATTTGCAGCAGGCGGCGTCTGAGATCCACGTACAGTTGTAGGGCCTTGCTCCAGACCCAGAGGAACTCCATGCAGTTAAGGGTTAACGCAGTCCGCCTGCCGCAAATTTCGTTTCGTGACCAACGCGATTGATACTGTGATAATGGAGGAAAACGTGATAATGTGCAAGATGGAAGAGTTTTTTTACGATCCAAACCACCCTGACTATATGAGGACCAAATAACAAAAGTTCCAGTCATGCAAAATGATCACGAGAGGATTTTCATAAATTATAACAAAAAAATTTGAGCACTTTTTTATGGGGAAAAAAATCGTTCTAAATAATATCTTGCAATTCCAAAAAGATTTTTGGGATTTGTAGATTTTTTTGGCACTTTTTATAGCTAATAATAATTAAATTTAAGTACACCTTTCAGCAAAATTCCGTGCACAATTTTTGTATTGTTCTATGTTGTTAACAATTTTTTTTTGTTCCTAAAATTCTGCCAAAAGTATGAATTTCTCAATTTTTTAGCCGTTATTATTCATTTTTAGTGATTTTTTTAAAGCACATTTTGCTTCCGAGTGGACCTATAGGTAGCGGAAGCATTGTTTTCACTTTCAGGAGAAAAAAAAATGTTTGGTCTCCAAAATCAAAATTTCCACTCGCATTTTACGTTTTAGACCATTCTGAACAACTTTGGTTCCTTGTCTGTCTGTCTGTGTGTATGTGTCTGTCGTGTGTCCGCAAATCCTTGTAACAAGCTTATTTTCCACAGTTTTCATCCGATTTGGATGTTATTTTCAGGGAACGTGCGGGCTAGGGGGTTGACGGTCATCAGTTTCATCGTTCTTGACTCAATACCTCACTCTGTGCGTGCAAACGTAAATTCTACCAAACATCATTTTCTCACGCCCTAGTCGTTCGATCTCGTCCAAATTTGGATGATAGTTGGGGTATGACGATTTGATCATCACATTTCAACCATCCATTCCATTCAATTTCAACATTATTGTATCACTGATAGCTACTGCGCATGCGACTATATGAAATCCTTGTAGCGACCTTAATTTCCACTGTTAGCGAATTTTTAGGAACATTAAGCTAAATTAAGCTATTGCTCTTGCCTGAAAATTTGTAGAATGTGAATTTTTGAAAAAAGTTTATGCAGAAATCCGTTTTAGGCTATTCTGAATCATATTCTGAAGTTTAACGCATTTTTTTAAATGTATGTATGTATGTATGTATATATGTATGCATGTATGTGTCATTCCAGACGATAACTGTCCGTAGAATTGTGCTAGAAACTTCAAACCAATTTTAAAATGTTAAGGGTACAAAACGAAAGTTCAAGTTCGTTGGCCAGCATGATCGGATTACATCTTCGGGTTGAAATGTTCAAAAATGTAGTCAAAAATTTCAAAATAGCCTGTTTTTTTTTTGCGATTTGTTGTGCGAAATAATTTTTTCAGCATACTAACATGTGGTATATTCGGAATCAGCGTAAATTTTTTATAAGAATATGTATCAAGTTTTCAAAAATTTCAAAGTTGAAAAATTAGTCAAAAATCAAAATAATGCCGTTCGCTAGTTTTATTTTATGTCAAGATTTGATGATGTTATGATAGGATACTGTTAAGATTTCAACTGCCTCCAATACTAACCACATTGGACATCGAAATCTATGAATATTTACCTACATTTGTCTTTAAATCTTCAAGATTAGTTTAATAATAATAAAGTATGAGTACCTCCTAATTATTTTTAATAATTTGATTCCATGTTTGTTTATCAAAATCATAAACTAAAATTTCTCTACACGATCAATAGCGACAGTAATGTCGAAGATTTCTTCAAAAATTCGCTCATGGGGTCATGCTGCATGACTGGACTTTATTTCATCCGATTTCGATGAAATTGTCAGAGAATGAGCGTGTTAGGTTGTAGATGGTCCGTTATCAGTTTCATCGTTGCCAAATCAATACTTCATTCTGCGGTTGCGCAAATGTAAATTCCATCATGTTCCATCTTTTCACTCTCAAGTCGTTCGAGTTTGTTTAAATTGGATGATAGTTGGAAGAAGATGATAAGTAAACGAGGAAGCTATGTACCACACCCGAATTGGCAGACTTTTTGAATGTTGACCATTTGAATGTGCTCAGAATTGTGGGCCAACGAACTCATCTTTTCATTTAGAAAGCTTCATTTTTAGGCGCAAGAAAAGAATTTTTATCTCAATCCTAGTCAGCGTCGCCCCTTCGGTTCGAATACTTTCTCAGCAGTGGTCCATTAGCGAGGAACGATGATTCTTTGGACCTCGGGGTGAGATGCGATTGCCAACTTAATTTCTCAAAGCATATAAGTACAGTTGCTAGTAATGCAATGCGTTCACTTGGATTTCTTAAAAGGCACACAGGCGAGTTCGACAGCGTGGGAGCGATAGCCATGCTCTACAAGGCTCTTGTTCTACCCAGGCTGGAGTATGCGTCATCAGTTTGGTCCCCCCTTTACGCTGTTCATAGGTATCAGCTGGAGAGAGTGCAGAACAAGTTTCTGCGTTATGTGGCCTTTAAGCTCGGGATTCCTTCGGATGACGTCAACTACCCTTCGCTGCTGAAGATATGTAAGCTCCAGTCACTTGGGATGAGGCGTGGCATGGTCGACCTATCGCTCCTTCATAAGCTTCTGAATGGTGGGATCGACTGCTCCCCTCTGCTTGCAGAAATTAACTTCTCAGTCCCTCGCATCTCCAGTCGTCGGTCAGCAATCTTTCATATCCAGTTTTCTGCAACAAATTATCTTCAAAATCGTCCTTTACACCGCATCCCTCGCTCTGCAAATCTCCTTCTGAGCATCCATCCTGATTTTGATTTCTTCACGGACTCCTTAAGTTCTCTCAAATCACTTATTATTAATTCCCCGGTATTGTTTTGATATTGGACACTAAATCTCTCTTGCTGATTAAATTTTTTTTTCTTGTGTTATCTGATATTTTTATTATAATATGTAAATTATTCTGAACCGCTCATATATGTAATTAAGCTGTTGTTAATTGGGCTTGCCCCGTAATCAAATAAATAAATAAATAAATAAATAAATAAATAGAGGCGCCCGACGCCCGTTGGGTAACAACGGAGCGACGGCAGCTCATTCTCCGGGATTCTGTCGGGAACTCTGTCACATGACTCACCAGAAAAATCAAGGTCTCATGTTTGGATCTGTGAATTTCAGCTACCGGAAGATGTTCGCCGGTGAAAACCCCTACGGAGTCTTCGTAGCCGTCAACGATTTTGCGACTGCAGAGCATTGTGGGACTCACATTGACGCTCCTTACCACTTCGACAAGAACGGCAGGAAAGTTGGTGACATCCCCCTAGACAGGCTCATCACCAAAGGTGGATCTTCACTTCATTGCCACCAGCTATTTGTTTATTTATTTGAGATTTCACGGGCGAGCCCATTAAACAAGTGGCGTAGTTACAGTTCATAATTCGTTAAACTAGTTTTAAAATAACTACAAAAACGCTGCAAATTATTACGCAAAGATTTATTATTTATGTATTAGATAGCCCTTTAATGAAACGAAGTTTTAAATCTCAAGTTAAAAATGCCTCAATTAAATTATCTCAACCAGCTGATCAGAGAAGACCCAATCAATTAAATCGTCTCTTAGTGTCTCAGAGAGTCTCCCTATCAAATCTCAACTTCCTAGGATGAACAGGAGAGATTTTAGCTCACTCAGCTGATTAGGAAAGACCCAATAATTGCAATCGTCTAGTACCTACTGCTTACAAGTACCTACTACTCAATAGTATAGGAGAGGCCACAGGACATACCTGTATTATTCACAGACACCTGCTTAGTGCAGAAGTTCAAGTTGTTGCGTGTGGGGGTGATCTGTCCACCTGCCACTTTCTGGAGGACTGTCCAGCCCTTGTGGACCACCGAGTCCAGCATCAGCCCAGTCAGGGGGTTGGCGTTTTATCCGGACCAGACAAGGTCAGATCCCTGTTGTTCCTGAGAGCCGCTGTGCTCTTCTACGAACTGTGATATCTGATCTGTGATATATTTATATACATCTAGTCGTAGTTTTATTTCACTTTGCTGATTGTATATAATAGCATGTATATAGTTATTTTAATCCACTTTGGGGGCTAAACAGTGGTCATCACTGTACCCCTCATTCTTTTCCCCCTCCGAGTTGCCAGTGGAGACCATGATGGCGTTTCCTTTTTAGTCAAGAATGGCAACATGGCTCCTCTTAGAATCGTGCCCCTTCCAGTGTCACTCTGGACACCTTGTTCAAAGCCGCTATGACCCTTCTAGTTAAGTTGCGACTTGAACTTAAAAAAAAAAAAAAAAAACTTAGCTCCTATCTCACGCAGCTGACCTGGAGGACTCTAGACTTCATGATTTCTAGACGTCCCAAGTGTCAAGTTTTATTCAATCAGGACAAAGTTAATAACCTCATAACTCGATAACGAATAACCTCATAGCTCAATAGCTAAATAACCTCATACCTATTATTAATTAATTCCAGCTATCTTAGTGGATGCCGTTAAGGAGACTGGGAACAACGACAGCTACACTTTGCCAGCCGAAAAACTGGACGAGTGGGTGAAACTCAATGGGCAGATTCCTGACAAGAGCGTCGTGCTGGTCAAGTTCGGCTGGTCGTCTCGCTACCCCAATCGGCAGGCGTACATGGGCCCTTCTGATACGGATCTTCGATTCCCAGGATTGTCTGAGGGGGCAGCCAAGTGGATTGTGAATTCGAAGAAGGTACGATGATTTGAACGTTTCTACAAACAAACCCTCCACGTACCTTTATACTAATACTTGTTGAAGTGTGTTTGGTCGCGCGCCAATGCCTCACCTCGCATGACGTTAAGTAGTAGGTAACAGCGCCCCTCCGGTCACTAAAGAGACTGCACTAAACAAATGAATTCAATCAGGTGAATGAACGAGAGAAGTGAATTTTTGATTGAGGATTAAGTATTGCCATGCGCTCTTGCTTCAACGATCAACGTTCTAAATTCAAATCACATACCTGTTTTTTTATATAAATATAATTTAAAATCGAATAATCGTTCGTTCTTGACCACGTCCCTAGCGGGAACAAAGTGAAAGCCATCACTATAATTAGGTAGGTATTGAGACAGCATTCTTTACAACGTTTCTTTATTTGGACAGTTCAAATAATAAAATATGCATTTTCCGTGTGACGGCTCAAATGGAAGGTTATGATGAGAAGGTTTCAAGTATGGCGCCTTCGGACAACGAAACCATACGGTGAGGTGTGGGGAGGGGGTGTAAAATATACGTTTTTTACGAGGGCTCAAATGAAAGATTATGACGAGGATTTGCAACGATAATTTGCCAAAAAGAATATTTCTAGAAATGGTTAAGATAAATAATTCAAATTCAACTAACTTCATAAAAGAAATTCAAACTTGAGCAAAATTAACTCGTATTTGATTTAGGGGCTCTAAATTTTTAATTACCTACCGTCCCCAGTGAACTTGGTAAACATACGGGAAAATCATTGTTACCAACAAAAACTTGAGCAATTTTACCTTTGATTTTTAAACTGACTACTTTGAATTCGATTTTTTATCACAAAAAAAAAAAAAAAAAAGATAAGTATTTAATTTACAAATTTTGAATTTGATATTATGAATGTTTTCTCCCTGAAGAAGCTCCAGTTCTTGGGGAAAAACGTGGGAGATTAATAAAAAATATACAAAATAAATGAAAAAAATTGAGGACAGAAAGACCTTTTTAGTAATTTATTGAAGCCAGTTTATCCTAAATAAGAAAAAAGTTCCAGTCATGCAGCGTGACAGTATGAGCGATTTCTTGTAAACTGTCGTAGGTACCATATATATATATGTTAAATTTTTCACAATTTAAGCACTTTTGGTGCAAATAAATTGTTAACTATAAATTTTATGTTCAATAAAACTCGTTCTAAATAATAACCTGCTATTCTAACAAAGATTTTGGATTATCTGCTTTTTTTTGTCGTTTTTATCTGTTTTTCAGGGCGCATGTCTCAATTTTATGTAGTTATTACCTATGGCTTTTTATATAATTTAAGTATAAAAGTCAGGAATTTTCAAAATTGCATGAGAAAGAAAAACGGAGAGGATTATGTGTTGCGTTGAGGTGTTTTCGACGTTTTGAGCACCACAAATAGAAAATCTCGTCTTGGTTTCCATCTTAAGATAAGTAGGTACCTACCTACTTAATGAGGATCTTTGAGAAGCAACAACTATAAATCATCAACATTCGAGATATATTTCTCTACTTCTTACTTTATTTTTCTGCACAGTGTAAAATGTTTTCACAGCCTTCATAATCACCGGTGTTGGAAATACAGAACACGTTTTCAGCACAGCAGATAGTGAGAGTTGCACCTGTCATAATTTTTCTTGTTAGCTTTTGTTAGCAGAAGTTTTGTGAGTGAATCCTTCAAATACCACGACTGCACGCCTTCACACATGATGAGCACTTGGACGATACGGTCTAATGTACAAGGAAAGTATCGATATATATATGTATATACCTAATAGAGATTTCCATTGCCGCCAGTGACCCTTCCGGTTGAGATGCGGCTTAAATTCTAAAAATAATCCACCTGCTTAAGTTGAATAACTACAGTTAGTAGGTACATATATCGCAAAAATATGCACAGATGCAATATGACTTAAGTATTTCAAACTGTAAACCATGAATTCGTTCTGTTCGTTGTACCTATGTGTTCTTCTTCTGCATGAAACCTTACTTCTGCGAATTATTAATTCGCTGGTTTTTCGTACGTATCTTCTAGCCGTTTCCCGTTGATTTTGTTCCCGATAAATTATTCATGGATGAATCCGCACGAAATATACAGGGTGTACACAAAACAGGTCTACCAAACTGCAGGAGTCGATTCTAGAGCTCATTTCTAATCGAACGTTCCTCTTATAATTTTTTTTCAACTCATAATTTTCGATTTTTGATTATTAAGATTTTTTGTCACAAAAACGATCATAACTGTTGCATTGGTAGTAATTTATTGAAATTGGGTTACCCGTATTTATATTTTATGTATAGAATCATTTATTCCTCAGATCATTATTGAAGAAATCAAATTTGGATAACGTTTTACTAATAAGCAATTAGTTTTGTTTATATTTGTCCTTAGTGTTATGTATTCTGCTATTGATTTCTATTTTTTGTTATTGTGATTAGTTATCTGCATAGGTATTGGTTCTATTGAGCAATTTCTCTCCCCAGCACAAGGTCTTTTCCTTAAATGGGAGAGTAGCATTAAGTGCAGTATTAAATTAAGCATAATTAAATTAAGCATTAGGCAAATTAATAAAGTAACGTAGCTCGGGGAACAGAGCACTAGTAGACGACCCTACTATAAGATGGTTTATTCAGAACTGAAGATATTCCAGCCAGGCTGAGTTACTGTGGTGGGAGGAGGGCCCATACCTGGGCTCATGCCCTTACATGACCTTCAACCTTCTAACAAGTCTACATCATCATTTCCCCTCCTCCACAAGAGAAAAAAAAAGTTATAGGGATATATACATATGCATAAAGTAAAAAGTTTCAGTCATGCAGCATGACCGTATGAGCGAATTTTCTTAAGTTATCATATTTATTATATTATGATAAAATGATTGAAAATTTGAGCTTTTTCAGTGCTAAGAAAATGTTATCCATTATTTTTATGGCAAAAAACATGACCTAAATAGTAATCTGATATTCAAAAAGTGCTTTTGGATTTTTCACTTTTTATCGATTGTATAGCAAATTTTAATGAAATTTAAGTAGGTAAATTTTCTGCATAATTATGTAGGTATTTACATAATTTTTATAATGTTATATTTCATGTTTGGTAAACTTTATTTGAGCAACATTCTGCTAAAAATTATGAAAAAAGATATTGGATTTCTAGAATTTTTTACATTTTTATCGATTTTGTAGCACATTTTAATGAAATTTTGAGCATAGGTTTGAGCTTTAATTTTTAAATTACCAACTTCATAGTTGATAAACTTTATTTGAGTAATATTCTGCTTAAAAATAAATAAAAACACCGATGTTTAGCCTTTTTTTGTCATTTTTTGTGATTTTTTGTGATTTTTTTCTAGTACATTTTTTGAAATTTGACCAATTTAATGTGCTCAAAAAGTTTTGTCCAACGAACTCATCCTTTCTTTTGAAATGCTTGATTTTTTGGCGAAAGAACGAAGTTTTTATCTCTATTCTATCGAGAGTTATCGTCTGGAATGACACATACATATATATATATATATATATATATATATATATATATATATATATATATATATATATATATACATATACATATAAAAAAGCGTTAAAATCCAAGAATCATTTCAGAATGCCTCAAAACAGATTTCGATGAAGAAAATTTTTTGAAAATTTGTATTTTAAAATTTTTGGAGCCATTGCAATAGCTTTATTTTCTAAGAAAATTCGCTAACAACTAACAGAAGCTGGTACAGACAAAAATATTTATGTAAACCAAGGAAAATGAGTAATTTGCTACTTGAGCTAAAACCAAATGAGGAACTAAGAACGAATAAAGCAGTGTATTTAACTAAAATTCGACCCAAATATTCAACATTAAACATGATACATATGAATAGAGAAAAACATATCTTACAAAGTTTAATTTTACAAACAAAGATAATTCTCAATAAGGTGTTTATTGACCTATCTCGGAATACCATAAACATGTCTTGAACGTGTATGTGAAGGGGAGACAGGAAGAGATGAGGGTCTCTCCTCAGGCTGACCACAGCAGTGCTTCGGTGGTCAGAAGCTAAATGGAATACTTCGAGAGTTGTACCCAATTTTGTCCTCCAGTACCCAGACAAGAGATATTTTCCCTGAAGCACCGATTGTCTCATACAGGAAGAATCCCACTTTAGGCAGCATATTGTCCCACAATAGAAACCGCCATCCCGACCGTCAACCACCAGGTCTTCATCCTTGCGAGTAGCCGAGATGCAAGTTGTGCGCAATTGTGCTTGAGGAATCTGAATTTTCATCTCCAAACAACCCTCAAACTTGTATGCCAAAAATGTGAAGCTTTCTACATTGGGAAAACCATCACACCCCTGAATCTCCGGATTAATCAACACCGTTCATCAGTTACCATAAGACTTGATTTGCCAATTAACGCCCACGCCCAAACTCATCATGCCTCCTTTGATGAATGTTTTAAATTGAAAGTTCTTAGATGCCTCCCACCTGAAGCAACAGACATACAAGTTGTTATGCTCCAGGAAAATAACTCTCACAGTCGAAGAGGTTTGGTCACCCTGGCCTCATAGCTCTGGTCGTTAGAGTGTCACAAGTTAATAATAATTTCTCGTAGTTGTGACGACGCGAGTTCGAACTCCTGTCGAGGTAGCAAATATTTTTGGGCCGTTACAGTGGCGCAGTCGGTAGGACCCGAAATCATACGAAACAATAATTAATTAAATCCCTCTCAAGCCAAAAGACTGTAAACAACACATTTCCTGTTGTTATGCACCTTTCATTTCCTCACTCACTTGAGTCAAAACACAACGTGACAATGACCTCGCTCGACTACTGACTTGTTCCAGCAAGCATCTGCTGAGCCAGCGGCCTGCAGTTTCACTTCGTCCGACACCAAACCAGCCGAGACGGCTGGTATTTGACCCCGGGAAATGTTACGCTCCAGGAAAATAACTCTCAGTCGAAGAGGTTTGGTCACCCTGGCCTCTTAGCTCTGGTCGTTAGAGCGTTGCAACTCCGGGAAATTAATAATAATTTCTCGTAGTTGTGACGGCGCGAGTTCGAACTCCTGTCGAGGTATCAAATATTTTTGGGCCGTTACAAAGTTAGACAATCGGAGCAAGCTCACTCTTATGTTCTGGGAGCATATTCATCACCAGGCCTCAACCAGTACAAGTGATAGATTCGAATAATCAACATCATTAGGTATTTTGTTAATTTCATTCTCTTTTATTTATTTATATTTTTTATTTTTAAATTATGTTTATTGTTGTATGTTGTGTATATGTGTGTATGTGTGTGTGTGTGTGTGTGTGTGTGTGTGTGTAACTTCATTTTTATTTACTGAATCATTTATTTTTACAACGATTTATTTTTATTTCTATTTTCCCAATGATATAATTTATTAATTTTATATGCCTTTATTACCTATTTTTTTATCCACCCTTCTCTTCTACAATCATCTCTATCTCATCTATCATCATCACCAATTCCCATTTAATCAAACCATAACACAATTTACATGCCCCATAGTCCCATCAAAGTTCTTTGCTCATCCGCACCTCACCTCTCATTACACCATTCATCCATTGTTCCTCCGTTCCATACCCTCTCATACCTCTCTTATCATCATCCATGCGCATTAAAAACGAGCACACCTCCACCCCAAGTCCGCCAATCTACAGAGCGCCAAGAGAGGTTATCACTCTACTCTTCATTTTGAAAAAGGCAATCGCCGAAATATCAATAATAATTGTGTAAGTTTCATCCTGTACTTATTTGTGTTTCAATTTTCACTGCACATCTGTGCCAAAAGATATATATATATATATATATATATATATATATATATATATATATATATATATATATATATATATGTGTAGTGGATTTATATATGTTCTACTTGGTGTAGGTAGACCAAGTATAATATATATATAATATATAATTATAAATATATATATATATAATTATATATATATATACACCTGTTGAAAACGCTAGAAGCGAAACGTCCAGGTAAATCTTATCAAATCTCTCCTTCTGTCCTTTCCCTTGTTTCTATATATATATATATATATATATATATATATATATATATATATATATATATATGTATATATAAAGAAATCTGAAAATGAATGACTATTGTAAACGTGTTCTACAGCCTTTACATGCTGACGGCTGTAATACCCACTTTTTTACGGACAGTTGGCTAAAAACAATCTCTAGCAGGAACTTTCGATCAGAAATGAGCGCTAGAATCGACCCCTGAAGTACTGAGCACCTTATGCGGGACACCCTGTACTGGTACCTTTCACAGGAGTCTGACTTCACTAGCAGGTCGAGTAGGTACAGTCGGCGAGCGCTTTCGATGTAAGGACATCACCATCTGGCCGTCAGTACTGTGTCCTGATGATGATGTAGAGGCGGGTGACTTGAAACAATTTTCAACTTTCAATAGCTGTAGTTCAAAGGCTCTTCAGCGAACAGAACCGTGAAAAAAAAAAAAAAAAAAAAATCCTTCTAAAACCTTTTATATAAAACTCCTCCCTTAATCTTTTACCACCAGTCGCCTTCTACAATCACCACAGCACAATTCAGAGAGATAACGAACCAGAAAATCATCACCCAGGGCTACCAACAAACAAATGCGAATAATCCCCAAAGTGTTCCAAGTCACCTGCCTGTAGTACCGTTTCGTACAGAACTGTTTCAGCAGCATGATGATGATGTCCTTACATTGAAAGTGCTCGCCCCCTGCACTTGACCAGCTAGTGACGACGGATTCCTCAGAAAGATATATGTAAATGATAATTTTACTCTACTAACGGAAATAACTCTTTAGATTTAATCTTTGTAAACTTTGTTTAACAGTTCGTAGGGCTTGGAGTGGATACTGCCTCTTTCGACGATCCCCGAAACGGATACTACCCCGTACACAAGCTGATTCTGAGAAACGACATGTACGGTCTGGAGAATGTCAATCTCGGATTCGACCTTCCACCCGTGTTCGACCTCATCGTGATGCCCATCAAACTCGTCAACGGGACGGGCGGCCCTGTCCGAATCGTCGCTCACGAGAGCACATCGCAACGAAGACCATTCATGCAAATAGAGCGACACTGCCACTAATCCAACTAACCAACTCGGGATTAAGATCTTGATTATTCAACTGAAGTCAGTTGACTCCTTTGAGTATTAATAAGATGGAGGGCTATTGCTCTGAATTCAACGCTGTTTCCCTGTCAAGGCATGAGTGCCATTACAGTCGAGTTGGCTTTGCAATTGACCCGTTCCCGCCACGCTTTTTTCAAATTCAAATGACAAAGCAGTTTATTGTAATTTAAGTTTTGTTTGATATTACTTATTATTGTTACATTTTAGTATTAATTTATGTTTGTAGACATAACTGTCTTGATGTTAGTATGTTCATACTTTGGTCCCCATGCCCAAATCTTGGTACCTCCTAGGTATTTCAGTTTTGTTTTTTTGTTTTTTGGGACACACACAGAACAGCAGATCTACCTTCATCAAACATCCACTAGAGTGTACTGGCGTCATTTCAACACTCATTACCACAGTGTGAAAAATATGAAATATTAATGGTGTTAAATAGCGGTGAACGTACGGTACACAATTAGGATATAAATCTTAAATAAGAAATATGTCCTTGGTATACAATCCCCATTCATTCACCAAACTCAACATCACATCTTTCATCAGCTGATCAGTGTTCGGCCATTTCGCCCCTGGTCAATTCAAAAGAGAAACGACAGTAGTGGCACGTATGGTTTGCCTGCCTGAAACATCACTAGTAGCCCTCCATCTTATTAATACTCAAAGGTTGACTCCTGTCAGTAGAAGAGTGAATTTCTTTCTTCCTGGTCAGAACCACTTCAGCACCACCGTAGTCAGACTAGTTTATATCTGTGATCTGGATTCTTCTGCAGGACTTTTAAAGCTCACTTGCCAATTGGATAACTCAGCAGGAGGATGATTTTTTTAAGTCGGTAATCTGAACCAATTCTGCGCCGCAGTTTAGTAAGCCCATAATTATGACCTGCGATCTGTGAATGCAAACTTGTATTTACAGAATCCCATATGGGATCAGTTCTTAATAATATGGTGGGTAATATGTATCAGGTCAATCCACAACTATATAATCTATCCAGTATATCGACAGGATCTATCTATAGAAAGGATGCATAGGTATCTGTCCCGGGATAATGAAACTGACTCTTCTGCTGAGTTAGATTAGTGATTTGAGCCAATTTTATACTCAACAGAATGATGAATTTCTTCATCCTTGATTTTTTTTTTTAAATTCATTTTGGCTGGGTTTGACCCATGTGCCACATATGTCATTATTTAACCATTAAACCCAATTAGTTTCTTTTAGAAAATTAAATTAATTTCTTCTAAAAACCTATGGATAGCCTTATAATCACTCTTTTTCTTTTTCTCAATAATTCTGTAAGATCGCCGTTGTTTTCCAGAAGCTCATCTGTTAAAAACACTTCGTGGACCTCACTGTAACGGGTAAAATCCACTAGAACATATTCCATGTCCTCCGTGACGTCACATTCACTGCACGTCTGCACATCAGCTCTCCTAAACAGGTGCTTTGTCCTTCTAATATTTCCATGCCCTGTTCTTACTCGGAACTTTTCTGCCAAGCTTTGTCGATTGCTCGTTTGATTTTTGTAACGGCATCGGGTATCGAAAGCTTATTCGTTATGACATCTACCCCAGGTCACAAACTTGTTTAGCTGCTTCATCAGTCTTTTCATTTCCTACTACATCGCAGTGCCCCCCCCCCCCCCCCCCCCCCTTGGTGGGTGTGTGTGAATCACTGGATTTCAATTATCGATGCTGCCATGTTCATTGAGTTGAAGATGTCTACCACTAGAAAATGCCTAATATTTGATTTGTACATTTCTAATAAGGCCTCAAGCACTTTTTGAGTCAGTTAGTACCTCTGTTCTTTCAAAACCTCTGTTGATCGCATACTTTATGCTTTCTAATATAGCAGTTAACTCAGCTGTCAAAACACTAACGGTTGTTGACAATCTTTTGGATAAGCTGATATTGCGGATCGGGTCACATCCTTGATCCTTATGCACTTTTGTTAGTCAACTCATTGTATATTGCAGGATCTTGCATTTATTGACCAGTGATGCAGCACCCGCGTAATAAATGGGGATTTGAAAATCCATGGATTAGTTGAACGTCGTCATAACTCTCAATCCGACCAGGGATGACGAAATTGCTCTGCCTTTTAATCAGTTGGATCCATGATTTGCAGTGCTGCCAACCTGTTTTAGCTAAAAATCCCCAAAATCCCCCAGGATGAACCAGAAAAATCTCCAAAAATCCCCTCTCATTTTAGGTGCCGATAAAAGCAATTTTGGACACAACATTGATCACAAATTTAATTATTAAGTAATAAAAGGTCATATAACAAGGAAAACAACGTGAAAGAAATAAAAGAGCGGAAAAGAACTTACACAAGGGGTAATTCATGTTGTCAATGAAAGAAAAACTTGATGGGTAACTTTAACACGAGTAATAAATTTATATCTATACCTATATCAAAATGATATATTAGTAATAAATTTGAGGTAGGTTAATTCCAACATAAATCACAAAAAAATGTAAACCTACGAGTATGACTAACAAGTAACAGGAAAAAATACAAGTACACCTACAGTACTATGTAGCTATAGTACATAATAAGTATAGAGAGGTCCATCTATTTTTTCTCCAACATTTTGGAGAACTCTTTTTTTTTTTGGGTTCAAACTCCTTCCCTACGTCCGTGGACCGTGTGTGACATGTGTCGTTGTTCTGAGAATACGATCTAGTGGAGGGATCATTTTCCATTTGTAATTATGATGAAATTCACCTTTGATTCACATGTATGACAATAGAAAAATAATGGAAATCAAGGATTGCCAGTGAAGCTCGAAAAATCCCTCTCCCCCCCAGACATCATCCCCCAGGGCTCTGAGAGCCCTTGAAAAACCCTCACGGGGGAATAAATCCCCCGAGTCGGTAGCACTATTGATTTTATTCAGCAGGCGAGTGAGTTAATTCGTCGTTAATTTTAACACTTCTTCGTCACTATATTAGGATATAAGGTTACCTATAAGAGGTAGGTTGTACCTGAATTCTTCAAACGCAGGCCCTGGAACGCTGGTACTAATCCGATTTAATAATAGGTGGCTGGTTTAATATCAGGGATGGAATCATCTGCTAGTTAGAGTCACTTTATTTGGATGAAATTTCCGCACCTTAATTCAGCCCACATCTGTAATTTAGCACATATGTTTGATTATATTGTATTTGTATTATATTTTGTTTGTTGTGATTGTAAGTTTGATCTGTGATGGATTGCCCGTGTAATATGGAGAATCGAACGAAGCCATACATCTATACAACGTTATAACTGTCCCCATAATCAGAACTGTGATTAAGACATCACAGGTGTGAACCTATCCTGCACCACCAGCACCTATTCTAACCTATAATTTGGCAAGCCTAGATTGCTAGATAAATCTTACAGTAGTTTTTACCACTATTACTCGCTCTCCCTCATCAGGTTTGAGCTTTGCCTATCATTATTTAGATCTGCGAATTGGATTTAGTTACTTACACTCTTATTCTTGTCTAAACTCTTTCTACTCCAATCGTTTGAAATGATAATTGTCAACATATGATAAAAATAGTTCAATAGTTATATCTTTATTTCAAAAAATATTTGTTATTCTGGCTCAGTTACAATAGCTAATAAGTTGGACACCACCTGAGATGTATTCCAATACGTAGTGGTTAAGTCATGTTTGAATACATACACATTCGCAATGTTGATAACTAATATATTATTTATATCAATAAAATATTTATTCAGCATTAACTTTCTTGTACTTCCTCATTTACCAGCTATTCGGTCTACAATGGTTTGTGCTCTGATCATACACCTGTGTTACGTCCGAAAAATTCCTCAACATAAATTCCACCAGTTGATGCAAAGAGCTTATAATAGGATAGAGAGGACAGGTCGTGGATGGGGAAGAAGCCACTTGAGACTCCGCCATGTTAGGGATTGAAACCAGGTAGCCAATGAAATTAATATGAGATAACGATGAAATGAAGTTTTATAACAGTGTTGGAGGTTATTCCTGACCATATGATTGTAGGCCCGCCCCTTAGAGAAAACTGGCTTCAAGAGCTCCCACAGTTTAACAGACACACGCCCTCTCTATCATATTATAAGCTCTTTGAGTTGATGCTAGGTGCTAACTCTGGGGATCATTCGGGAGCTACCTTAGGGTTCGCCGATCAATCACGAGATCGCGCTGCCAACGCTCCCCCCCCCCCCATCATCTCTCTCTCCAAGAATATTTCGGGCTAGTTCCGCCTTGTAAGCCTTTTCTTTTTCTCAAAAATTGAGTAGGTGTTTAAAAAAAAAAAAAAAAAAAAAAAAAAAAAATAATAATAATAATAAAAAACTGTTGAAGGGATTTAATTTCACCAAAAGGTGCGTGTGACGTTCCTAAATTTTTTCCCTATCCCAGTTGAGTACCTAGTGGATATCCCAGCATATGCATGCTGGGCAATTTAGGATGTCACTCGAATTCTTAGGTAATGTAATCTAATGTAATTTATTGGCATATAGGACATATGTCCCACGCCCACCTCGCATGTCAAGTTTGTCAGAATAGGCGATAAAGTAAGAAAAACAAGGAACAAAGTAAATTAAAACTAAAGCCAGAAGGGCATCTAAATTTAAAGCCTGAAGGGCAACTTAGATTAAAGGAAGATAAGTCATAAAGAAATATATATATATATATATATATATATATATATATATGGGAAAATTAGTAGACAAGAACGGGATAAAAATAGTAAAAAAAAAAACTAGAATTTTCAAATGTAATAAAATTTATGTCAAGTAAGGGGAAGAGAGAAAGAGAAGAAGGGAAGAGAGGGAGATATGAAGAGTGAAAGGGATAGATATCGAAAGTAGAAAGAGAGAGAAAGAGGAAGGAGTTTAATGTTCTGTGAGGAAGTGGCGCACAACAGCATACCTGAAAGCACCAAGGGAGCACACCGCACCGAAACTGGAAGGGAATTCCATAGCCTCGCTCCTGCAATGGAAACTGACCTAGCCATGCGCATGCTAAAGTGCCGTTTAATAGCAATGGACTCGATCTGAACTGCCCAGTGGAAAAAGGGAATTGACAAAAATTGGTAAGCAACCCTTTGTTGCTTCATAGATGATGCACAAAGAAAGAACATCTATGTAAGTAATGATATCCGGGTAGGGCATTTTAATCCAAATACAAGTAATTAACAATACCCTTTCAATTTTTTCTAGCATTCCTTGCCACTCAACCAAATAGACGTTCAAGTGAATCATAATTCCCTTCAAGGAAATTGGTGTTCTACCTTTCTCATACTTTCTATTAGGGAATCTTTATATAAGGATTTCCTTATACCCGTTATAGAACAACCAAAGTTATCCTTGCGAGCAAGGGCGTGGACAGGGTGGGGCTGGAAGGGGCCGTGCCCCCCCCCCCCCCTAGACTTTTGGGAACACAAAAATAAATTGTGCTGAACTTATTTAAAAGAAACACTAGACCAGGGGTGCTCAAACGGTCGATCGCGATCGACCAGTCGATCGCGAGTGCTTTTTGAGTAGATCTCGAGAAGAAAAAAAATTTTAATAAGTAGGTTACTAAACTACAAAAATTTATGAACTCATGTTCTGTTGAAAATGAGTTGGTGCAGATTATATCAGATATACATCTCAAAGCTACAGCATCTGATACAAATTTCTGGTGTTTTATATTTGAAGATAAATATCTGAATCTAAGGCAAATCGCCCTTCAACTGACGGCAATGTTTGGGTCAACTTACTTATGCGAGTCTGCATTTTCTGAAATGAAGATAATTAAGTCAAAATATCGCAATCGACTAACTGACGATCATATGTCATCATGCTTGCGATTGGCACTCAGTGGTTACGCACCATCTTATGAAAAGTATGCTGAGGACATGCAGTGACACGCTTCAACATCCAAAGTCACTTCTTAGTTGAGTTTAACACCATATGTAACTCTTTTGTTTTGTAACAACGAATAAACTCGCAATCTCTATTATTTATAAGAATGAAACTCCGTTTGTTTGTCTGTTTGTTTGTCGTGTCTATGCACGGCCAAACGGCTGAGTGGGCCGGATCTACGAGTGGGGAGATCTTCTTGGGATTTTCCAAAAGTGGGAGCGAGCGAATTTATAATTGTCTAATCCCACCCGAACCATGGGCCGTAGGGCGGGAGGGGGGTCGAAGTTCCGGTTAATGTGCGCTTTTTGGACTTCCCCGCTTCCCCTACCCCTCTAAACGGCCGCAATTCCGGCGGGCAATCCCGGACAATTCCGGACAAATTCCGGGTTGAAAATTCCGGAAAAATACTGGTTTCGTAGGTTTTTGTACGAGGAAGACGACGGCGCGATCGGATCGCGAAAAAAGTATCGGGAAATGCGTCAAAAAAATTAAAGAGTACGGACCCGTTTTCTCGAAAAGTCCGACGAAAAACTTGGTTTTTTTCGATTAAAATATACCCTATTAACGTACGCTTTTCGGGATGGTTTTCGCTGGCGAAATAAAGGTTTGATCCCGCCGAATCTGAATCCGAAATCGGATATCGAAAAAAGTGACGAGAACTCGGTAAAATGATTGTGCCGTGGACGAGAGAAGGCTCAAGAATTGACGTGAAGGGTTCGATGTCACAATGTTGCGAGGCGAGCAGGTATACATAGGTACCTACCTTGCGAGCGAAGCGAGCAACATCCCCGAATAAACTTTTCGTGGTTCCACGTAGTTTTATAAGATTTAATTTGTTTGTAAGAATTCCCAACTGAAAAAAACGTCTGCCAAGTTGGGTGGGCAGTACAACATTCCCTAATAAACTTTTCGTGGTTCCACGTAGTTTTATAAGAATTAATTTGTTTGTAAGAATTTCCAACAGAAAAAAACGTCTGCCAAGTTGGGTGGGCAGTATAACTTCTTCAAGCGAGCGAAGCGAGCAGCATCCCCTACAGAAGTAAAACCTACCCTTAGGGAATCTACCATTTGCGAGCGAAGTGAGCAACATCCCCTACATGTTTCAATTGTAATACATCGCATGTATACAGCCACACTTTGTTTGCGAGCGAAGCGAGCAACATTCCCTACATACCATACTAAACTTTTCGTGGTTCCACGTAGTTTTATAAGATTTAATTTGTTTGTAAGAATTCCCAACTGAAAAAAACGTCTGCCAAGTTGGGTGAACAGTATAACTTCCTCAAGCGAGCGAAGCGAGCAGCATCCCCTACAGAAGTTAAACCTACCCTTAGAGATCTACCGTTTGCGAGCGAAGTGAGCAACATCCCCTACACACGTTAAACCTACCCTTAGGGATCTACCATTTGCGAGCAAAGCGAGCAACATTCCCTACATGCCACATTTTGCGAGCGAAGCGAGCAATTTAAGGGGGGGTCCGGGGGGCTTGCCCCCCGGCTGGACGTGGAGGCGAGCGTAGCGAGCCGGAGCGGCTAGTTTTGAATAACTAGGAGTTTTTTCATTGATATTGTAGAGAAGAACTTAAGTAAACCTAACTCAAACCTTGACTAAAATAATGTAAATGGTGCGGAGAGCTAATATCTATATATATGCTACGGTACACCCTACCTAGGTAGGTAGGGTGTATCGTGTATGTACGACAACCCTGCATCACACATACTTGCAGCCTCTCAGAGTCGATCGTAAGTAGTCTAAAAATATTGAGGTAGATCGCCAGCAGTTCAAGTTTGAGCACCCCTGCACTAGACTATCTATTGAATGCGTAGTTAAGGGCATGGGAAGGTACTATTGGAATTTGGAAACAAGTCTTTTGTAAGCAAGAGTACCTTCATAGTAAGAGAAGGATCTAGGTAGGTATTGAAAACACTTTTGGGATTGAACATAAGACAGGGAAGAGTGCGAAAGGGGAAGTAATTCTGAGATGCTTAAATTCTAGAAGCTTCTCATACAGCTTTTTTCCTATATATATTTTATATATACATACAAGCTGGTTCACCCGTGCGTTGCACAGGTTGACTTGAACATTATCAAATAGCCTGTGACCCAAGTTAAAGTAATTCTGATAGATTCACCATTCAGATCCCCAGTTGGTTCAGTGATGTTCAAAACGCTTTAAAATCCTCCCGCCCTCCCCTCTCACTGGGTAAAAATTTCAAAAATTTGAAAAAGTAGTCTTTGATTTGTGTTAGAGTAATCCAAACATATTCGACAATCAAATCCCCAGTTCGTTCAGTGGTGACAAAGATAACTCATCCCCCCCCCCCCCCCTTCCCCTAAAATACCTACTACTATGGGTTAGATTACAACATTTTCAAGTAGCCTGTGATGTAAGTTAGAATACTCCAAACATGTTCGACAACTCAGATCCCCAGTTCGTTCAGTGGCGTTCGAAACGCTTTACCTCCCCCACCCCTCCCCCTTCACTGTGGGTCAGATTTGAAAAATTTGAAAAAAGTGGTAGTCTTTGACTTGAACTGGAGTAATCCAAACATACTCGACAATCAAATCCCCAGTTTGTTCAGTGATGACAAAGATACCCCACTACCCCCTTCTCCCCTAAAAAAAACCCCTATGGGGCAGATTTGAAATTTTAACCCTTTTAAATAATTTCTGTTCTTCCACAAATAGGTAATTCAAGACCAAAATTAATCAAATCGATCGAGCCGTTCTCGAGTTTTAGCGAGAATAACGAACGGCAATTGATTTTTATATATATAGATATAAAAGTATAAGTAATACTAAGTACAGTAAGTAATATATTTACTTTATATAAA
Organism: Adelphocoris suturalis; assembly: GCA_030762985.1. NCBI lineage: Eukaryota > Metazoa > Arthropoda > Insecta > Hemiptera > Miridae > Adelphocoris > Adelphocoris suturalis. The sequence goes on from CM061047.1 coordinate 65,817,422, forward strand.
GGTAATAGCTCTTGGCCCCCCCCTCCCCCTTGGCTAAATCCTGCCTACGTCCATGCTTGCGAGAGAGAGAGAGAGTATGTTTGAGTGAAATAGTTAATTAACGTAAAAAAGAGCATACAAGTATACAAATAATTAGTGTAATACAATTGTCTACATTAAACATTGTTTCAAGCAAAAAAAAAAAAAAAAAAGTTTTTCTCATTTGTCGTAAATATATTTAGTATCCTGAGGTGTACCTACCAGACCGGTACTTTCGCATCAAACAGGACGATGCGTACTCAGAGCCAATGAAAATAAATGCTAGTGTGCCGCAAGGAAGTGTATTGGGCCCACTCCTGTACCTTCTGTACACCAGCGATTTACCAGAAGTTGAACATAACACCACAGCAACATTTGCAGACGACACTGCTGTCCTGGCAGTTGGTGACAGCGATAATGAATCAATATCATAACTCAATAAGTCCATCTCCAAAATCAGTCTTTGGACAACAAAATGGAGGATCAAACTGAATGAGGCCAAGTCGGTGCACGTTGATTTTACCAACCGGAAGATTAACTACATCCCTGCTTTCCTCAACAACGTGGCAATTCCCTATGCGAATGAAGCCAAATACCTGGGCATGACGCTAGACGCCAAGCTCAGGTGGAAGGAACATGTCAAGAAGAAGAAGACAGAGCTCGCATTGAAACTTAGAAGGTTAATTGGCCGACGATCCACCATGATCATTAGTAACAAGCTGCTTCTTTACAATCAAGTACCATCTCCTCTCAACCCTAACGATATCAGACCTTCTCCCTCCAGCCTCAACTACTTATTAGACCATCTCCGCCCAGCCTTAATGACTTATTAGACCATCTCCTCTCAACCCTAACGACTTATGAGACCGTCTCCTTCCAGCCTCAACTACTCATCAGACCATCTCCGCCCAGCCTTAATGACTCATTAGACCATCTCCGCCCAGCCTTAACTACTTATTAGACCATCTCCGCCCAGCCTTAATGACTTATTAGACCATCTCCTCTCAACCCTAACGACTTATGAGACCGTCTCCTTCCAGCCTCAATTTGATAGACAAACATGGAATCAAATTATTAAAAACTCATCAGTTGTGATTACATTTTTTTTTTTTTTTTTAACAAGCACCTACTACCTACCTACGTTTTAAACAGCATGGTTCTAGGATTGGTTATACAGGGATACTTCCATAAGAGTAGTTCAATCTGAACTTGGACAATGTTTCATGCAAATATTACCGATTTTTACAACTAGCAAACGGCATTATTTCGATTTATGACTGATTTTTCGAACTTTAAAATTTTTGAAAACTTGATACATATTCTCATAGGATTCCGAACATACCACATGTTAGTATGCTGAAAAAATTATTTCGCACAACAAATCGCAAAAACAGGCTATTTTGAAATTTTTGAAAATTTCAACCCGAAGATGTAATCCGATCATGCTGGCCAACGAACTTGAACTTTCGTTTTGTGTCCTCAACATTTTAAAATTTGTTTGAAGTTTCTAGCACAATTCTACGGACAGTTATCGTCTGGAATGACACATACATACATACATACATATATACATACATACATAAAAAAATTCGTTAAACTTCAGAATATGATTCAGAATAGCCTGAAACGGATTTCTGCATAAAATGTTTTCAAAAATTCACATTTTACAAATTTTGAGGCGAGAGCAATAGCTTAATTTTCTTCAAAAATTCGCTAAAAGATATAAATATTATTAGAAAGGTTTAACTTGTTCCTTAAAGTCTAGTTGTAGGTACATTGGCAAGGGGGCGTAACTATAGTGTTGAAAAACAATGTGGTGGAAGTGTAGGTAGGTACCTTACCTACCTACCTCTCTCTCTTTCTTTTTTTTTTCCTTACTCCCCTTGTATCACAAAATTGTAACTTCAGTCTATTATATTGCTGATAACGATAGTCCCTTATATTTACTATAACTTCACCACTTTGCAGATCGTTGGCGTCGGCGTTGACTCCCCTTCGGTCGACGCCCCCGCGGCAACTATCGTTCACACGACCCTCTCGGCGGCTGACATTTACAACCTGGAAAACGTCAACATGACTGCGACTCTTCCACCTGCGTTCAACCTCATCGCGTTGCCCATCAAACTCGTCAACGGCACCGGAGGGCCAGTCAGGATTGTAGCCTACTAAAGCCAACCCAATAACACATTTTTTGTAATTTTGACTATTTTTTTGTAATTTTTGTAATTTTAACTGTTTTTGTAATTGACTATTGCAGTTCTCTATATTATCCATCGTCGTGCATTAACGACATTTCATAATCGAAGCGCAATTGTGTGTCAATCTTGTACATATTTAATCAGGCATCTTTCTTATTATTCCTAAAATGTTCGATATGTAGTTTTTTTCTTTTAGCAAGTGTTCTGCTTCTAAATCATTTGGAGGGTAAAAACCTGGGACATTTGATTGTAAATATACATTTTTGTTAATTATGAGAATTATATAAATAGTAACTAAGCACTCCGAACCCCCAGCACAAGTTATCTTAAAGGGGGTCGTAGCATTGGCGACTTGCATCTTATATTTATGTAATGTTTACTTCAAATAAATAAATGTGTATGCAATAAAAAAAGAAAAAAAAAAAGCCAACCCAATTGTCCAGTCATTGGGTGTAAAATAGTCCTGGGGTTAGTTTTGATTTCTTCCATTCCATACGTTGTTTTGGGGACTGAATCCGAATCTGAGGTTGCTAACGAAATTTCGTGTCGGAACATTGGGGACGGAACAAGGGAGCTATTTACCCGTAATTACTGTGGTAGGTACTAGTGCAAGTGCATTATAGGGCCGGAATGTTCGATTATTGAGATAATCGAAATATACGATTATATATCGATTGTGCTCCGTTCGAGGTTTCGTCCTTTTCCCGGACGCAGGCCATATTTGCTTTACGGACAGTCGTTTTTCGAGTTGTCGTGTTAAGTGTTGTTTTCTCGTCGAATCATTGATTTTATATCTTTCAAATCTCTCGTGCGCGATGTCAATATTGAATCCACTACAGCTCAGTTTTTGCAAAAAGTGCGCGTCATACCAACCGAAGTGTTGTGCACAGGCAACCACAAAATGCGGTTGGTTTACACAACCACAAAAATGCAGATTAGTGGACATGTAGATCAGAATGAAGTGTATAGTTTGGTGGTCTGGATGCTCGCGAGGTCGCATCTCAAAAATACATAACATCAAGTAGTCAATCCCTATCTAACCCTACAGTAGAAATGAAAAAAAAAAAAAAAAAAAAAACACTAGAAACAGTAGAAATGATTGATTCCTACCAGTTAAAATGAAAAACAGTAGAAATTATAAAACCACTGGACAACAGCGGAATATCGAATGTGTACCCACTAATCGATACATAATCGCATATTTCGATTATCTCAATAATCGAACCTTCCGGCCCTATAATGCACTAGTACCATTAATTACTGTTTGAATGCCAAGAGGAAGGGCCTACTGAGCCAGCTCTGGATTACTGCGGATAGAGTCAGCATCAGATTAGGTAGGCCCAGGCGCAGAAGCCAATAGGATCGACTCCTTCGAAGATCTAAACAAGATACTGGAGGCAAGAACCCAGGCTTGAAGTAGTATACTACAGTACACTAGGAAACAATAACCTACTCAAATCTCAAAAACGGAATCGTCGACACCGATTTGGAGTGATAAATCATACGTTTTACGAATATAAATAAATAAATAAATATATATATATATATATATATATATATATATATATATATATATATATATATAATAGATTAATAAATTTAGAATAGAAATTTCACAAATAAAAGATGAAAAGTAAGTAAATCTGATATTTCGAATTGTATTCTTGATCACAGAAAAGTAGTTAGAGAAAGAAAAGATTTAGCTTGCGTTCTTCGGGACAGTCGTATCCATGGCCGAGATAATAATAATAATTTTGATATATTTTCACTTAATCATTTAAGTTGAGGCCAGGTGGTCGATTAGCTCCGAGTACCCATCTATGCGCTCTCTCTGATTGCTGCAGCATTCTGTCATTGGCAGTATCAGGTAGCTTCTTCAAGACTTTCACCCCAAAACACTGGTCAAATGTTGCGTCATGGGATGATGCGTGAACCTTCACTGGGAGTGGCCGAGTTTGGTTTACAGACGCCCTATGATTGTTCATTCTTAAATTTAGGGTCGTTGCTTTACCAACATAGAACGCAGTTGACTCTGTGCACTTTTTACAAACAAGCTGGTATACACACATTTTGGACTGGCACTCTGCCACACCTCGACACTTGTATGTGTAATTGGTATTGGCAGAGGAGAAGTCTGACCCTTCAATAACCAAATTGCACAGCTTACATCTTGCTCGTTGACATGGATGTAAGCCTTGTTGCTGTGGCTCTAAGGGCTGCGATCGTGGATGGCGATGAGACAAGATCTCCCCAATATTTTTTCCTTGTCGGAAGGTCACTCGAGGTTTCTCTGCAAAGATGTCACGGGTTAGTGAGCTAGATGACAAGATAGGCTGTAACTCACGGAGGATAGAATTCAGCTTTTGAGCCCCAAAGATATATATATATATGTATATATATATATATATATATATATATATATATAGGCCTTGTTTCAAATTTCAGCTTCAGAGATGAAATACCGTAGAATTGTCTAGTACTTACTGCTTACAAGTACCTACAACTCAATAGTACCTACCATGTACTAGTGCCTTCTTTTCGCATCAGGCTTATTTACCAATATTAGTTTATATCGTAGAATAATAAATCAGCTTTCCTTCACACTACAGTGGCTTAGGGATTATGCGGTGTTGTGATAAAATGAGAGCATTCCAAAAAGTGGCGAACGATTCTCCTGCTATGAAAACTAAGGGAGTTACACTTCCCTAGCAACGCATTGGTTGTAGGTGAAAATCAATAGAAAACATGTCGGCTCGCGCTGAATTTCGCTCAATTTCAAACAAAAAACCCAGTTTGGTAAAACATGATACTTGCTAATATCTTCATTCGTAGCAAATACCGAGATAGACTTTATAAACGTGAGGAAATTCAATGAAAAATGAATTTCCTAGTTCATATCAGGTGAGCTACGGTTGTACTCGCCTCGGGTCGAAACCTTGTAAAAACTACGGACGTTACCACTCGCGTCGGGTCAGATTGGTGATTGAGAGTAACGTGTGCCCTGTTCAAAGTTCGAAAGGTGACTAAACTTATCATTTCCAGGAGCTAGGAGAATACAAGGAGGGTCGGGGGCAAAAACCGCTAGGAAGACGTTGAAATTAGAACTTGAAAGTTGACCGGGTCATCAGGGACCCGACGCGAGTACTGAAGGGTTAATTTCTCATAATCTGCGGGTCCGATTTCAATCAAACTCGGTTGGTAATTTGGTATAACTACCTACTAGAAAATGTTTTATAAATTATATTGCAATTGATAGAGTAATAACCATTACGCATTCGCGAAACTAATATTGATGTAGACAGGCAAAAATCCGACCGATTTTGATGAAATTTTCAGGGACTGTGCAGTTTAGCTCCTAGACCATCCCTTATAAATTTTAGATCTTAATTTATACTAAAATCTTCCGTTGCCTAAATTTGTGATTAATTTTGCTTCTGAGTCTACCTATAGATACCGGAAGCATTGTTTTCAGTTTCGGGAGAAGAAAAATTGTTTGTCTCTTAAATTAAAATTTCCTCTCTCAATTTACGTTTTAGACCATTTTGAGTTTGGTGACAACGAACGTCTTCACTAAAGGGTTTAAACTGTTTATCCTACAAATCCCATATTACATGGTAACTCCTTTAGGTACCGACTGTCAGACGATCGATTTCGATAACAGTAAGTAAAATAAATATACAAAGGTATTTGAAGACATTCGAGATTCCTACACCCTTTCGGTCACGTTGTAAAAAAGTGACTTTCTTGCAGTTCCTATGCCAAATCGGATATTAATTCATGTCAAAACCTTGGCAAGGTTGAATAATTATTTTTCGGTTTGAGCGAAAGATGAAATAAAAGCCGTCGTAAACAGTATCACCGGATATTTTTATGACGACACCATTAAAATGTTTTGCTACACTTCTTCATCTTCACCGCTCCTATTGTTTGGCTCATCACATAGATATACTTAACGCACCTTATATTGATTCGTAAATATATATCTTTTTCAAAATGGGGAAAAAAAAATCAAAATTGATCAGATGGTAGCAGTAAAGTATCGCAGGTAGGTACCATACACATTTTTATTTGGGAGACGTTGTGACCTGGGAAAGCGGCCAATTTTCCTTTAGAGGAGTGGGATATTTAATTTATCGTCCAGCCATTTGCAGTAGAAGCATCCGTTGTGGCAGATTAACTATTTCAAGTGAGTCGCTCTGTATTCACAAAGTCATAGGGCGAATAATAGATACATAATCATTATCATTTTCCCCTAACTATTTCTCATGCAAAAACTTTATTCATTTATACGGGTGTATGTGAAAATATTTATACCGTTAACTGGGGTCATATAGACAGAGATGCTGCGTGCTGACCTCTGTGGTAGTCAGAATGAGGAAAACAGGTCAAGGTTAGTTAGTGTTCAGGAGAATCTTTCCTCAATGTTCACGTTGGTTCCGCTCGATCGATCAGGTTATAGGTATGTGTGGTTATCAAGACTTTAATGAACATAGAGGAAAGTTGAGATGTAAGTACGTCTTTAAAACGTTTAATGCAGCTAACTTAGGGCTGCCATCCGTCCCGATTTATCGGGACATGTCCTGATTTTCGAGGTGTCCCGGGCGTCCCGTCATGATTTTTGAAGCGTCCCGATTTTTTTTTTTTTTTTTTTTCTGTCCCGACTTCGTCCCGATTTTTAAAGTAGTTGAATCTCCGAAGTATTTTGTAAGCTCAGGATGAAAACTGGATAAGGTAAGTATGGGTATCCGGGCCCATGGGGTATTTGGGCCATACCAACTCGTCTCTAAATGGAAAGAGAAATTGTTGGCTGATGCGTTGGCATCACTGGCTAAACGGAGCGTCCAGAACAACAGGTCATTTTTGATTTAGCCATCTTGTGTGTTTGTGAGGCTGTCTCAAAGTTTTGCAACTTGAAGCTGCGAAACAATACTCCAACAACCTCAGTTCTGCACAGCCTTGTAAATACATTTTTTGAATTATTGAAGATGTGATTGGTTGAATTATCTAAGGAGACATTGTTGTTTGTGTGCAGATGAGTATTTTTGCTAAACCACTTGTTGCACGGATTTTGGAGGGGGGGTCCCAGATACCTAATGTTTTTGTCACGTTTGGGGGAACTGGGTCATACCCTTTGGGTAACTGGACACACCCCAGGGCCCAGTTACCCAAAGGATGGTGTTGGAAGCACCAGTAACCTGAGCAAAACCCAGAAGACATATAAGGAGTCGAAGATCAAGATTCCTGCTGGTACCTCTAGAAAGAACATTTTACTGGATGATGAAACCGATTCAGATAGCAACTCTCAAGAAAATTACAGTTTTACCAGATCCGACTCTGACACTAATGTTGTAGGGTCCATCACTGTCATTCCTGGAGATTTTGTTGCTGTTGTATATGACGGCAATACATATCCAGGACAGGTATTGGAGGTAGAAAATTATTGAGTTCGGGTAAAAAACATGAAATGTGCTGGGCTAAAAAGCTGGAAGTGGCCAGAAGTTGAGGATATCTTGTGGTATAATGACTACGAGATACTGAAGATAATAAAACCCCCGGTTCCTATAAATAAAAGAGGAATGTTTAGTGTCTCTAATGGATATGATTTATTATTTGACTAATACATTCAAAAACCAAATGATGCTACTTAGTCAAGTACCTACCTATGTAGTTACCAACTATATTAAACTAGCTATGATTGGATTTTCTCCAAACAACGTGCCTACTTTTAGTACTAATTTTTTTAAACTACTTATCAAACCTCATATGTACTTGTTCATTTGACAGGGTAATGTTGAGGGAATTTCGTTTTAACTCCTTTTCTTATAAACTAAGAACAGTTTTTTTTCTAGTTTTTGCATTCAGTCCTCCTTTTAATCATATATGATTTAGTCAACTTGAAACATATTATGATTTTTCTAATGGCACATCCATTCAATACTATTAATTTAAAAAAATACATATTTCATTGTTTTTGGAATTTTTTAATTAATTTTGAAAATATTTGTTTTACATAGAAAGTTTAATGCACTTTAATTCATACTTTTTCTCTTCAGAATCCCTCATAGCTGTATGCCAGGATTGGTTACATCTCTTGTTTCCTCGCTTTAATTTCAAGGAAAAAATTTAAAAAAATAAAAATAAAAAACTTTGATAGTTGATGAATGGGCTCAGATGCCTAAACAGTTTGAATTCATAAGGAAAATGAAGGGGGATGGCCCAGATACCTCAAGAGCCTCGGGTAACTGGGCCCACTGAACTTAGAAAAAAATTTTTTTCTTTATAAATAATATTTATCATATTAAAAAAAGTTTTGATGTAGAAACCTATTCTATATAAACCCCATTAAAAAACCAAAATGCTATTTTGAATTTTCATTCAAGTAAAAAAATTCTTTGAGAAGATAAACATTAATTCTTTTTTAAATGTTGTAAATCTCGGTCCCAGTTACCCATACTCACCTTAAACCCTGCGTTGTACAGATGTCCTTCATTACAGGTAGGTAGCACACCTTTGACTATTTGAAATTTATAGGTCTATGCAATAGATGATCTAAGCACCCAAATGTGATATTTCGTTGTTTTTTTTTTCAATAATGATGTTTCTCCAACTTTTCAATAGGTACCTATTGTATTTTTTCCACAAATAAAACTTAGTCGTTGTATTTTGTCAGTGACTTGAAGTATATCTTGTCCCGATTTTGGTCCCGATTTTCTACTTTAGGCTGTCCCGATATGTCCCGACTTTTAGCTTATGCTGTCCCTACTTACGTCGAAAAGATATGGCAGCCCTAAGCTAACTACTATTTTGATATTTGTAACTTTGTATATCATTCTGCGCTTTTGAAAAATGCAAGGATGAGAATTCCGAAAAATTTTCTTTTTACGATGTTATCACCTCTTGTTATCGATAATTGACTTTAATGCTGAAATAACCGGGTGAATTATGTCATTTTAAAGTTGTTTTTCAGTTAACCAACTTACCAAGAATACGTGGATACTCTTCTATGAAATTTGTAGCCAATACGTAAGAGGTGAAATACTGTCCAAAAGGTGAAATACCGCATTAGCACATATCAAGACGCACATATATTTTTTCTAGAAAGGAGTGAACAAAAACAATGAAGTAAATTCACCAAATGTCAGTGACGTAATGCTGGGGCTCGCAATGTAGTGGAGTGATCAATTAACGAACACTCCCTCCACCACGACACTTCGAGGAGCCTCAAGAGCAACTAGACCTTCACATATTCTGATGCCTAACGCAAGCACACCTATTCTGCCTCATGCAATGTTACGCTGCACTTATACTCAAGTGCAAACTCGTTTGGCTTCACCAAGTCTGTAATAAGTCTTTGCATTCTGAATTCAGAAATAAAAATTCACAGTACATAGCCAACAGTGTATTCAAACTCTCAATAAACACTGAGATTTATGGGTTTAATAGAAGGACAAATCTCACCCAGATCTCTGTTCAATGACTTTGGCTGACGTTCTACGCGGGTCTAGTCCAGCAGAAGTCAAATCAGTGGTCCAGGCAGCTCGTTTAGCATTGCATATGTACCATCAGCTCTCACAGCTTCGATGATCACAGTATCGTGCTAAAGCACCAGGGCTCTGCAATGTGTGAGCCAAAGATCAGATTCATTCATTTGATTTAGTTTTTGTTTTTCTTTCACAAAGTCAGCAAGAAAAATTATTTAAAGATTGGGTAAGATGTTTCTTACTATGGTTTCTTACTATATTCTTACCAATAGTTTCCTGAAGGTGATGGTAACAAGGTTACTTAACCAATGGAAATGAATGGAAAAAGAAAGTTTGTTAGCATGCCAAGTAGTCGAGTCTTGCCTGCTGTCTATTTGAAAAAATGCTCATTCACTCATAATTTTAAATAAAAATATATTATATAAATTTATAATTTTGTTTTATGAAATTTTTTAATAGGTACCTATTTTTAAGGAAGAAAAGAGTACCTATCAGGCAAGTGATACTCAAAGTTTTCAATTTCAACTAGCACAAAATTGTTACATTTTGCAGTTTTTAATTGAAGTAGCCTAAAAATTTCACCATTTCAACGAGGTGACTTTAAAACAAAAATTGTTTTTAATTTCTCCTTTATTTGAGATTTCTAAAGCGAAAAAATAGAAGAAAACATACATTTTCATCTCAATCAATAGGTGGCCAAAATAGGGTCAATCAATGACCAATTCTCTGCTTAGAAGGGCTATCTAACACAGAAGCAGGTAATAAACTTTATTGGAATAATTCGCAGCGTTTTAAACTTTGTGAGGAACCTGGGCAGTGAACGCAATAACTCGTGGAAACATAACTTTGTAGGTACCAGGATCTGAAAATCGGCGATAACTCACCCGGGAGAGGCACCATCAACAGTTAACACTCTACTCCTTTCTTAAAGCCTATGTACCTTTCCTGACTTTTTCTTAATTTTCTATAAAAAAATTTTCTTCATAAATATTGAATAAACTTGTTGTGACTATTCTGACACATTATAGGACACAATTGAACTTCTTTGTCATTAAAGAACTATTATATTTTTCCGTAGAACACAAACAAAAAGTAAGCTAATTATTTGTTCAACTAAATATGAAAACTGGTATGGGAACATGGAAACGTCGTCATAATATTGTGGAGGAAGATTGACTTATTCATTATTGTCTATTATCACAGCAATCTTCCCCGCCAACAACTGTCCAGACCGACTGATTTGAGTTAAACTTCAAAACACCCAACCTCTCTTTCGATCTGAGTACCCCCATTATCTTCGTCCTCGTCTCTCTCCCTTTCCTTGTGGATTTCAACAGATGGCCGTGATGAGATTTGAATGTAATTCGGTTCCTGTTCGGCTGTTCGAGATGGTTGAATATGAGGTTCACTTTCTTGTTGCTGAGGGACAAACGATTTCTGAAGTTGGTTAATGTGCCGCTTCAACGATCTACCTTCATCTAGCTGAACCCAATAATGTAATTTTCCAAATTTCCTAGTGATAATTCCGAATTTCCACACAGCATGATTCTGGACAAGCGAGTCCTGACTCGATCTCCTACCTGCAATTGCCTTGTTTTCGGTTGCATTCGCTGGGAAGATGGGTAGCTCATGATTCGGGAACATGGCATCTAATTTTATTCTGATCCGCCGGTTTAGATATAACTACGCAGGAGATAAACCACAAGACAAAGGCGTTGCACGACACCGTAATAAAATCTTTTGAATTTTTTGTTGGATAGGAGCCCTCTCATTTTGGTTTATTATTTCCAATAATAAGCCTATGTGATCGTGTAGCAAAAATTTTTTATAACCCCCCCTCAAACTTTGTCACTTTACGTTTCAAGGTACGTAGAATCCAAATTTGAAATGTCCGTCCGCCGTTCGCCGTCCGGGCCATAAAAGGCCTAAGAATTGACTTAAAAAACCCGTTCTTTCGCACATAGACTCCATTTGGGGTCTAGTTGGTCCTAACGTTTAACCATCCCGATCGCTTTACTCGCATAGATGCTATGGGCCAAAAACGGGCAAAAAAGTGTCTTTTTAGACGCGCGCACGCCTGGCACGCTTGGCAGGGGGTCACGGTGGGTGGTGAGGGGGGGGGGGGGAGCGGGGGTGGAGTGAGGGGAGGCGCCGGCGCCGCGGCTTGTGGTGGGTACGGCGCCGGCGTTCGTTCGATGCATGAATATGTTTTTTTCAAGGTCATATTTGTGTGTTAATACCAAAGCTTTTAATACGCATATTTAATAACATAGCCTCTCGACTTTTCGTACGTACTTAGATAATGATATTATTAAGGCAATAACTATTTGAATAGATAGGAGCTCAAATCGAGAAATATAAACATGCGTATATAATTATAGAAGTATAGGTTGTGGCAACTCGAAGTAGGACACGCCGAGGAGTCTGGTCGGGCCTTATGACGTACGCTAGCCAACTAAAACTACGATCATACTCAATTGAAAAAATAATAAACCTTTGTGAAATAATTTGCAGCGTTTTTCATTGCGTTTAATCGGAACTTTAGAGTTTGGACATTTCGTTCAGCAATCGTTGTCGGATACCATTGGAATTACAGAACGCCTTGAATTCCTCACTGGTAAATACTGTGGCATTGTCAGATACCAGTATCATGGGATAGCCATGTTAACAAAAAATTTTGTTGAGCAAGTCAAGAGTGTTTTTGGATGTCGGAGGTTCTCGGATTGTTTCAATCTCAGCCCATCGGGATTCCGCATCAACTACAATGAGATAATAGAAATTTTGAAATGGTCCAGCGTAATCCACGTGGATTCTATCCCAGTTGTTTGTAGGTGGATCCCAGTGGTGAAGTGGTTCTTTGTTCGGACTGTGCTTTATTCGACTGCATTCTTCACATGATTTGACTAATCTCTCTATATCCTTGTCAATATTTCGCCATGTGCAATACCGTCGAGCTAATTGTTTCATTTTTGTTATCCCCATGTGTGTAGAATGGAGATCTCTAAGAACTGTAGGCTGGAGAGTTTTAGGGATGACTATTCGTCCCTCATTGAATAAAATTTCGTCATCGAAGGTATAATCGCTTTCCACTGAAGAATGTTTTATCTGCTTTTTTATGGTGGCCAGATTTTCGTCTTTATCCGTATCTCGTTGTATGATTTCACATGATAACTCCTCGTTGGAAATGTGAGTAATTGAGGATGTAGAAACTCGGTGAACCTCTTCATTCAAGCACATATCAGTGGACAAGAAATGTTGTTGAATTGGTGCTCGTGATAAGCAATCTACATTTTGATTGTCCTTTCCCTTTTTGAAGACAACTTTGTAGTCGAAACCAGCCGGAAAAGATGCATACCGAAGTAGTCTTGCTGACGTTATTTTTGGAAATCCTGCCTTTTTGTGAAAAATTCTAGACAATGCCTGATAATCAGTTATTATTAAGATACCTGGGACACAGGAGATGAAATAAACAACAATCACTCCGATTAACAATATATAAAACTGTATATTCGTATACGAACTGGGAATACAGGGATGGCGACGGGCACGGGGAAAACTTCATAACGGACTGACGGGATAGGAGAGGGCTGGTAGGTAAGAGTAGAGGGAGGGGCAGTCAGCGCTGCCAACCTAACGTCATGTTCACTAAAAGTCTGTACTATAATACACCCTCCTCGACAAAAAGTTTCACAAAATAATTAATGAACGTAACTAGAAACAGTTTTGGCGCAACAACAAACCGTGTAGTCAACATGATCTACTCCAGAACCTCATTAATCAATGATAGCACTCAAATGAAAAAGAAACAATATTGATAACAGCTATCACACGTGTAAACAATTCAAATGTAAACAAAACAATTCAAATGCCTATTTCAACAAAATTTTATAACTAGGGTATGAAAGAGCAAAACACAAATTTGGAGGGTGCATGCACAACAAGCTATGTTATGAAATAGGGTAAGGAATATTAGGTCAACATTTCTGAACGAAACATAACAAACTTCTCCTTTCCTAAAGGTTTTGTAAAAATATCAGCTATGTTGTGATTTGTACTCACGTATTGAACATCAATTATCCCTCTTTCGAACAAGTCTTTAATAAAATGATATTTCAATTCGATATGCTTAGCGCGCTTTGAATTGTCATTTGTTTTGATTAAAGAAATCGCACTCACATTATCGATTTTGAGAACTGGCACTTCACATGAACCGAATTCACTAAGAATGCCCTTCAAATTCACCAACTCCTGAGCTGATGTTGCTCCACTGATGTACTCAGCTTCCATGGTGCTAAGAGCGACGGAAGTCTGCTTCTTTGAGAACCAAGAGATCGGGTTTCCGTTATGGAGAGCGATGATTTTCTGGATTCTTTATCTTCTCCCCAGTCTGCATCCGAGTAGCTTACAAGACCATTCTCGCCCGGCACATATGTCAAACCCAATTCCCTGGTATGTGCCAGATAATTCAAGATTCGTTTCGCTCCCTCGAACAGCTGATCAGTTGGCTTGTCCAAATAACGTGCCAAGAAACATGTTGCGAAACTTATGTCGGGGCGAGATGTCACTGCGATATACATGAGACTGCACACCAGGCGTCGAAATGGGATGTCATTGTTTACATCTACATCTTCTCGGTAAAAACCAACTTCCATAGGCGTATTAGCCGATCTACAATTCACCATGCCAAATTCCTTCAGCAGTTTTTCAATCAGTATGGGCTGAGAGACTTTGATGCAGCTTCCATCTCTATTGATTGACATACCAAGAAAAGAATCAACGTTTTCGAATATTCTTACTTGAAATTCCTCTCTGAGGGCCTCAATTACTTTGTTTACTTGATGAGTTTCGCCAGTCAAAATTGCATCATCAACAAACAGCACAAGATAAACATTTTCTCCAACGTACAAACAGTTGTCATGTTCAGATCTTCTAAAATCCAATGTTTTCATAAATTCGGAGAAACGTGTATTCCACGACTTTGGGCTTGAACGGAGACCATACAGACTTCGTATCAATTTGAGTACCTTATGTGTCCCCTCGTATCCCTTTGGTGAATGTATGTACACATCATGACTGCATTTTCCCTGTAGAAACGCAGTTGGCGCGTCACAAGAGCGAAGCACCCAATTTTTCTGCACAGCCATCGAAAAAAGAATTCTGACTGTTTGGAGGCGACATACCGGTGAATACACAAATTCATCCCCCTCAAAACTCTCCTGAAATCCTCTGGCTACGAGTCGAGCCTTCTTCGTTCCGTCAGATTTCGTTCTAAAAATCCATTTTGTATCGATTGGCCGTTTATTTTCTGGTAAAACGCAGGGGACCCATGTTTCCAATTTTTTATGAGAGTCCAACTCACGTTTTATCGCTTCTCTCCATTCGCTTGATGTCACAGCATCCTCATATGTTGTTGGATCATCCCCATATGACATCATACAATATGCTACATCCAGTTCATAGTCCTTTAGGTGATAAGGCAATTTCACCGATCTTCCAACTCTAGTTGTAGTTACTTGACTTCCCCTCTCAGTGGATTCATCGCAAGATTCTGGAACTTTCACCACATCCATATTAATGATTTCTCTCCTGCTCAGCTCCTTGTTCGGCTCAGAAATGGTAGGCTTCCCCTCAACTTCCACCTCTTCGTTTTCTTTCATCGGTCCTGATTTGGTCTGTTTATAAAACATAATATTCTCATCAAACAGCACATCCCGTGAACGAATTACTGTCTGTTTCTCGGGCAAGTACAGCCGATATCCTCCACCGCAGTATCCGACATGCACTGCACAGTTAGAGCGAGGGTCGAGCTTGTCTCTTCGTGGCAAAATGGAGTACCACACTCTACATCCGAAAATTCGCAATTTCGAAATATCATTACGACCATTCCATATTGATGAAGGGGTTTTACCTCTTGGTAATGTACTCGTGGGTGTTCGATTTAGCTCGTATGCTGATGCCTTCACCGCTTCGCCCCACAGATACTTTGGAATACCAGAATCACTTATTTTTACCCGTATCATATTTGTAAGGGTTCTTATCATTCGTTCTGCTTGTCCATTCATTTCACTACTATACGGAATGGTGTATTGAATCTGTATTCCGTGTTCGCGGGTGAATTCTGAAAATGACTTTGTTGTGTGTTCACGAGCATTGTCCAATCTGATCTTCTTCACCCTAATGCCAAACTGACGATCGTTTTCAATAACATAATCACGAAGGTTTTTCTCCGCTTCACTTTTATTTTTCAGCAGACGAACGACAACAAAATGTGAGAATTCATCTAAGATTACTTGAAAATAACGATGACCCTGATGGTCCTCCACTGACATGGGGCCACAGATATCACTATATATTTGCTCGCCGATTTCCTTGGCTTTCTTCTCTTGGGAACGAAATGGTAGGCGAGTGAGTTTTCCTTCCACACAGGAGGGGCATATATCCGAAGAAAACTGGAGGCCAAGTTGTTTCAGAGCGTCTTTTGAGGCATGACCAAGTCGTTTATGCCATACATTTTCACTAAGCACCTCAGCACTGTTTCCGGCAGCCAAAAATTTCGAAATTTCGAGAATATATAGACCACGAATTTGTTTGCACTTTAATACAACATTTTGAGCTTTAATTATTAATCCACTCTGGCATGTTGTCACAACGTTGCCCTTAGTCGCCATCTCACTGACTGATAAAAGATTATGTTCCAAACCTGGAACAATAACACCTTCAATGTTCAAAAAATGTCCCTGGCACTCCACTCGTAATTTTCCTCGTTTATTCGTACTCATATATTGTCCATTTGCGACTCGAATAGCTATAGGACGATTAATCGGTTCGACATCACATAACAATGATTCCAACTCTGGCCTGAACATATGACACGATGCACCTGAATCAATAAGAAAAATACTATTATCGCTCAATGACATAGGGGCCTGATTGCAGTTCATAGCTATCAAGGCAACCTCTGTTTCATGGGCATTTTGTGGGTAAGTGCCCTGACTAGAATAACTTCTTCCTCGGTACGATCCTCTTCTCCGATTACGATAAGATCCACGACGATGAAACCCTTGACGATTACGGTTTTTCGGACATCGATTTTTCCAATGTGATTTATCTCCGCAGATATGGCATCCTTCCTGAGCTTTGAACACAGACTGCTCACTAGTTGTGTAATCCTGATTGGATTTGATCTGTTTCATTTCTTCCTTTAAAAGATGTGATTTCACAAAGTCCAATTTCACAGTTGGATTTATGTCTAATGCTGTTACTAGAGGCTTCCAGCTTTCAGGCATTGATATGAGCAGAAATGCTACTTTATCTGTTTCATCCAAAGTTGACCCCTGCTCTTTCAACTCACGAACAATGGAGTCGAATTTTACAAAATGGTCGTCTAATTTTTCCTGACCATCCACGTTGAATTTTAACTGAGTCATCTTTTCCCACAGATATAATTTCGACTGCGATGATTTTCGATCAAAAACATCCTTCAGAGCCTCAACCATACTTTTCGCAGAAGTGGCATCTTTGATAACTTCCAAGTGTTTGTCTGTTACTGCTAGCACTATCAAAGCTTGAGCTTTTTTGTCCTTTTTCACAAAAAGCTCCAATTCTTTAGGATCGATAGGTGGATTCTTGCTGAGAACGTCCACGCAGTGCTCTTTTCTGAGCAAAGCTTTCATTCGGAACTCCCAGTTACTGAAATTCGCTGGGTTGAATATAGGTACCTCATAATGGTACGCCATGTTGCCGATTTCTCCAAGGGCCGCACGTGGATTGAAGCGCAGGTTAAAATAAAACCGTCCTTTCCCGGGGCCGCGCGTGGAAATTTGCGCAGATTAAACTGGCTAGAAAACAAAACCTTCCAGGGCCGCGCGTGGAGAGAGCGCAGAATTACTGGCTTGGGATAAAACACTACCGGGGCCGCGCGTGGAAAGGGAGCGCAGAATTACTGGCTTGGAATAAAACACGACCGGGGCCGCGAGTGGACGCGTGAATGACTCTGAGCCCAGAACCTTTTAAGATACCTGGGACACAGGAGATGAAATAAACAACAATCACTCCGATTAACAATATATAAAACTGTATATTCGTATACGAACTGGGAATACAGGGATGGCGACGGGCACGGGGAAAACTTCATAACGGACTGACGGGATAGGAGAGGGCTGGTAGGTAAGAGTAGAGGGAGGGGCAGTCAGCGCTGCCAACCTAACGTCATGTTCACTAAAAGTCTGTACTATAATAGTTATGAGCATGAACTGTTTCCCAATAAGATAATTACCTATAGAAATGGTTGACGTCAAACACAATTGCTAATGCTTCTCTGTCAATTTGTGAATAGTTGTGTTCAGCCTCGGAGAGGGAACGTGATGCAAAAGCGATCGGATGTTCAATGCCTTCAATTTTATGGGAAAGTACTGCTGCAACTCCGTTGGGACTAGCGTCAGGGGCCAATACTAGCGGAATATTTGGGTCATAAGGCACTATAACCCTATCACTAGCGATTTCATCTTTGAGTTTCATGAACGCAGTTTCACAATGTTTTTTCCAAACAAATCTGTTTTCCTTTTTTATCAAATTTCTTAATGGATAGGTCATTGATGAGAGGTGTGGGATGAACCGGGCGTAGTACGTAAGCATCCTTAAAAACCGCTGAACCTCCTGAGCATTTCGTGGTCGTGGCATATATGTGACAGCTTTAATTCGTTTCGGTGTCTTTCTAATTTCGTTGTATTGGACGAGATAGCCCAAGTACTCTATCTTGGTATCATAAAAACTACATTTTGTCTTGTTAACGTGTAGGTCATGTTCTTGCAACCTTTGAAGGCACGCATACAGATTTTCTTGACACTCTTCAAAAGTTTCACCGTGAATCAAAATATCGTCGAAATATGATATCGTTATAGGCAACCCGCACAATATTTTGTCTAGAATTCGGTAGAATTCGGACGGAGCAGTTTTTATACAAAAACTCAACCTATTCATTCTGAAAGTTCTTCGATGGGTAGACATGGATTGAATTATGCTGCTTTCTTCGTCTGTTTTTAAATGTAAATAAGCTTTATACAGATCAAGGCGACAGAAATATTTAGAATTTCGTAAGGTATTCAAAACTTCGTCAATCTTTCTGATGGGATGGTTAACTTGAACTATTCTATCATTAACTCCGACTTTGTAGTCGACACACACTCTAACAGTTCCATCTGCTTTCGGAATAACCACAAGTGGTGATCCCCATTCACTAGCTTCCGCTTTAGAGATGATCCCTCCTGCTTCAAGTGTGTCAAGCTCTTTTTCTACCTTTTCTTGTAAAGCATATGGAACGCTGCGGGGTGGGTTGTACCTAAGAAGGTTTGACTCCTTTCCTGAGCTGCAATTTTATAAGGGCATTTGGAACACATCCCACTCTTTGTTCAAAAACGTTTGGGAAAATTCTTTCTGCGTCTTGAATTGTTCTTATTTTAAATACTGAATTTAGCGGGATATTTTTTATGTTTTGGTCAATTTCGTTAAGGTTAATTTTAAGGTGTCTTACCCAGACTCTCCCCAAGAGTGGTGTGAAGCCATTTGGAACAATGTAAAGATCCTCCTTCGACACATTTCCGTTGTATTGAACTCTCACAACAATTCTTCCCAGAGGCAAAAATACATTCTCAGTATAAGACCGAAAAGCAATATTTGTGGGTTCTAATGGGTTTTTCAAATTCAGTTTTTTGTACAACTTCTCTGGTAATAATATAAAACCTGCCCCCATGTCTACCTCAAACTGCTGATCTTGGTCTTCTATTTTCACTGTAGTTACGTTCTTGGTAGTATCTCTAGACTGAGATCCTGAAAAGTTTTGATCATAAATATCTAGTATCTGGTTTACTCCTAGTTGTTCTAAATACTTAACATCAGTGGAAGCACTATCCTCAGGTTCCACAAGATTGGCGTTCGACTCGGTACCTCGTTTCTCTGCTGGCTGTTTCGATTTCATTAATGCTTTGATGCACACTTTTTGTATGTGTCCCATTAAACCACAAGATGAGCAGTGAAGGCGCGATGGGTCAATACGGCATGATCCAGTGGAGTGGTTATCTCTACCACAACGAAGGCATACATTTGCTAAACCTAATTTGGAGTAGAAAGTGCTATTTGATTTCGAAAATCCCGTTTTTTTAGCATTTCGTTGAGTGGGTTTAGAGTGGATTTTATCTATATCTTCGGCTAAATTTATTGTCGTACTTAAAGAAGATGTAGCTTGGGAAAGTTCCCCACTTTCTACGCTAGACGCTTCAAGGGCTATCGCTTTATTTACGATATCCTTGGAATCTGTCAACTCTGATTGTAGAATTTGTTCCTTTATCCATGTATCCCTCAAACCCCGGATAAATTGGACTCTGATAAACAATTCAGTCACAGAAACTGGTTGCTCACGTGTTTCACAATTTCTGCTGGAGGTCACAATCTCCTATGTCTCTCCTAAGTTCAGCTACGTATTCTGCAACTTTTTCATTGTCATTTTGAAATTTTGATAGAAAATAATGTTGAGAAACGAGTACATTAAAAATTAAGCTAATTAGTTGTTTAACTAAATATTAAAACTGTTATGGGAACATGGAAACGTCGTCATAATATTGTGGAGGAAAATTGACCTATTCATTAGAGAGTTTTTGTTCTTCCCGTAAGATTTTCTCCCGTTGACGCGAAGAGCAGCGTCTAGAGAAAGCAGCTGGAGATGTTAGCTCTTCACGTGATTTTTGCGCGTATTTCTACACGTATACGTGAAAAACCAAACGCTAACGTCACGTTAACGTCTCTATAAGTGTTTCAGAAGCTGTTTCGTATTCTTTTCGTGCTACCTATTCTTATTTGAATAATTAATTGCTTTATAATTATTTATAAATACATAAATTATAAATACATTTATTGCTTAGGTACCTCAAATGGCTGAATTTTGTAGCGGAGCACTTCACTATAACCTCTCGATTTGTTGACCAACCAACGTGTTGTTGGCAACCACACTGTGGTTACCTTTGCTGGTAACTGCGTAACTGCGGTTACCTTGGTCACACTGTGGTTACCGGAAGCTGTGGTTACCTTTGCGTTAGGCTATGATGACTACCCGTAGGCCGAAATTCCAACGAATGCATTTTCCCGTGCACGTGTAGATAGGCCTTTTTCCCGTACACGCGTAGTTCTACACGTTGACGTGAAGATTCGCGCATGCGCAGTTGGTATTTCAGTCTTTCCACGTACACGGGTAGAGAATTACGGGAAGAACAAAATCTCTCTATTATTGTCTATTATCACAACAAAACTCTTATTCAGCTAATAATCGCGACTCTCTCTATTAACGACTGTGGAAAACATTCTGTCCTATTTAAAATGATTCTGTCATTGAAATTGTATTTAATTTCCATTATTTTATTTGTTTTTAGCCCGGTCAGATGAAAATTGTATTGTTTACTATCGGCATTCTCGGAATTGTTTACTGCCGTCGTCATCACAAGCACAGGAAACACAAAATCGATGTTGACTACGACATGTGTGTGCCCAAGGTAACTGTATTTATTATATATCAGTTTCATTCAAACAATTTTTTTTTTAACAGAATGTGTTTTAGCCTTGGCATCTCCTACCGAAAACTAAACGTTTTGTGTTAACAAAAATGTGCTGCGTTTTTGTGTAACGAAAATGTGTTGCAACAATTTACTGATGATTTCCGCTTACAACCAACCAACCAAGTCGTTGCTAGAGAAATGGTACTTCGTCATTTCTCATCCCACAAAATTCATTGACCATTCGTTCGAAAGCTCTCGATTTATCCAACCATATTATTTTAATTACTGGGAAGTGTATGGCCAACAAGCTGAATTATGAGCATGGTTATATGAATTATTGTTCACACATTGGTGATCATTCTCAATAATTTATGCTGTGAACATGATTGTAACCGCTCGTTAATTTCTGATAATTCATGTTATATGAATAAATGAAAGCTTATTACGAGGGGGGAGGGGTTAAATTTGAGCATTTTTCGTGTGAGGGCTCAAATGAAAGCTTATGAGGTTTCAAAAATGGCACTGGTGATAAATTAATAAAACAATTTTACATCTAGTGGAAAGATACACCGCAAAATCTGAGTCATTCTTACATGCGGGTTTCATGGGTTTATGTGAATCGCTGAAACACATTCTGTGTTTCAAAATTGCATTCAAATTAAGTATAGTTAGAGGTAAGCGAGGGTTTAGGGGGGTTGCCCCCTGGCGAGGCGCAGAGCGCCGAGTTTAATATATAAGGGAAATTCTATAATTTGAGATGTTGTAAAGACTTTTCTAGACTTTGGTTGTTGTACATTACTTTAGTTCAGTCCGTACTACGGTATCCCGTGGTAGTATGGGCGAGTTGTGCCAAGTCTAAGATTGAGAAGCTCGAAATCTTGCAGAAAAGATTAAGTAGGTACTGTATAACTCAGTGAAGGTTTTTTTTAACTACTTAGGTTTCTCATAAGGTTGACGACCTAAACAGGTAGGTACTTATGTAGTAGTATTCGGATAAAGACCCTAACGTTTATTAATAATAACTAAATCCATAATAAGTCTAATCGTTGAAATAATGATTATTGGACGTATTTCCTAGGGAGACTACGCCACTAAATCGGATTTGAAGAAAATCGTGAGGGATTTACTTGAGAGTGAGTATTGTCAAAAATTGTGTGACACATTTGAAGCAAAATAATTGTGTGATTGTTTGTAGGTACGTATTATTCTCATGTTCCGTAAAGTAATGTAAATATTAGTTTGTTATGAACAATTTATTCCTTTATTTGGTTAACAAAAATTATCACGCAAACAAAGATCAACAGAACCTGTGGTGTCTAACTCCATGTGTGTTGCTAGGTTATCATGACAGTAACGCTATGAGAGAACGAGACCCTCTCGAACGATCAAGTTTGTCCCCCACCCCGGCAACTACTTGGAACCGTTCCCTACAAGAAGAACTGAGAGTTCTTCAATTCCGTTCAAAGCGGAGCAGCTCATGAGTCACAAATGAAAAGTCACATTTACGTTTCTAGACTGTTATGTGATCGTGTTATGAGACCACGAAACTATACACTTCATTCTGATCTACATATCCAACTAATCTGCATTTTTACTAAGGGATGGACTACTTGATGTTATGTATTTTTGAGATGCGATCTTGCGAGCATCCAGACCACCAAACTATACACTTCATTCTGACCTACATGTCCACTAAACAGGTTGAACGGAATTGAAGAATTCACAGTTCTTCTTGTAGGGAACGGTTCCAAGTAGTTGCCGGGGTGGGGGACCAACTTGATCGTTCGAGAGGGTCTCGTTATGAGAGACAGCTAATGCTAAACAAGAAGAAAATAAAATAGAGACTGTGATTTGCGATTGGAAGTAATGTACTTACCTAGCTATTAAAGCTGTTCTTTTAAAAAACCAATTCTATTATTTGTTCTACTTATAAACCACTACATTTTGGTGCAGTACGGGGATTTTCGTCTAGTTTTGGGTCATTGCTAATAACTTCAGTGTATAAAAATGGAGGTGTGCAATGAACCCAAAACCATCAACGTCCACGGTGATCCAGCCTCGTTGGAATGGCGCTGGTCTGTTTGGTTTAAGGACTTTGAAGTATTTATCGTTGATGCAAACATCACTGCAGATCTTCGGAAAAAAACAGTAGGCACTACTGAATCTAACACAAGACAAATTACAAGACGTTTACCACAGATTGCTGCCAGAAGAGGTAGGTAATACAAATCTTGAACTCGCTGAACCTTTAAATAAACATTTTAAGACCCACATTAACCCCCTTTATGAGGTTTACAAGTTACCAATACCAGGAGAAGAAGATGTGCGACCTAATCAGTACCTAATGGAGGTGAGTGGCAGACCACTGGCAGACATTTTGTTATATCTTCATTTTATATTGATAGGTAACTAGTGTTGACTCCATTAGAAACTGTTCAAAATTTTTATAGATACCGTTTTCATAAAACTTGTTACATCTTTGGGTTGACTTGTAATATATATTCAAGTGCTTTTCCAACTTGTACTATCTTACCTAAATGTATATAATGGACACAAGAATGATCGTAAGAATAAAATACATTTCAACGTTGTTTACTTCCGTTTCATGCTTTCTACTTACATGATGTTTTATAGTTTTACGACTTTCAACTCAACTGCTTTTCTTTCAACTTTCAACTCAACCTATTGTTATTAATTTCTTATCGTGATTAGTAAATAAACTAAGTATTATCGGGATCAATACGATATTGTTGTTCTGGAATATTTAATAGAGACAGCAGACTACCTTCGGGTTCCCAAGTCTTGGAAAGTTATAAAAGGTTTCTACCGGGCCCAGTTTTTGGCAATTTCACCATCGCACAATAACGCCTTAACTGGTTTCGATGCTGCCTTTCTTGCTTTTCGTCCAATTCCTTTCAGATCTCGAATAAACACATTCACTTCATTGATGGGAAACAACACTTACGCCGAATCCTACTGCTGGAAACAAACCTAACTCCAAGAGCACAACTCGTCAACTATTGTCTAACTACACTACCAAAATTAAGTAAAAGGCTGACGTAATGTTTTATATTATGTAGGTTCTAAATAAAAATCACAATTTATTAATCCAAATTACAACCTAAGAATATTTTTTATGTTTACAATCACAATGAACGAATCATGACAACGCAGCCTCCATGTTTCCACAACAGTAGTTAACGATTTCTGTGCAGTGAACTCTCAAATTCAATACAAATTTAAATACATAACTAGAGGCCTGTTAGGGCTTGGAAAGCCCTAATCTAGTCCGTATAACAGTAGTACCTAACAGGAACTCAGCGCATTGTAGTAACGATATAAGTCCTACCTATTTGCTGCGTTATGTGACCTGGTGCAAAGCTAAGGCGATGTTATTAAATGATTAAAATAGAGGAAATACCGATCAAAATCTAAGCAAGGACTCACGCACAAAAAGTATATATATACGCCGTCTAACACTGAAATCGGTCTGCGAAGTTCTTCACAATTTCAAAGATCGTTCAGAAATAACTCTCCGTAAATGTTAGTAACTACTCTACGTTTCTTACTTACCTTGGCAACTGTTGTTACTGCCACAGCCTAATAAACAGAGAGTCTCCCTATCAAATTTCACCTTCCTACAGTGAACAGGAAAGAATTTAGCTCACTCAGCTGATCAGAAAAGACCCCATCACTATGTTTCTTACTTACCGATACTTGGGGCCGTGCTGATTCGGAATCTTTATATATAATTCCGAACGGTCTTTGAAATTGTGAAGAACTACGCGGTCCGATTTTAGTGTTAGACTGCTCATTCGAATCAGCACGGCCCCAAGTTTGTTGAAAAAGTTTCGCCGTTCGTCTCTATACCCGCCTTGATCGTGTTCTAGGCGGTCCTTATCAACGAGAGTTGTTTATTAGGCTGTGGTGGTAACAACAGTTGCCGTCAATTCATGGTAAGTGAAAAACGTTGTGTAGTTACTAACATCTAGGAGAGTTATTTCTGAACGAAGTTATATATAAAGACCGTTGGGAATTATATATAAAGCCCGTTGGGAATTATATATAAAGACCGTTGGGAATTATATAGAAAGCCCGCTAAGTTCTTCAGTTTCAATTTCTTCGTTCAGAAATAACTCTCCTAGATGTTAGTTACTACACTACGTTTTTCACTTACCATGAATTGACGGCAACTGTTGTTACCACCACAGCCTAATAAACAACTCTCGTTGATAAGGACCGCCTAGAACACGATCAAGGCGGGTATAGAGACGAACGGCGAAACTTTTTCAACAAACTTGGGGCCGTGCTGATTCGAATGAGCAGTCTAACACTAAAATCGGACCGCGTAGTTCTTCACAATTTCAAAGACCGTTCGGAATTATATATAAAGATATACCTAAGTAATGCAAAAGTTACAAAATTCGCTTGTAAGATCCTCTTGCATGACTGGTACTTGTATGAATCATAATGAACAACATTATGTATGACCATAATTTTTGTGTAACAATTGAAAGAAGACTTATTTTCTATGTTGACAGTCAAGATACTTGAAAATCAGCAAGACTTGAAGGGTCCAAAAGGAAGAAATGGAGAGAAAGGACGAAAAGGCGCTTCAGGTACGTAACTGCTTACAGAAAAGATACAAGTCATCCTCACAGAGAATGTGGGTTTATTATTTTCAATAATGAACCTTTGTAATCGACCAAGAAAAAAACATTTATTTAACCCCCCCCCCTGAAATTTTTTTGGTTTATGTTTCAAGATGCGTATAATCCAAAAATCGAATAAAAAAAAATCCGACCAACCGCCGTACGCGTACGCCGTCCAGAGCTTTTCTCCGAATTTACAGGATCAACCTTTATGAAACTTGGCTGAAAAATCATGCCTCGTCCGGGGATGTGCCAGTAACATCGGCATCATTTTTTATCAAACCTAAAGGGTAGAATTAAAGAGCAAAACATTCAAAAATCGAGATCTTGAATAGGTAACTACTTTTAAGGCAACAGTAATGATTTAATACTTGTCAATCGAATGTGAATTATTGACAAAAAAAAAAAAAAAAAAAAAAAGGTCATTCCGAGGATTCGCCATGGTAAATTTAGCGCTCCTTCCAACGGCATAATCAAATTTGAATTTTCTCAGGTAATCAGGGAGGTATGTCCGTTTTAGTGAGTTAAGGTCGAAATCACGAAAAAATCTTAGAAGTAGAATTATTTGGAAACGAAGCCTCTAAATAAAAATGAATTTAAAAAAAAACTCCGATGCACTTTTTGTCTCAAATTAGTTGTATAATCGATCCCTGGCCTGTGGCAGGTACCAAAAGTTAACACCCTGTATACAGGATGCAGGCACGTAGCCAGGATTTTGCCTTGGGGAGGGTCCAGATCCGCCCCCCCCCCCCCCCCTCGCCCACCGGCTCTCTTCCCATTTCAATAAATTTTAAAGTACGAATTTTAAGTCACAGGAGAAGAAATGTTTTACAAACATGATGAAGTACTATCTTTAATAAGGCAAAAATATTTAATAGGCAGGTACATAATAAGGATTTTAGGTGACAGTTAAAACAATTTTTTACAATCATGATAAATCTTGATCTTTGTACAACAATAAAAGTTCAATTTTTAGGTATTTAGTTGATCATAATTATAATAAGATTTTTCTGTTTGCTTTTAAAGACATCCAATCCAGCACGTTATCAGCCGCGAACGACAGTGGATAATAAATTGACACCAAGGTCAAATGAGAAAGGTGTTCGTTACCCACCTTATTTCTAAGGTATTTTTCTAATCTTAATTTCTAAGGTACTGCAGGATCCCGTTATGTAAAAGTTAGGAAGACATCTAGGAACATTCTCCCCGTAGGATATTGTGAGGAGTGTGGGGCGGAATACAGAACCCCGTGACGCACATAGGATAGATAAATTTCCCATAGACTGCAAGATCCCATGAAGTAAATTTATGAATTTTCTAATCCCGGAACGGATGGTGATGTGTTGTGTGAATTTCCACTCCGCAAGAAAATCGATTTTCGAAGCGTCAGATCGCGATTTTTTTTTTTTAATAGCGAAAATTGATGGAAAACGTACCACACAGGTTCACACTACCAGTCATACTTCTTCAAATTCCTACTTCGAAGTTGAGTGCCAAATTCTGTTTCATTCACTCATTCCAAAAATGTTAACTTAATTATTGTTATTGTTGTGATATCGTTGGAGCAACGTAATTATGTAGCTCAGTAACATGGATGATACCTTGGTGAATAGTCAAAGAGACAATGCAACCCAATGTCCCCATTGTCCTAGAGGATTTACAAGAAGAGCTACATATACGCTCCAGACATCCAAATATTGCGAACCTGAATACCAACCGTGGTACTCAAAGTATAATATCAATACCAAATGCTGATCCTATTCAGAACTATTTCATAAGAGGCTTCAGGGACGGGATGTTAAATTCTCCAGGAGGCTGGACCACATTAAGATGGGACATACTGTAGCAGAGAGCCATGCGTCTGCAAGGAAAGCAGTACGAGTTACCTCAGGGAGCGGTCGGCGTGTCACTCCTTGCTGAAGAAGTGAAAGAGCTAGCCGAGGGAATACGAGATTCGGAGAGAATTTTCTTCCTATGTAGTACTGCCCTCCAGAGAGAGAAAGGAATCTCTTCAGGGGAAGGTTTCAGAAGGCTTCTGAACACCATAATAAAAATTTGGAGTGTTGAAAGGTATGAAGAGTTGCTACACGGCAAGGCTTACACGGGTCATTGAGGTATAGTGCTAGAGGCGTTGATATGTCTTTAATGTCGTATACATGACCCATGACCGTGTACCGAAATCTTACCTCTACATATTGGAGCTATTAGCAGAACCTATGAGTATTATAAAAATAATATCCGAAGAATTTCACATCAGACGAATATTCTCTGTTGTTAGTTCGTGCTAGTGAAATAATAGACCCTAACTACCCTAACCATGAATAATTTTTTAATTCATCAAAAATTTCGGGGAGGGTCCGGACCCCATGGACCCCCCCTCTGGCTACGTGCCTGACAGGATGTCGCAGTTTCGAGCGCAACGCCAGCTAGGGTTCGATTCTTCTACTAATTTGTGACTTTTTTGTCCTATAAAATAAATTTTTTTATTCACTCTAAAAGACCACTTTTAAGATTTTTTTCGCGTTTTCGACTTTGTGTCACTAAAACTGTCATAACTCCGTAAATTGTCAATCAAAACTCAAATCTGATCATACCGTTGAAAAGGGCGTAAGATTTCCAGTCTTCCTTGAGACGTTTTTTATTTTTTAAACGGAATGAACGGATGAAAAATAATCCGTTAGTGAAAAATTTGTAAATTTCCGAAAATGTTTACTTTCTTCAAAGTTTGTCTCTCGAAACGTCCTAAATGGAAATTTTCATACTGTGCGCCTAAAAGTCGCATCATAGTCCCAGCTCTCCAGTGATGTAGTCAATTTATATTTTACTCAAATAATTGGAGGAGAAAACTAGGTTTGTACGTAGAAAAACCTAGGATTTTTCCTATGAAATAAAGGGTTTTCGTGAAAAATGACCCCCTAAGAAAATACTAGTTCGGAGTCGGTTTCTACGTATTCTTTTACGCTGAATCGAATGGTAACACTCTCATATCTCTCCAACTCTGTTACAACCGAGTTTTACCCTTAAAAAACACATAGAATTGAGTATAACAGATGAACTAAAAACTAATTTGTTTAAGTGTAAAACTCGGTTGTAACGGAGTAGGAGAGATCTGCGAGTGATACCATTCGATTCAGCGTGAAACAATTCGTAGAAACCGACCCCAAACTAGTATTTTCTCAGAGGGTAAGTAAGTCCGTTTTTACGAAAACCCGCGATTTCATTTAAAAAAAAAACCAAGTCTTTCAGCATACAAACATACTTGTCTCCCCCAACTAACAAAGTAAAATGAAAATTTACTACACCGTTGGAAAGCTGGAATTGTGATGCAACCTTTCTGCTTACAGCATGAGAATTTCCATACAAGACGTTTCGAGAGACAAACTTTGAAGAAAGTGATTATTTTTCACTATATTCAAACAAAAATGTCATTTAAAAGGGACGAAATGTTACACTCTTTTCAACGGTATAATCAGATTTGAGGTTTGACTGAAATTTAGGGAGTTATGACGGTTTTAGTGACACAAAATCAAAAACGTGAAAGAAGTGGTCTTTAGAGTGAACTAAAAAATATATGTTATGGGACAAAAAAATAAATGGGGCCGTCTAGGGACGCCCGAAGGATGCGAAGCTTTATATCATAAAGCGTAGAACAGAATTATGAGTATTTTCATACTCATAAACAATCTCTTCTAATTGGGATTAATTTCATATAATTTTAATAATTTGCATCCTTCAATTTTTGCAAAATCAGTTTTATTGCATATAAGTTCTCACATACAATATACAGGGTGATTCCCTCGCAAATGCAAAAAAAAAAAAAAAAAAAAAAAAAATTTGAGTGAAACTACATTGAAAATGGAGTAAAATGCCGCCAACCGCATATTTTTTATCTCAATCCGTACTCGAGATATGATTTTTTAAAGGTTTTTTCAGGAATACCGTGTTTCTTCATTTTAAACTCGGATTTCTCCACTTTGCCTCATTTAATTTTAACTTTCAACCTCATTTTCGGTATCAGCATTAAATTTCCTATAAGAAGAGTGTACTTGGGTTCTTAAAAAGTACCATCCGAAGACCCTCGCATCAGCTCAAACATTGACGATTTTGAAAAAAGAATATTTCTGAAAATCTTTAAAACTTTACTACTCTTTTAAAAAGAATCCTTGAAACTGGCAAATCTCATGAAAACTGCTTCATCTAATATGCTTTCCAACGGTATTTTCAATTTTACTTTTATTTTGTTATTTAGGGGAGAAAATAATGTTTTAATGTTAAAAAATGTGGGTTTTCCAATGAAATTGTTGGTTTTCTCGAAAGATGACCCTCCATGAACCAGCGAGTATGGGGTCGGTTTCTATGTATTTTTTCTCGCTGGATCGAATGGAAACTCTTGCAGATCTCTCAACTACGTTATCATCGAGTTTTACATTTTAATTAACTAGTTTTACCCCATAACACACATACATTTAATCGTAACAAACAAACTAAACATTTGCGATTTTAAGTGTAAAACTCGGTTATAACGGAGTTGGAGAGATCTATAAATGTTACCACTCGATACAGCGTGAAAAAATACATAGAAACCGACCCCATACTCGTAGGTTCATGGAGGGTCATCTTTCGAGAAAACCAACAATTTCATTGAAAAATCCACATTTTTTAACATTAAAACATAATTTTCTCCACTAAATAACAAAATAAAAGTAAACTTGATTATACCGTTGGAAACAGTATAGATGAAGCAGTTTTCATGAGATTTGCCAGTTTCCATGATTCGTTTTGGAAGAGTAGTATAGTTTTAAAGATTTTCAGAAATATTCTTTTTTCAAAATCGTCAATTTTTGAGCTGATGTGAGGGCCTTTGGATGGTACGTTTTAAGAACCCAAGTACACTATTCTTATAGTAAATTTAATGCTGATTCCGAAAATGTAGTCAAAAGTTAAAATTAAATGAAGTAAAGTGGAGAAATTTGAGTTTAAAAAGAAAAAAACACAGTTTTCCTGAAAAAACCTTTAAAAAATCAAATCTTGAGAACGGATTGAGATAAAAATATGCAGTTGGCGGCATTTTACTCCATTTTCGATGTAGTTTCACCCAAATTTTTTTTTTGCATCTGCGAGGGAATCACCCTGTATAACATACAAGTTCCAAATCATTTACAAAGCTTAATTATCTGCCTGTTCATCAAGATCAGAAGTACATTCAGTAATTTCTACACCATTATTCTCATTGTTATCTCTATCTCTATCTCTATCTCTATCTCTATTTATACTATTTATAAGAATGAAACTCCGTCTGTTTGTCTGTTTCTCTGTCCATGCTATGCACGGCCAAACGGCTGAGTGGGGGGCGTCTACGAGTGGGGGGATCTTCTTGGGATTTTCCAAAAGCGAATTTAAAATTGTTTAATCCCACCCGAACCATGGGCCGTAGGGCGGGAGGGGGGTCGAAGTAAGAATTAATGTGCGCTTTTTCCACTTCCCCGCTTCCCCTACCTCTCTAAACGGCCGTCGGAAATTCCGGAAAAATACGGGTTTCGTAGGTTTTCCTACGAGGAAGACGACTGCGCGATCGGATCGCGAAAAAAGTATCGGGAAATGCGTCAAAAAAATGCGAGAGTACGGACCCGTTTTCTCGAAAAGTCCGCCGAAAAACTTGGTTTTTTCCGATTAAAATATACCCCATAAAGGTACGTTTTTCGGAACGGTTTTCGCGGGCGAAATACAGCTTTGGGTCCGCCGAATCTGAATCCGAAATCGGATATCGAAAAAAGTGACGGGCAGTCGGTCAAATTGCGAGGGGAAGCGAGACTAAGCTATTAAAATGAGAAATTATATGTGCTGTGGACGCGAGAAGGCTCTAGGAAGACAGACGTGTTTGGGGTTCGATAACTCAGGTACAGGTTTCGGTGTTTGGGTGTTGCGAGCAGGTACACATAGGTACCTTGCGAGCGAAGCGAGAGCCATTTCAACAGAATAAATTCGGATTTTTTCCTACAAATATACAGCAATACCTTGCGAGCGAAGCGAGCAACATCCCCGAATAAACTTTTCGTGGTTCCACGTAGTTTTATAAGATTTAATTTGTTTGTAAGAATTCCCAACTGAAAAAAACGTCTGCCAAGTTGGGTGGGCAGTATAACTTCCTCAAGGAACATCCCCTAATAAACTTTTCGTGGTTCCACGTAGTTTTATAAGATTTAATTTGTTTGTAAGAATTTCCAACAGAAAAAAACGTCTGCCAAGTTGGGTGGGCAGTATAACTTCCTCAAGCGAGCGGAGCGAGCAACATCCTCTACAGAAGTTAAAACTACCCTTAGAGATCTACCGTTTGCGAGCAACATCCCCTACACGTTTTAATTGTAATACATCGCATGTATACAGCCACACTTTGCGAGCGAAGCGAGCAACATTCCCTACATGCCACACTTTGCGAGCGAAGCGAGCAACATTCCCTACATGCCACACTTTGCGAGCGAAGCGAGCAATTTAATGGGGGGTCCGGTGGGCGGCTAGTATTCTATGAAAGTGATGATTGGCGTCGTAGTGTAGAGAAAGAAAGACCGGGGAGGCCTCGGGTAGAATCGGGATCGTTGGGAACAGTTCGGATTATGACTGACGCTCTGGCCAGGACGATTTTCACGGGGAGACTCCACGAGCGGCGAGCGTTCCTAGCGCCGAAGGGTGGGAGGGGGGGGGGGGGGGGGGTCCGTATAAAAGCTTCGCTTCAAAAAGTCACAAATTGGTTGTAGAATCAAACCCTAGCCGGTGGTGCGCCCGAAATTGCGACACTCTGTATATATACCGCGTGTTTTGTTACTAGTGTTCCATAAGAACGAAACATTTTCAATTATTTCAATAAAGAAAATATTAATCTATACGTCAAGATTTTTGCATATAATTATATTCTTCACACTTGCATAGTGCTATGCGAGATATGTATTTTTTGCAATGACAGCATTGTTTTACAAATAGAGCACCTACATAGGTACCTACAGGACTCTTGAGTATGGGAAATAGGTTTTCTCTCCAGCCCCCCCCCCCCCCCCCCCTACTATTTTACTTACTATTTTGGAGGGAAAAGTTGAGGTTCTCTACTTCCAATCAATTTTTTCTAAATCAATCGGCAAATAACTTTAGAGATATTGACCCCAAAGGCTATATGAGGAGAAAAATATTTTATCCGCAGG
The DNA here is from genome assembly GCA_030762985.1 of Adelphocoris suturalis. Classification (NCBI taxonomy): domain Eukaryota; kingdom Metazoa; phylum Arthropoda; class Insecta; order Hemiptera; family Miridae; genus Adelphocoris; species Adelphocoris suturalis. The sequence continues at coordinate 65,850,501 of CM061047.1, forward strand.
TTGTCAGCCGGGGTTCTTTGTTTGGACATTAGATACGTACAACTGTGTTCATTTGTTTGTACTGTTTCTAACGCAAGACATGAAAGCCCATTTCACGAAGAGATTTTTGAAAGAATTCCTGAGTTGCAGTTGCTAGCCCTTTAGGTGCAAACCTGTTAGTAAAACAGTAATCTGCCATAAGAAAAGTACGTAACCTATCTCGCATATTAGCTCTTTGCAAGTGAGAAAAATATATGTGCGAAAATCTTGACTAATAGGTAAATGCTTAATTTATTCACTTAATTGAAAATGTTTTGTTACTAAATTATAAATGTTTGCTTAGATATGAAATTTTTAATTTAATTATTGTCTTCCTAGTAATATTCTCATTCTGAACTTGTTACATTTTTACATACACTGTATTGACCTAAAGTATAATTATTGTTCTTCATTGCTGTGTGAATTGTCGCAATGTGCTATAATTCTGCGCCAACACTAGGAGATTAACTGAAATTCAACCCATGGAGCGCTTACTTTACATCGTTTTACATAATATGGTAAGGAACTCTAAATAGACTGGAACTGGTTTTCGAGCATTATCTATCGCCCAAACGTTCATTTGTCCTATAAATTGAGTAAGTTATCGAATCACACACCTATACAATCTCGTAGTGGTAGCCACAGCTGAAGTGTAATCACTTTTTCAAGCTTTATGTAAGGTGCACGTACGGCTTAATCATCAAAAATAATAGTAATGCAACTAGACATTTTCAGACTTGAATTATAGACAGTTTGAGTCCGAATTCGAGTCTTTGCAATGCGCAGGAGCCGACTAACAAAGGAAAGCTCGTAAGCAATTTACTCCCGCCCTCCTCCAGCCATTACCTACCACTTTCCGGGGTGGCAACATACGTTTTCCCTCATTTGTTGTGTGTCTTTTCCAGATTATCCAAGTGCAGAGGTGCCTGAAGAACCTCAATCTAGGAACACAAATCTGCTTAGGAACAGTTTCAGCTCTGAACTTAACACCTAGGTTCACATGTACCGACCTAAGTACCTACAATAATGGGTGCACGTTACCAACAAGGGGTATTTTCGTTAATTCAACTGCACCCAAATTAATTTTTATTCAATAACCAAAGTACTTCCTGAACGAAATGAATTTTTCAACAAATATTACTTTAGAGTTTCGTGCCCTTTGAGTTTATTTTTATCTACAAACTTTGTGTCCGAATTTCCACACCAGAAAATCTTGTTCCAGAAATTTGATTCATAAGAAACTAAAAACGTTTTCTCTTCTCAGGAAGCTGCTGCAAGCTTTTTAGGTATTGTATCCGCACAGATCGAGACACTAAACATAGGGGCAAGAGAAAAAGCTACGTGTTTATCTCAATGGATAGAATGGTAAGTTTATTATTTAGAAGCATGCACATAATCATTTAGTTTAGGATGAACCGTTATTGATCTTAAGATTTGCTTAGTGGTTAAGTTAGATGGACTAGCTGAGTCAGCTGAAATGGTTGGAACCCGTCATTGCATCCGTCTCTTAATGCCCTAGAAAGGTCCCTGTCAAATTTCAAATTTCTAGGGTGGAAAAGAGAGAATTAAGCTAAGTCAGCTGATCTCGCTGGAACCCGTCATTTTAACCATTTCTAAAAGCCCTAGCTAGAGGCTTCCTATCAAATTTTAAACCTTAGGATTAATAGGAGAGAATTTACCCGAGTTAGCTGATCTGGTTGGAAACTCGCATTCCTTTGATGAAAAGGAGAGAATTCAGCTCACTCAGCTGATCAGGAAAGAACCCATGATTTTATTCGTCCCTTGATGTCCTAGAGGGTCACACGATCAAATTTCTACTCCCTTGGGTGAGCAGGAGAGAATATCTAACACCCTTTTATTTATTTGTTTTTTTAATTTTTTTTAGGAACTGGTCTTTATTTTAGCAATTGGTAGGTACTGGTAAAAGCGTCCCGGTTTCTTCAACCTCAATATAACCTTAGCTACGTTGAAACTCTTCCCGACCAATATTGCAGCAGTTAATATTAAGACGTTCTTAATATTAATTATTGATGGTCTATCTTTAAGAATAGAAAATGCTCGGCTCAACCCACCAAAATCGTTTTGGTATCGTTGAATTTGTTATCGAAAGTCCTTTATCTTGGTCGACAGCACTAGCGGTTATCAAACTATTATCACGTTGCCAGCGGTACAGACTTACTTTAGCCGACTCCCTTTGTATTTCGACTTCAGATTATCGACCTTTTTCTTCATATCTTTGAGGGTGGCGGTTGGCCGGCTTGCCGGTACACGGACAAAAGCTCGAGGTACCCCTCATTTCTTTTTTCTTTGTTCATATACAGTTCATGGCTTTGATCCCACAACTGAGGTTACTGTTTGAGCATTTCTATTATTTCACTTAACACTGCTTTTTCCTCGGACATTTCAATAATAAATAGATGGGGAAACAAAAAAACCAATGACGATCTTCAGACACCTTTCGAGACACCAGATGATTGATAACAGATGATAGCAGGAGTTGGTACACATGGCGGGGAAAACAGGGAAAAGTAGGAAGGAAGGAAAGCAAAAATGCCTCTACACGCTCCTCCGTGGAGGTGAAAAGAGTGGGGGAAGCTCCTACGTAGGTAGGTAGGACGGGCTGGAGCTTCCTTTCTTCCTACGTAGGAGCTTCCTACTTTCCTCCCTCCTTCATGGCACGTTCCTTTCCTACCTCCTTCGTGGGCGTGGCTCCTTTTTGAGGAGGTAGGAAAGGAACGTGTGTAGCGGCCTTTATGTCTAAAACCGATCATGGCGATAATCGAATGAAGTTGTCGAAGTGAATCAGTAATTTTTGAAGTGAATCATTTAAAATGAGGCAAGAAGCAAACGAGATTTTTCAATAAAATGGTGATTTAAAAGCTGAAAGGGGGTGAGTTGAGAAATTTCTATATAGCTTGCAATATTGGCCGGGAAGAGTTTCAACGTAGCTAAGGTTATATTGAGGTTGAAGAAACCGGGACGCTTTTACCAGTACCTACCAATTGCTCAAAAAAACCAGTTCCTAAAAAAAATTAAAAAACAAATAAATAAAAGGGAGTTAAATATTCTCTCCTGTTCACCCAAGGGAGTAGAAATTTGATCGTGTTACCCTCTAGGACATCAAGGGACGAATAAAATCATGGGTTCTTTCCTGATCAGCTGAGTGAGCTGAATTCTCTCCTTTTCATCAAAGGAATGTGAAATTTGACATGAAGCCTTCGTAGCACATTAATAGTAGAATGCAATGACGAGTTTCCAACCAGATCAGCTAACTCGGGTAAATTCTCTCCTATTAATCCTAAGGTTTAAAATTTGATAGGAAGCCTCTAGCTAGGGCTTTTAGAAACGGTTAAAATGACGGGTTCCAGCGAGATCAGCTGACTTAGCTTAATTCTCTCTTTTCCACCCTAGAAATGCGAAATTTGACAGGGACCTTTCTAGGGCAAGAGACGGATGCAATCGCAATGCCGAGTTCCAACCATATCAGCTGACTCAGCTAAATTCTCTCCTATCAATCCTAAGGATTTGAAATTTAATGGGGTGCCTCTCTAGGACATTTAAAGACGGTTGCAATGCCGGGTAAGACTTCATTATTTATATTTTCTCCGGTTCAACTAAATAATGAATTTTAATTAATAAAAATGAATGTTATTTGAAACCATGACTGTACAAATAATGTGCTAGGCGGGACAAAGTCCACCGGGTCAGCAAGTATAATATAAAACTCAGTTTTTTCTATGTTTGTATGTATGTACCTACCCAATAAACGGCTGGACCGATTCTGATTGGAGCGGTCGTAAAATGACCAGCAAGCTCCGGTGCAACATAGGCTAGGTCTGAACATCCAGAATATCCTTCTACTTCATAAACGGCGCTACCCTTCGCAACCTATTTGTTTAGTTCCCGAACATTTGTTATTATGGTTGCTAACAGGCAGTTTGTTAGCGGTGGAAATTCGTGACAAGTGGAGAAGCTTTGACGGTTTGCTATACGGGCGTTCCGAGTGTAAGCACCAACTAACCCGTACAGGTGGGTCCGTGCAACGCACGGGTAACTGGCCAGTGTATATATATATATATATATATATATATATATATATATATATATATATATATATATATATATATATATATATATATATTGGTCCATAAGAAAAATTGTTACTCTAGGATTCCTTTCCTGCCTGATTTACTACAGGAATTCGCTAGAACAAGTTGGGTGGGCAGTATAGCTTCCTCAATTTTGTAAAATGGAGTGTAGAATAGTTGAAAGGACGAAGAATCACCCAATTGACGTTATCAGAAATTCAAGGTTGAGTATGCCCACACGCTACTATTGATCCCACAGTGATGAAATTCATAGGATACCATCTAGGAGCAAAACGAATATTTGAAGAAGTCAACTGAATTCTTATCAAAAGGGAACGCTTGTGTAGCTCTCCAGAAAATTTTGTAAAAAATGCTTGATTAGGTAGGTACTTACTTCAAAGATTTTTTCATATGAAAACCCTAATAATCACAATAGATGATGATTTACAAAAAGTCTCATGGGGTATTCCTCAAGGTGGTCAATTTCTGTCATTGGACCATAAGTATTAACTGATAATAAAATATTTTTCACTGTTATGTTATGTTTGCATTAATTTTATGATTTTATTCTCAGTATTGGCATAATGCTTATCTACAATGTCTTCAACACAATATGACTTTACCGGAACCAAAGAGTGCAGCGGACTATGCTGAGATGAAGCAATTTGTTAGAGATAACAATTATGTAACTGATGTTGGAGGTGGTACGTGTCCTCAGATTATTTATTATTTTAACTTTGTTTGACTGAGAAATATGTATGGGCTGCATGTGATAATAGTACCATACAGTTCCAGTGAATAACATAAGGATTACCATCACTATACACGTAGGGTTTCTGTCAGGACCTGTGGGGGTTGCACCGCTTACTTCATACAAATCTCTATTATTTATAAGAATGAAACGCCCTCTTTTTGACTGTTTGTCCATGCTATGCACAGCCAAACGGCTGAGTGGCGGGAGTCTATGAGTGGGCGGATCTTCTTGAAATTTTCCGAAAGGGTGTATAATAAGCGATTTTAAAATTTTCTAATCCCACCCGAATCTAGAGCTGTAGGGCGGGAGGGTGTGGGGCCCCGTTTTAATGCTGTTCTTTTCGACTTCCCCGCTTCCCCTTCCTCTCTATCCGGCCGTCGAAGATTCCGGACAAATAAGGTTTTCTCGAAAATTCCAACGAAAAACTTCGTTTATTTTCTCATTGAAATGTACCCCATAAATTGGTTTTTCGGGACGGTGTTTGCGGGCGAAGTACAGGTTTGATTTCGCCAAATCTGATTCCGAAATCGGGTATCGAAAAAAGTGACGGGAAGTTGGTCAAAATGCGAGGGGAAGGAAGGCGAAGCGATTAAAATGAGAAGTTGAATGTGCTGTTCAATGCGACGCAGGCCTTTTTTACCTGAAGGGGCTCCGATGAACTTTGTATTCGGACCCTCTTGAAGGAAGGAACCTGTCCGAATGAAAGATATTTCAACAGAATAATTGAAAGGGTGAAGGAGAGCCCTTCTACGCAGATAAAATAATTGCCTATCTTTATTAAATCTAATAAAATTTTCGTGGTTCCACGTAGTTTTATAAGATGTTTTTTGATTGTGAGAATTTCCCACAGCAAAAAACGTTGGCCAGGTTGGCTGGGCAGTATAACTTCCTCACGCGAGCGAAGCGAGCAACATCCCCTATAGACATTAAACCGTTAAACCTTCCCTTAGTTATCAACCTTTTGTGAGTGGAACGAGCAAAATCCCTACATGTTTCAATTGTAATACACCTGAATGGGTTGGGTAAAAGACCATCGCACGTACACAGCCACACCTTGCGAGCGAAGAGAGCAACATAATGGGTTGAGTTTATGTTTATTAACACATGGTTTTTGGTATTGGAAATTTAAATTGTCTATCTCTACGAAATCCCCAACCATTGAAATTTGTGTTATACTTTAATGTTGAACGTCTCATAAATATAATGATTTCATTGCCTATAAAATTTGTTCACTTCCTGAAAACTGCTTTTTTCAAGTGGTTACAGGCTCAGGACAGCGATCTGAAGAACGAATACGTAGATTGTGAAATATTTGAACCAGGGCATGCAGCAACTCAAATATTATTATCTTTTTTCTCCCTCCCTTAAGTGATAATGGATTGACTATTAGAATGTTGGAAAATGAGCCTTTGCCATTAATTTCTATGAAATTAGCGATTATTAATTGATCTCTGTAGCTCCTCACGATTAATCATTTACCACTTTCTTCAAAAAGATGTTCATCGGATCTATGTTCACTGGGATGATCATAACATCTATTTTGAAAGAAATTACTGAGACCTTTTTTTCCCTCTTTTTTTATATCGAGTCCCTTGTCTGTACACACCTCCGTCGACTTTGGCCTGTCCCAAATACAAATGGTACATGCCCTGCAATTCTCGTGATCGCTATGTTTCCTGTGTCCCTCCTTTGAGCTCGCCGCCCCATGGTGGGGGACAAATAACGCGTAGTGCACATTTTAGCATTCAGTGACGGATTAATAGAATTTCATAGGTGGGGGCAGTAGTCCTCTACCGGGAGGACCCCCCATCCCCCCTAAGTTTTTTGAGAAAGGTCTTGTATAACTAGCAGTTTTAAAGGTACATTTTACGTTCGTACGTTGTACGTAACGTACATTTTAAGTTATGGAAAAATTATCATGAAAAACAAAATTTGTATTTGCACAAATATTAACTTGGTTACCAAACGTCCATGTACAAAAAATAAAATTAATGATAATAATAATAATATTAAATAAATAATATAGATAAATAAACATTTAAATGATTGTAGGTAAGTTTTTTTTTGCCAAAATTTTATCGAAAAATGCAGGGAATGAAACATGAAAACGTTTGAGATTTAAATTAATACTACATACTAACTTCAGCCCTCGTGATGTAATATTATTCATAGATTACATATTTATATTGTAAACACACTTATTACATTTATTTTTCAATTTACTTTCGAAACAAAAACATTACCTTGTTAAACATTTTTTTATCTATTACTGGTAAATGTGAAACAGTGAATAATTCACTTCAATCAAAAGTCACTGGTTGCAATCAGTTTAGAAAATTTTTTTCTTTCTTTGTTGAAGCAGTAGGTACCTACTGATTATGTATTCTTACCGTTACCAGAAGCGGTAAACGAGAGACAAATACCGTAGGTACCTACCGTAACTTGTTAAATAAACTGATGAACACAAACTTATGTCTATTAATACAAATTGTAATCCTTACCTACTGCCTAACGTTTTTTAAAGGAGAAAGATGTTATCTTCCATGCTCGTTTCATGATGGAGCTAAACTCAAACAGTAAAAACAACTTGTTCGTATTTAACCTGAAGTTTGGTTTCTTCTACTCACGAAAGGGCGACGACGGTCGACAGCACGGCACGGACTCAACAGATTAGTAAATTGACTGTTACAGATTAGTAAAACCGGTACCAACCATCTCAGTTTCCCCAAATTATAAAGTTCCTTCATCTACAAAAACATACTTGATGGCGCACAGTGTGGCATGTAGTGAATGTTGCTCGCTTTGCTTTCAAAGTGTGGCATGTTGGGGATGTTGCTCGCTTCGCTCGCTCGGTACGGCTGTATATGTGTAGGAAAAACCCTGGAACCCCCATTAAGTTGCTCCCTTTACTCGCAAGGTGTGGCTGTTTACATGCAATTAATTACAATTGAAATATATAGGAGATGTTGCTCGCTTCGCTCGCAAATGGTATGTCCCAAAGGGTACGTTTGACCTCTGTAGGGGATGTTGCTTGCTTCGCTCCCTTGAGGAAGTTATACTGCCCAACCAACTTGGCAGTCATTTTTTTCCGTTGGATATTCTTACAAACAAATTAAATCTTATAAAACTACGTGGAACCACGAAAAGTTTAATAGGGGATGTTGCTCGCTTCGCTCGCAAGGTATTGCTGTATATGTGTAGGAAAAAACCCGTATTTATTCTGTTGAAATAGGCCTGCTCGCAACATTGTGAAACACCTGAGTCATCGAACCCCTTCACATCAATTCTTGAGCCTTCTCGCGCCCACGGCACAATTAACTTCTCATTTTAATCGCTTTGCCTCGCTTCCCCTCGCATTTTGACCGACTTCCCGTCACTTTTTTTATATCCGATTTCGGATTCAGATTCGGCGGAATCAAACCTGTATTTCGTCCGCGAAAACCGTCCCAAAAAACGTACGTTAATGGGGTATATTTTAATCAGAAAAAACCACGTTTTTCGTCGGAATTTTCGAGAAAACGGGTCCCTACTCTTTAATTTTTTTGACGCATTTCCCGATAATTTTTTCCCAATGCGATCGCACCGTCGTCTTCCTCGTTCAAAAACCTGCGAAACCGGTATTTTTCCGGAATTTTCGACGGCCGTTTTGAGGGGTAGAGGAAGCGGGGAAGTGGAAAAAGCGCACATTAAAACTTGCTTCGACCCCCCTCCCGCCCTACAGCCCATTGTTCGGGTGGAATTAGAAAATTTTAAATTTGCTTATACACCCTATCGGAAAATTCCAAGAAGATCCCCCCACTCGTAGACTCCCACCATTCAGCCATTTGGCCGTGCATAGACACGACAGACAAACAGACTGAGTTTCATTCTTATAAATAACTAGCCACTCCGGCTCGCTTCGCTCGCCTCCACGTCCAGCCGGACTCGCTTTGCTCGCAAAGTGTGCCATGTAGCAAATGTTGCTCGCTTCGCTCGCAAAGTGTGGCATGTAGCAAATGTTGCTTGCTTCGCTCGCGAAATGTGGGATGTAGGGAATGTTGCTCGCTTTGCTCGCAAACGGTAGATCCCTAAGGGTAGGTTTAATTCTGTAGGGGATGTTGCTTTCTTCGCTCGCTTGAGGAAGTTATACTGCCCACCCAACTTGGCAGACTTTTTTTCTGTTGGAAATTCTTACAAACAAATTAAATCTTATAAAACTACGTGGATCCGCAAAAAGTTTATTAGGGGATGTTGCTCGCTTCGCTCGCAAGGTATTGCTGTATATGTGTAGGAAAAAACCCTTATTTATTCTGTTGAAATAGGCCTGCTTGCAACATTGTGAAACACCTGAGTCATCGAACCCCTTCACCTTTTTTTCTGTTGGAAATTCTTACAAACAAAATAAATCTTATAAAACTACGTGGAACCAGAAAAATGTTTATTTGTGGATGTTCCTCGCTTCGCTCGCAAGGTATTGCATAGAAGTGCAAATGGGAAACCCCCTGTGAGTCATCGAGTCCTTTCTGGTAAGCAACATTGTGAAACGGCGGCCCGGCTCGATTAGAAATGTCATTTTAAACGCTTCGCCTCGCTTCCGCTCGCATTTTGACCGAGTTCTCGTCACTTTTTTCGATATCCGATTTCGGATTCAGATTCGGCGGACCCAAAGCTGTATTTCGCCCGCGAAAAACCGTTCCGAAAAACGTACCTTTATGGGGTATATTTTAATCGGAAAAAACGTAGTTTTTCGTCGGACTTTTTGAGAAAACGGGTTCGTACTCTCGCATCTTTTTTACGCACTTCCCGATACTTTTTTCGCGATCCGATCCTGCCGTCGTCTTCCTCGTAGGAAAACCTACGAAATCGGTATTTTTCCGGAATTTTCGACGGCCGTTTAGAGGGGTAGGGGAAGCGGGGAAGTCCAAAAAGCGCACATTAACCAGAACTTCGACCCCCCTCCTGCCCTACGGCCAATGGTTCGGCTGGGATTAGACAATTTTAAAATCGCTTATACACCCTACCGGAAAATCCCAAGAAGATCCCTCCACTCATAGACTCCCCCCACTCAGCCGTTTGGCCGTGCATAGACACGACAGACAAACAAACAGAAAAACAGACAAACAAACGGAGTTTCATTCTTATAAATAGTATAGATAGAGATAGAGATAGATTTAGAAACTAGGAAGGTATAAATGAGGGTATTTTACTCGGCTTTCAAAAGTTTCGCGGCCATTTTAAAAAAAAAACTCACTGTTTCAAATTAAGCAAATTTAATAATTTGAAAGTTACCGAAAATTGAATTCTGTAAAGAATGCTTTTAGTTTAGAGACTTGGCATACCGGTACTCATTTATATGTAGGTATTCATACATTTTTTTACTTTAACAACTTTGTAACACTGGTTTTCAATATCCATCTTCTGATAAGAAGAGATAGAAATTAAGAATTAATACTCGATGTTTGAGAATATTATTCGTTAAGCCTTCAGAAGAATCATTTCAGTCAAAACCAACATGATCAAAAGAAGGGGAAAACTAAATATTTGATTTCAGAGGAATAATGTCCTTAGGGGTTCTGCACAGTAGTTTTATATTTGGTGCGTTTAGGTGGGTGCACAGAGTTACCAGAGAGGGTTATACTAAGTAGGTAAATATAATCGATTTGAGACCTTTACCTCGTCATATTCCCGCAGGCATAATTCAAACAATTTCTCTTCCTGGGATACATTAATTGGCCCAGGATGATATGGCATTGTGCTCCCAATTTCTGTACTGGGATTCATTTATTGGCCCGAAAAATATCTCTACAAACAATTTCTTGTACTGGGATACATTAATTGGTCTGAGACATATCTATATGAACTGTTTTGAACCTCAAGTGCCTGTGTGCAACCAATTCTTGTACTAAGATACATTATTGGCTTAATGTTTTTTTTAAAACATAGATATGTCTATTGGCTGGCCTACGTGAGTACGAAAATTAGTATGGAAAATGCAACGGTTTTTTCTTTTTCTATTGTTTTTCACATACAACCAATGCTTTAATACCGAATTTCAACTCATTTAGTTTTCTTATCAGGAAAATCGTTCACCACTCTTCGGAATGCTCTCATTTTATCACTACATCTCGTGACCCCTAAGCCATTGTAGTGTCAAGGGTCAAGGAAAGCTGATTTATTACGCAAAGTTATTTAAACTAACAGTGTTCAGTAACCATTATGAACTAATAATGTGAAAAGAAAGCACTAGGTAGGTACTACCTATATGGTAGGTATACTATTGAATATTAGGTACTTGTAAGTAGTAGATACTAACTTAGTGTTGCCAGATTTTTTCGGATCATATAAAGTATATCCGGGCTGCAACCAAGGAAAATTAAAGTATTTCAATGAAAGTTAAAGTATACATTATAGTTAACGTTCTCGACTTACACAGTAAGGTATTTTTCATTCAGCATCTGCACGCAAAGTGTAGGATCTACCTACGCCTACCTACAAGTACCGATGACATACCTAGCTAAAGAAGAAGTTCTAAAAAAACCGAGTCTTTCTTTTGGGAGTTATTTTCCACTACTTTAAGCAAACAACATCGTGTATAGGCACCTACCAATTAATTAAAGAACCAAATAGCTGAAGGAATCCTCATCACATTGGTATCACATACAGAACAGGCCCACGGTATTACATTATCATGGCAGATGACATATTGACATCCAAAAAGTAGACAGAATCATTGAACCGTTTGTTGCTGTTTTTGTGGTGTATGGGGTTGAGCGCCCGGCGGGAAATGGTCAGCTTTCTCCACTTCTCGTGTATTACTTTCCTCAAAGTCCACATCTTGTGCAGGAATGAATGCCTCATACAACACGGATTTCTTGCCTTTGTGCATACCTTCCTCTGTGAACAGGGACATTGGGAAGGGGGATAGCTCATACTTGAATATGCCTCTGAGGTCAGCTTCGGTCGTGCTTTGTTAGGCAAATCCCTTGAAACAGAGAAAGTGGTTCAACGGTGAACTTTTTGTTTTTAATTGTAATTGTACAGGTTGCGGATGCCAGGGTTACAACCTTATCCTTTCTCAACTTCAGGTCATGATAGTTGTCTTGTTCCAAACACTTTTTCATGCTAGTTATGCCAACACTTCGTGCTAAGTAGCAGTTCAAACCGTCAGGAGTAACAGCGAAAGTGCCAATTGATAGTAGTTCTTCCGTTTTTAAGGAATGGTGGGGGATCAGCCAACCAATCACCAAGCTTTTTTATGTCAAGATTGTCCCTGGCTGCGCGAGAGGGCCTTCTATCAACATGCTACACACTCGTCTAGGTACGAACTCCAATGAACACTTCCATCTGCTCATTGATACTTTGGAGGCATAACATTCCTACAATCCACCGAGATAGCACACTACTCTCTGTGACTCCACGACCACGAGTCAGCCCACCGTAACTCTTCATGGCTCGCATAAGGACTTGTTCTATGGTCATGTCAGACCAGCCACCTGACCAAAATTTATGTGTGCGGCGGATGGTGAAGTAACCCTTTTTAGTGACCTTAGTAAACTCTTCAGGATGAATCTTGTCTTTCAAGTTGATTGCATATTGGTAATATAAATGTGCACTCTTGGCATAATTCAGATGGCCTGCCGCATGGAAATAGGGGATCATTGCATTTACAGATGCAAGGTGGAGGTCCCAGTCTGTCGCGGGAAGGGGGGGGGGGGGGGGGGTTCATATAGTATGCATAACATACATATATTTGAGTCATAGTACACGTATAAATGAATGTTATGAGGCTAAAACATGCATTTTTCCATAAAATTTTACATTTTGAGAAATTTGATGTACTTTGGAACGGCTATAACATAGGTAGCAGCTCTTCGGTAAAAAAAAAAAAAAAAAAAAAACATGTGACTAGTGAAATTTGAGGCAAATTTAATACTCTTTCCGAAAATGTAATTGTGGTGAAAACCACCCCCTCTTGTCAACAGCCCTTTTCAGGGCTACCAAAAAGAGGTAGACACGACACACAAATATTTATAAGACGTCGAGTTATAACTCCGTCAAACAAAATATTTCACCAGAGAGAAAATACGAAATTCTCTCTCAAAAGTGAAATATTAACTAATAACATACAAGGCGACCTCCCTAAACACTTACTGGGCGAGAGAGACGCGACAAGTATCTCGAACCAAGTCGCCTTGAATGAGAAAACTCAAACAGACAAGCAAACGTCCTCTAAAACTAACAAGGACAGTTCTAGCAAGCCTACTCGCCAATCAGAAACAATGATTACACGAGAGACAATAGGCGAACCAACCAGGAGGCGGCAAGCAACCACCTCTGGTCCAGCAGCCACCCCGGGGATCCCGTCTGAACAACGGACGCAGGGAAACCACCCGAGGACCCCGTCTAAACGACGGACGCAGGGAAGACAACTCAAGGTCGTCGTCTCCGCAACGGACGCTCGTAAGCCACCTCTGGGAACCCCGTCGCAGCGACGGACGTGGGGAAACCACCCCGGAGGACCAACTCAGCTATCATACTCGCAGATACTGAGAAAACAATGTGCGAGCCAATGAGATTACACAGTTGAATTAACGAAATTAAGCGGACCAATCAGGAGGCGGCAGGAGGCGGCCACCTCCCTATAATTACCCCGCTCGGAGCCCTCCGAAATTCATTCCACTCTCCGCTCTCGACGACTACACTCCGAAGTACGAAGATTCTACACGCTCTACGCTGACGATCCTTCTGCTCCCGAGTTCATCTCAGAACGGCTTCCTACTGCTTTCTACAAGGCATACCTTCTCTCCACACAGATCTCGCATTGGCATCTACGAGTCCAGTGATTATTCATCCTGCTCATTGCCCAACGTAGTTCTTCTGTCAGGACGCCACCCGGTACATCTATTGATATTCTCATTAGATCGTACGCCCGCTGGGACGTTCCGAGACGTGTCGCCCGGGTTTCGTAGCACTAGGCTCGTCACCGACCGCTGTGGGCACGCCGATAAATTACACAGCTCATCCGCTCTAATTTATCGTCCAAGGAAGTCTTTTTCAAGACTACAAGGTAGGACCCTGACATCCGAGCAAAGGAAAGAAGCTCTGTCAAGCGAGTCCACCTTCCAAACCCTCTATTTCTATACGTAGAGGTATCGAAAACGAGTTAATAAACTCGGATATTTCGATGGAGCGCCGCCCGTCCTATTTCCTCATGCAAGGGGAGGCGGAACACGGCGCGGCCGGGCCTCTTAGCCCACGCAGCGCTCCCTACCCGCTGCTCGACTCGTCCGCTGTTCCTAGCGACGGCCCCAGGCTCGATCCTCGCGAAGAGATCGCCTTCTCACCTAACGTATTCATGAAGGAAACGTTAGATCAAGCCTCACACACACAAAAGTTCGAGGATACCTTTCAGACCCGCTCTGAAGTCAATCATCATGATTCGACAAAGATTTCCGAATATCCACGATATTCTACACAAGGCTACCCGGCCGATCCGAGTGTCAAATACACTCCAAATGTGCTAAAAACAAAGGATACTTTTCAGTACCTCAACCAAGCCCAACATATTCCTCCTACAGATATAAATTTTAGGCCGGAATATTACATAACGGCTCAGAACCAAACCGATCGAACCCAGCACCCACTATGCGAGCCCAGTGCTCCACGCGGCTGCGACACGAACTACCCCTCAGTTCCTCCAGCCAAGCAAGCTGACCTTGGCGATTTCGCTCACATTCCTTACAGGAATACCTCAGGGACTAACCCGCATAACCAGAATATAAATGTCCCACTTGGTCTACCTACACCAAGTAAAACATATTTAAATCCACTACAGTAATCAAAAATACCTCTACAAGGCATAGTTTTCGAGTTATAGGCGGAAAACCGGAAAAAGTCCAAAAAAATCGCGGATTTTCGGCCACCCACAATCGAGCACAGGCTTTTTTTTTTGTCGGAAAACTCGGATTTAGCTTCCCTAGGCATCCCCAAACAACACCCCAAAATTTAATTAACTTTCCAATTATGTCCAGCAGCCCACAGATTTTTCGACCTCACTGCTGGACTACTGGCAAAAGAGTCCCGAGTTCTTCAACCTCAATATAACCTTAGCTACGTTGAAACTCTTCCCGACCAAAATTGCTGTATACAGTTAATAAGGCGTTTTTAATATCAATTTTTGATGATCTATTTTTACTAATAGTAAATGCCTGGCTCAATCACCATAATCGTTTCGGTATCGTTGAAATAGTTATGAAAGTCCTTTAGGCCTAAAACCCACCATGATAATAACCTAGTGAAATTGACGAAGTAAATCAGATATTGTTGAAGTGAAGCATTTAAAATTAGGCAAGAAGCAAACGCTGTTTTTCAATTAGCTGAAAGGGGTGAGTTGCGAAATTTCTATATAGCCTATCCTTCTCTCTGGTGTTCGAAGAGCATGCTGTAAAAACAGCATCATACAAACAAGGACGTACAAACAAACATAATTTGATTTTTTTGGATATAGATGAGTTTTTTGTTGCCATCGAATTGGGTTTTAACTATTTATTTGCGCTCAAACTGGTCAAATTGCAATAAAATTTACCATATTATTATACGATAGGTAATCTGAGAAAATTCGCTCATACGATCATTCTGCATGGCTGGAACTTTTTGGTTAATTATTTCCAATAATAAGCCTATGTGATGGTGTAGCAAAAAATTTTTATAACCCCCCTCAAACTTTGTCACGTTACGTTTCAAGGTGCGTAGAATTCAAATTTGAAATGTCCGTCCGCCGTTTGCCGTCCGGGCCATAAAACGCCCAAGAATTGACTTAAAAAACCCGTTCTTTCGCACATAGACTCCATTTGGGGTCTAGTTGGTCCTAACGTTTAACCATCCCGATCACTTTACTCGCATAGATGCTATGGGCCAAAAACGGGCAAAAACGTGTCTTTTTCGACGCGAGCACGCCTGGCACGCTTGGCAGGGGGTCACGGTGGGTGGAGAGGGGGGGGGGGGGGTGAGCGGGGGGGTGGAGTGAGAGGAGGCGCCGGCGGGGCGGCTTGTGGTGGGTACGGCGCCGGCGTTCGTTCGAGGCATGAATATGTTTTTTTCAAGGTCATATTTGTGTGTTAATACCAAAGCTTTTCCTACGCATATTTAATAACATATCCTCTCGACTTTTCGTACGTACTTAGATAATGATATTATTAAGGCAATAACTATTTGAATAGATAGGAGCTCAAATCGAGAAATATAAACATGCGTATATAATTATAGAAGTATAGGTTGTGGCAACTCGAAGTAGGACACGCCGAGGAGTCTGGACGGGCCATATGACGTACGCTAGCCAACTAAAACTATGATCATAATCAATTGAAAAAATAATAAACCTTTGTGAAATAATTTGCAGCGTTTTATTAATTGACATTGAATTGATATGTGGCAATTGAATATCTTCAAAAACTCAATATTTCACAATTTTTGCACTTCTATAGAGCGAAACTGCGCATTTTTGGAGCGGAATCGCGCCAGTTTTCGCACATTAAAAAACGCTGCAAATTATTTCACAAAGGTTTGTTATTTTTTCAATTGAGTATGATCGTAGTTTTAGTTGGCTTGCGTACGTTGTAAGGCCCGTCCAGACTCCTCGGCGTGTCCTATTTCGAGTTGCCACAACCTATCTATACTATTTTATAAGAATGAAACTCCGTCTGTCTGTTTGTCTGTCTGTCGTGTCTATGCACGGCCAAACGGCTGAGTGGGGGGAGTGTACGAGTAGGGGGATCTTCTTGAGATTTTCCGAAAGGTGGAACGAGCGAATTTAAAATTGTCTAATCCCAGCCGAACCATGGGCCGTAGGGCGGGAGGGGGGTCGAAGTAAGAATTAATGTGCGCTTTTTGGACTTCCCCGCTTCCTCTACCCCTCTAAACGGCCGTTGAAAATTCCGGAAAAATACCGGTTTCGGAGGTTTTCCTACGAGGAAGACGACGGCGCGATCGGATCGCGAAAAAAGTATCGGGAAATGCGTCAAAAAAATACGAGAGTATGGACCCCGTTTTCTCGAAAAGTCTGACAAAAAACTTGGTTTTTTCTGATTAAAATATACCCCAGAAAGGTACGTTTTTCGGAACGGTTTTCGCAGGCGAAATACAGCTTTGGGTCCGCCGAATCTGAATCCGAAATCGGAAGTCGAAAAAAGTGAACGGAAGTTGGTCAAACTGCGAGCCGAAGCGAGGGAAGCGTTTAACATGAGAAATTAATATGTGCCGTGGACGCGAGAAGGCTCTACGAAGACGTCAAGCGGTTTGATGTCACAATGTTTACGAGGCGAGCAGAGGTATACTTTGTCCTACACATATACAGGTATACCTTGCGAGCGAAGCGAGCAACATCCCCGAATAAACTTTTCGTGGTTCCACGTAGTTTTATAAGATTTAATTTGTTTGTAAGAATTCCCTACTGAAAAAAAAAACGTCTGCCAAGTAGGGTGGGCAGTATAACTTCCTCAAGCGAGCGAAGCGAGCAGCATCCCCTACAGAAGTTAAACCTACCCTTAGAGATCTACCGTTTGCGAGCGAAGCGAGCAGCATCCCCTACGGAAGTTAAACCTACCCTTAGAGATCTACCGTTTGCGAGCGAACCGAGCAACATTTTCTACATGCCAGACTTTGCGAGCGAAGCGAGCAATATATCCTACATGCCAGACTTTGCGAGCGAAGCGAGCAATATCCCCTACACGCAACACGTTGCGAGCGAAGCGAGCAACTTAATGGGGGGTCCGGGGGGCTTGCCCCCCGGCTGGACGTGGAGGCGAGCGTAGCGAGCCAGAGCGGCTAGTACTTCTATAATTATATACGCATGTTTATATTTTCTCAATTTGAGCTCCTATCTATTCAAATAATTATTGCCTTAATAATATCATCATCTAAGTACGTACGAAAATTCGAGAGGATATGTTATTAAATATGCGTAGGCAAAGCATTGGTATTAACACACAAATATGACCTAGAAAAAAACAAATATTCATGCCTCGAAGGAACATGAAATTTGAAAGCAATAGAAGTGTAGGAAGTTTTCCACGCCACCCTTGAGGTACTCCCTAGGTCTCGTTACTTCACCACCCTATTACGCTTACACTATCATATCACTCATGTTTTTCCATCAACATTCACTTGAAAGTTGTGCATTTTGAGATGAGTGAATTTTGTCCTAACATGAGAATAATAATTATTAGATCGTGCCGTTGCAGTCGTGCATGATCTGGTCCTAAAGTGTTCTGTTGCGAAATCCTACTGCCAATTGTTATCCTAACCGTGGAATGTTAGCTTGAGCAGTTGTGGTTGATCAGGTTGGAGTTTTAACTGCATGAAAGTGAATGAATGTGCATAGAAGTGAGAGAATAGATAGAAACTAAAAAATGAAATGGTGATGAAAATCATGCAGGGTAGGATTGTGAAAGCGAATAAGATATTCCTATTTGGTTTAAATATGAGAAGGAAGCTTGATTTTTCGACAGAAAATCTACAACAAATATAGCTTAAAATCAAGGAAAGGATATACCTAATTACAAAAATGTTAATTGAAATAAACGAAGCATTAAACGAAAAATAATTCTACAATCTGAAGATTTGGGATCAGGTGCAATCGACGGTACGAAACCAACAAGGAAAAGATCGCATTACACGTTGACAGCGATAACGTGCTTTTTTTTCTTTTTTTGGCTACAGGTTTGTAAGTTTTGCACACGGAATAACCGAACAGTACCCATATCCTAAACACTCAAAACAAACGAGCTAAAACGGAAAAAACTGGAAACATGGCTTAAATCCTATTGTAACATAAATAAAAGTCATGGAAACCTAATTAGTTAACGGCTTAAGTGGTGCTCAAACAACAGTGAACAATAGTTCCAAAATACTGAGGGGGAGTACGATTGCCTGAGGAGGGTGAGAGCATGATAAAATGAACAGGTGAACGTTCTTTAGTACCAACCGAAAGTAACGATTTACGCAACAGAAATTGAACGGCGAATTTCTGTAATACCTACTAATTTTCACTAAACAGCAGACATACGTTAACGAGTCATGGGAAAGTATGAAAAGGGTTGCGAAACTAGCGAAAATGGTGGAGAATGAACAGAACAGATGGGTTATGGGGAATATTTTACAACTAAAAAATAGTACCTATTTTCAGACACTTTTTCACCTATTTTTGGCTCATAGCACCCATGAGTGTGGAGCGATCGAGCTGGCGAGAAGTTAGGACCAACTAGACCCCAAGTGGAGTCTATGTGCGAAAGAACGGATTTTTCAAGTCAATTCTAAGGCCTTTTATGGCCCGGACGGCGGACGGACATTGCAAATTTGGATTCTACGCACTTTGAAACGTAAAATGACAAAGTTTGAGGGGGGGTGATAAAATTGTTTTGCTATACGATCACATAGGCTTATTATTCAAAATAATAAACCAAAATTGATTGATGGGTCATTTCTTCATGGAATTCCATGTAAAATTTGAATCTGCAATAAAAAATGGGGGTTTCCATCTCAAAAAATCGAAGTTGATGTCATTTGCGCCACATTGGCGCAAGTGGCGCGAGCGATAGTATTTTTCCTGAGATCTACGTAAAAAATTATGAAGAATGGCGTTGGTCTCTTTTTTTACGCTGAATTCAGTGGAAATGAAGGGGGGTGGGGTCGCTCTCCTTTTCATTAGCTATTATTATAATGAAAAATAAATAAAACCTATTAAAAAAATCCATCCACTACCACATCTATTATTTATCTTGCAGAAATCTTACCACATAGATAAAGCTGTTGAATTTAATACTTAGTCCGTTATGGAAGTAAAATTCCGAAAGTGAAGTCAATGCTTCCACTACATATATGTACACTCGGAGGCATAAATAGATAAATATGGCATTACTCATACAATTTGTAAAACTCGGGCTTAAGTGATTATCGAATGTGTACGAAGAGCTTTTCGAACAACGACTCAGCTCGAAGATTGCAAAAACTGCCTAATTAGAGGTGCCTACAGGTTGCCAAAAGTGAATTGGTACTTAGCTGGTCGGGGGGAGCTGGTATTCACTATCCTAAAACCTTCAACTGGCTATTGTGAGTAATACTGGCTATCTGTGATGATACTGCCTTTTTGACATGGATATGTCTTTTGGCTGGGGGTCAAGGAATTTTTCGCGACACTTTTTTTTCCCGACCGACACTTTTTTTCCCGACCGGAACATTTTTATTGATTTTCACGTACAACCAAGGCGTTACTAGGGAAGAGTAACTCCCATAGTTTTCATAGTAGGAAAACAGTTCGCCACTTTTTGGAATGCTCTCATTTTACCACGACATTTCATGACCTCTAAGCCATTGTAATGTCAAGGAATGCTGATTTATTACTCTAAGTTAAAAACTAATATTGTTTTGTAACCATAATGGAATAATCTTGTGAAATGAAGGCACTACATGGTTGGTATACAATTGAGTCGTAGGTACCAACTGGTAAGCAGTAGGTACTAGACATATCCATGATCTTTTGTTTTTCCCATCAAGGGAGAAATTAAAATTTGAAGGAATTCTGTACAATGCCGTTTGACATGGATATGTCTTTTGGCTGGGGGTCGAGGATTTTTATCCCCCTCTCTCAAAATTTGTCACGGATTCGGTCTTGGAATGGTCTGAAATGGATTTGTATGCGGTTTACAACAACTCTTTGCAATGAAAATATTCGTATATTACGAGAAAGTTGGTTTAGATATATACCTAGATCTTAGGCAAACTCACCAGATAGACCTCAAAAGTCCATGATTATTTATTTACATCTCTCTTTCTAGGTGCACTAGAATCGTAGTTGTGACTTTATTTATTAATGAAGCATGTTCTGCTTTTAATAATATTTCCAACAACTATTGTAAGGTGCCTATTATTTTGTTTCTTAATATAGCCTGGACTGGAATAACATCTTTTGGGAGTGAACTATTTTTTACCTATATCAGTGATGGTGAACCGATGACGTTTATGAAGTATCACGGAGCTCTCGAAAATGAGCCATTTTATACATCTCCGTGAGTAGCTATTATCAAATCATTAGTATTATGTTTCCTTACTTGGTATCTACCCGAGCGTGAGAGACCCTATGACCGTGGGAGGGGTCTCCGAATGGGGCTACGAGCTGACATCAAGCTCATCAGTGGAGAGCTACCCTCCGACCACTGGTTGGTTCTGAGTCAGAAGTTCTGACCAAGGTGGTGTTATCATCCAGACTAGGTATCTGTTTTCCCTGACCAAGTTGGAACGTGTGTGAAATCATCTGTACAAGTGCGATGTCACCTTCGTTTAAGGCACGAAAGTTCTTATTCTAAGTCTTCCATATTTTATGTCTAATATAGGTAAATGGGCGCATACGCGAAGCTCCCCATCGACGAGTTTTTATACGTGAAGCTCCCCGCTTACTTTCTCTTCGTGTATGCGAAGATCCCCGCCTCCGTTCTCCACATGTACGTGAAGCTCCCCGCCTCCTTTCTCTTCATGTACGCGAAGATCCCCTTCACCTATATATGAAAGTCACCTAATGCAGTGGATTTTAGGCTACTGAACTATAAAGTTCAGTAATCAATACAATTCTCTTCAATTTCATCATGAATAAACTGCAGGGTAGATCATAAGGGAGCTTGGTGAACAAAACAGCATGCATGAATAATTATTGTGTAATAAAACAAAGTTACTTTAATATGTCATAGAATAATATCCTGAGCGTCGTCAATAAGGGAAATTACGTAAAAATAAGCATCGAAATGGTCGGTCTCAAGCATCAAATCTTGGCTGGTATTTACATGAAATAATTTATACAAATTTGAATGAATAATTATAATAGGTACCTATATTAAAACAAAGTTAATTTAATAAACGAAGTCGTCTCTAAGTGAAATTAAGTAAAAATAAACATCGAAATGGTCAGTCCTCAAACATCAAATTTTGGCTGGTATTTACATGAAACAATTTGTATAAATTTGGTAAGAGTGATGTTGTGCGAATCGTACTTCTCAATCAGTTTCTCCAACCACACGTTCTTGTTAATTGACCTACATCACCTATAATTCCCCTCCTCTGTATTTATCTTGATGTAAACATCAGTTTGGTATTTGACGTTCACGTTATTCGATGATCACTGAGAGCCAGTCCGTTCAAATCACTGATAAGGCTTGAAACGCCTCGAAAGGGGAAGAGAGTTCGACGGGGAGCATCACGTACACCCATTCTCTCGGCACGGGACGCTTCGCGTATGCCTGCTAGAACTTGCCGGGGAGCACCGAGTACAGCGCAAATGACTTTCACTTCGGACGGGGAGCTTCGCGTAGTCACCCAGGTAAATCATACGAACTAAATCACTCGCGACGAAGTTGTGGAAACCCATTTCAAAACGGAAGTTAGTGAAAAACGTTGTCTATTTCCACGAAAAATAAAGAGTTACACAGTTAAATCGATTTTTACGGTTAGGCCATCATCAGTAACAAACAATAACTGAAGATACATTAGAAAGAACACAGCTTTTATAGTAACAGGTTAAGGGAGATTGAATCCCATTGGTCAAGAGAAAGGAAAGGGGCAGGAGGTACAACCAATGACGGGGATTATAGCTAATTAGATGAAGTGAAAGGGGGAAATAACTAAATATGGTTTCAACATTGTGAAGGGATAATTCCAAGCTTTATAAAAATGGACCTATTAGTGGTGAAATACATTGAGGTATATCCTCATTTAAACATTTACCAGATCTGTCACTTTTGATCATTTCGAATTTTTCAAGTACATTCAACATACCTCCCTTACCTCCCTTCGGACAAAAGTGAAGAAATTCTACAAACTGTCTATCTGTCAAATCCAAATTGTAACTATGATTGGATTCCTTAAGATGTTTCGCAAATGCAGACTTACTCTTATTTTCCCTGAAATCCTCCTGATGCTCGTCTATGTGATGCACCAAGGCCCTATGTGCAGAAGAGATCCAGTCCTCATCAAGATCACCAGGACCACTACCCGGGAAGGAGGAGACAGTTGCAGCTGGTCTAAAGAAGACGTTTTCCCAGACAAATATTGTTGCCCTCAAAGCAGATAAAGGTAATACAACTGTCATCTTAAATAAGCAAGATTATGTTTCGAAAACTGTAAAATTTCTAGAAGATAATAATTGTTCAAATCTTTCATCTGACCCAACTTCAAAATTTCAAAGATTAATTCTAAAAGTAGTTCACCAATCAGAAGATAGTTTACTAAAAAATATGTACATTCCAAGTTTTGTAGAAATGAACCCTCATGCGCCTAGGTTATCCTGTCTTCCTAAAATAAGGATCACTGTCCGGTGGTGTCTTATATCGGAGCTCCCGCTTACAAATTTGCTGAAAAACTCAATATTTTATTTAGAAACAAAATCAACTTTCGACCTCAACATACTGTACTAAATTCCTATGATTTGGTATCTAAAATTAAGGACATTCGGATGCCTCCAAATGCTTTAACTTGCATCTTTTGACGTGGTTAGTCTGTTCACCAATATCGATGTAGCTAGATGCAAAGATGTGGTGTGCAGGCTGATTCACGCCTCTAAACTTAATATTTTCGAAAAGGACGAATTGTTTAATTTGATGTCTATTTGTATGGATCACAATTACTTTTTATTTGAGGGGAAATGTTATACACAGCCAGGGGTTGCTCTGGGTTCTCCGTTATCTCCTCTGCTTGCAGATATTTACATGGATTATCTTGAGCAACAAATATTTACAACTTGTAACACAAATGATCTTCTCTATTGGTATAGGTATGTCGATGATATTGTCATTCTATGGAAAGGCACAGAAAGCCAACTAAATTCTTTTCACGAAAAAATCAATAAATTAGATCCCTTTATCAAATTTACCCTCGAATTCGGCGGAAATAAACTCAATTTTTTAGATCTATCCATCTCTTTGGTAAACGAAAAGCATGATTTTTCAATTTGTAGAAAAGATACATATAGCGATATAACTATCCATAGTACTTCAAATCACCCTTTAGTCCATAAGCATGCAGCCTTCCATAGTATGATTAACCGAGCACTGTCTATTCCAATGAGTGAACAAAATTTATCAAAAGAAAAATCCATTATCAAAAGCATAGCGGCTAGTAACGGATATGGAGGAGATCTCGTTGATACCATATGGGATAATGTTCTTAGGAAAAAGAGTAGGGAAAAAGTTTCCAATCTGGCCAGGGAAGATGTAAATTTAGAAGAAAAGCAATGGATAAGTATACTTATTATGGGAAAATTTCGGATAAAATCGGCAAAATTCTATCATCTAGAGGTTACAAAGTAGGTTTTAGAAATAAAAATAGTCTTAAAGCATTACTAGGATCCGTTAAGGACAAAATCAATGTTCAGGATAAAAGTGGGGTTTATAAACTAAAATGTTCTTGTGGCTACGAATATTGCGGTCAAACTGGTAGGAAATTCAGGGAAAGAATAGACGAGCATGAGGAGGATTTCAGGGAAAATAAGGGTAAGTCTGCATTTGCGAAACATCTTAACGAATCCAACCATAGTTACAATTTTTATTTGACCGATAGACAGTTTGTAGAATTTCTTCATTTTTGTCCGAAGGGAGGCATGTTGAATGTACTTGAATAATTCGAAATTATCAAAAGTGACAGATCTGGTAAATGTTTGAATGAGGATATACCTCAATATATTTCACCACTAATAGGTCCATTTTTATAAAGCTTGGAATTATCCCTTCACAATGTTGAAACCATATTTAGTTATTTCCCCCTTTCACTTCATCTAATTAGCTATAATCCCCCGTCATTGGTTGTAGCTACCTCCTGCCCCTTTCCTTTCTCTTGACCAATGGGATTCAATCTCCCTTAACCCTCCTAGGTCACGCCCTATTTTTTGTGACACGGTAGACACTCTGGGGTCAAAATTGACCCCAAATGTATTTTAATTTTTATATTATACTCAATAAATAGTTTCACAATAACTAACTATTTAAAAAAATCAAAAATTAACCTACCTACGCAAAGAAACAAGAAATAGAATTGAATATGTCATAATTGAATATTTTATTCGTGGTTTCTTGAAACCATTGTTAGTAAAATGTTCAAAAATCGAATTTTTGGGCATATGAATATTAAAAATTCAGTTCTGAAATCTGAAGATACACAATAATTAAAAGCAAATTATCAAAGCTGACTATCTGTCGAATAGTCAGAAAAAACTGTAACTTTGTAAGTTAAATAGTAAAGTTTTCACGATACCTTAAACTTACCCCATTTTTCACATCTCTTCCTTTTTTCTAACCTAAACTGATACACTGTTTTTATTCCGCATTCAATTTTTTATCATCTCATTTTATTAATTTTTATGACAAAATAATTAAAGGTAATTGCAGGATTATATTTAAGCAATAGGCACACATAAAAAACGAAATATGAATGTGTTTTTAAAAGTTGTTTTTAAAAACACGATGGAATTATTAGGTAGGTAATATCATTAGTTGTTATAAGTAATTGCATTTTTCACAGGTCGTTTCGGTATGACTGTGCACTTCACACACGAGACGGTTGCACCCTGTGCACGACCGACTCGTCTTTTTATCGTTAGATCTTGGGCAAATGTAGCATCGCCCACTTACAACTTGTTCAGCAGATCTCGAGGACCCCTGATCCCCTGCCTGGGGATGTACCCTGGCTCTTCAGGGTACATAAAATGCAAAACCCAACCCATTTTTTGAACCAAAATAAACCCTGACCTATGATAGCCATCAACTAGAAACATTTACCCAGTTGAGAATCTTCACCTGAGTCACCTAGTAGGAGTGGACGAGAAAAAGAAATACCTACTGACTACCAGATTATAAAAATACTTATTTTCTATGAGAAAATTAAGTGAATTATGATATTATCTGACTTCCCTTGTGAGGAAATCCAAAATACACGCTGGTGTCAATGGCTACCCCAACAGAACAAAAATAGGAACGCAGAAGACACACTGGGGTCAAAAGTGTCCCACAAGAGATTCACAACCCTCTGGCTCGAGATCACAACGTATACTGCCAGATGTTATCACTTCCTCGTAGCCAATGATACCAAGCAAATTTACAAAATATCCCTTTTGGCTAAAAAAAATGTTAAAGCCCAAAAATCATACGAAATATATTCGGTGGGGTCAATTTTGACCCCAGAGTGACCTCGAAGGGTTAACCTGTTACTATAAAAGCTGTGTCCTTTCTAATATATCTTCAGTTATTGTTTGTTACTGATGATGGCCTAACCGTCGAAATCGATTCAACTGTGTAACTCTTTATTTTTCGTGGAAATAGACAACGTTTTTCACTAACTTCCGTTTTGAAATAGGTAAATCGGTATATTTGCTCAAATTTAGTGTCATAATAACTTGTTACATTCAAATACCATTACCAGAAACAGCAAATTTTACATTACGTCGAACCGAAATTTTTAACGTCTGACGAGTTGGGGGTTAATGTTGAAATGATCACTGAAGGAGGAATATGCTGTTAAAGAAGGATTATTAAGCAGATTTTCTTTTTCATAAGTAGGTACCCATTAAAACATACAGAAAAAAAAAAAGATTTTTTTTATTTGGATTTTTATAAATTCGAAGGAAAAAGATTTTTTTTTAATTTGAATTTTTAAAAGTTTCAATAACGAAGTTATTTTTTCGAAACTATTTCAAATTGCATAAAATTTAATGAAATTTTAAAGAGAAGTGAATGTAAGTTTTCAAGTTTGTGGTACAATCTGTATCACAATTTTAGACTAAACATTTTTATCATAGTTTCCTGATAATCAGTCTGTTATAATATCTTAACTTCTCAGTAACTCAAGATCAGCAAAAGTATCTAGAAAGGAAATATCAGTCTTCATAGAATTTCAAACTATTAAGAAAAATATAAATTCAACAACGCATTGTAAATTCAATAAAATATTTCGAATTGAATAAGGCATTATAAGTGCACAGGGACATTTTAAATTCAGTAAGACACTCCAAGTGCAATAAGACATTTTAAATGCAATAGGCAATTTCAGTTCAATAAGACATTTTAAATTCAATAAGAAATATCTTTGGAATGAGACATGTTAAATTCAATAAGCAATTTCTGTTGAACAATGAAGCAATTGTTCAGTATTTTCTTAAGGGAGTCACACGAATCAAAATGAGGGAAAAAGCAAAATAACACTTTTATTTTGTCCAAATCATGGATCATGGAAAAATAAAACAATACTTTTCAATCAAATGTTGACCTTTCAAGATTAACTATAATCCTAACAGCCCTAGTTTCATCGAGAGGTGTACCTGTGGTTGCCCTTTTAGCGAATTTTCTTAGAAAACGAAGCTATTGCAATGGCTCCAAAAATTTTAAAATAAAAATTTTCAAAAATTTTCTTCATCCAAATCTGTTTTGAGGCATTCTGAAATGATTCCTGGATTTTAACGCTTTTTTATATGTATATATATATATATATATATATATATATACTATATATATATATGTATGTGTCATTCCAGACGATAACTCTCGATAGAATTGAGATAAAAACTTCGTTCTTTCGCCAAAAAATCAAGCATTTCAAAAGAAAGGATGAGTTCGTTGGACAACACTTTTTGAGCACATTAAAATGGTCAAATTTCAAAAAATGTACTCAAAAAATCTCTAAAAATGGCTAAAAACGGCTAAAAATCGTTCAATTTATATTTTTTGGTAGAATATTGCTCAAATAAAGTTTATTAACTATAAAATAGAACATCCAAAAATGTATGTACACAATTATGCTGAAAAATGTACTTAAAATTCATCAAAATTTGTTAAAAAATCGATAAAACCTGCTAAAAAAGCTAAAAATTCAGAACCTCTATTTGAATAGCAGGTTATTATTTAGAATACGTTTTTTGCCATAAAATTAATGGTTAACGATTTCCTTGCACTCAAAAAGCTCAAATTTCAAAACAATTCAACATTATACAATACGATAATTTACGAAAATTCGCTCATACGATCATGCTGCATGAATGGAACTTTTATTATCATCAGAGCAAACAGTGATTGGTAGGTCCATCTTTTTGATTAGTAGGAGTAGGTGTAAACCTTTTCAAACCACAACTATTGAACCCTTTATAGTCAAAGATACTTGACCTCTCCCAATCCTAATAGGACCTGTTTGGGTCGTTTTTTATCATTTAATTGAGAAATTCCGTACTACATTCTACTAGATATCCTTTTTCGGCATTAAGAGCAAACTTGGTTTTATTACG
Organism: Adelphocoris suturalis; assembly: GCA_030762985.1. Classification (NCBI taxonomy): domain Eukaryota; kingdom Metazoa; phylum Arthropoda; class Insecta; order Hemiptera; family Miridae; genus Adelphocoris; species Adelphocoris suturalis. The sequence goes on from CM061047.1 coordinate 65,878,642, forward strand.
CTGATCTATATAATGAACTATACAACTACAACGTTTCAGAAACTGTAGATTTGGGAGACACTCTTTATCGATTTCGTATGGAAGTTACGGTAGGAACCTACTGTATTTGTCTCTCGTTTACCGCTTTCGGTAACGGTAAAAATACTTGATCAATAGCCGTAATACATAATCAACCGACCTACTGTTTCGACGAAGAAAGAAACGAATCGTGTTTTCTTAACTGATTGCAACCAGTGTTTTTCGATTGAAGTGAATTATTCACTGTTTCACATTTACCAGTAATAGACAAAAAAATGTTTAACAAGGTAGGTAATATTTTATTTGTTTTTTCATCTTTAATCAAAAATGTATTTTGTTTATTTAATTTCTTCGTGACTGTTTATTAAATGGTTGTTTACTTCTAAAGTAAATCGAAAAAATAAAGAGTGTATTATTATTTGATCCTGTGTTTACAATATAAATGTATAATTTATAAATAATATTACATCACGAGGACTGAAGTTCCCCAGCGTTTTATGTTTCATTCCCTGTCTTTTTCGGTGTAATTTTGCCAAAAATATTACTTACCTATAATCATTCAATTTTTTCACTTTTTTTATTTTTTATGTGTACATGGATGTTTGGTTACCAACCAAGCTAAAATTTGTGCAAATAAAAATTATGTTTTTCATGTTGATTTTTACATGCCTGATATAAAGTGTGGGTCTATAACCTCTAAAACTGCTAGTTTTTCTCGGGGGGGGGGTACTCCCGGTAGAGGGCCGCCCCCACCCACGAAATTTTATTAATCCGTCACTGTTTAGCACATAAGACTGGGATGGTTGGTCATTTGAATGTTGGAGACAAGGTTTGTATAACAAACCTGAAAAGACATGGGAAGGTAGTAGCTGTCTGTCAAGAATCACATTCGTACCTACATGGTCGAAATAGAAAAAAAAGTCCAGTCATGCAGCATGACCCCATGAGCGAATTTTGAAGAAATCGTCGACATTTCAGTCGCTATTGATCGTGTAGGGAAATTTTAGTTTATGATTTTGATAGACAAACATGGAATCAAATTATTAAAAATAATTAGGAGGTACTCATACTTTATTATTATTGAACTAATCATGTAGATTTAAAGACAAATGTAGGTAAATATTCATAGATTTCGATGAAGGGAGGCCTTGAGATTAATGTTACTGACGGCCGAGCGGAGCGAGGCCTTGGTTCTGCGTGCTAGTATAGAACTTCTTCATAATTTCATGGCTGATATTTTCTAAGCCACAGTCAGTATTAAAGCTACATCAAGTCCTAAAATAGTTGAACGTAAAACATTAAAGAGAGCGACCGAGAGAATCGGAGGACGGAATATTTCACAGAGAAAACTCATCAGTTGTGATTACTTTTTTTTTTTTTTTTTTTTTTTTTTTTTTTTTTTTTTTTTTTTTAACAAGCACCTACTACTACCTACGTTTTAAACAGCATGGTTCTAGGATTGGTAATACAGGGATACTTCCATAAGAGTAGTTCAATCTGAATTTGGACAATGTTTCATGCAAATATTACCGATTTTTACAACTGGCGAACGGCATTATTTCGATTTTTGACTGATTTTTCAACTTTGAAATTTTTGAAAACTTGATACATATTCTTATAGGAAATTTTACGCTGATTTCGAATATACCACATGTTAGTATGCTGAAAAAATTATTTCGCACAACAAATCGCAAAAAACAGGCTATTTTGAAATTTTTGACTACATTTTTGAAAATTTCAACCCGAAGATGTAATCCGATCATGCTGGCCAACGAACTTGATCTTTCGTTTTGTGTCCTTAACATTTTAAAATTTGTTTGAAGTTTCTAGCACAATTCTACGGACAGTTATCGTCTGGAATGACACATACATACATACACACATACATATATACATACATATATACATACATATATACATACATACATACATAAAAAAATGCGTTAAACTTCAGAATATGATTCAGAATAGCCTGAAACGGATTTCTGCATAAAAATTTTTCAAAAATTCACATTCTACAAATTTTGAGGCGAGAGCAATAGCTTAATTTTCTTCAAAAATTCGCTAAAAAGACGAATTCGAACTAACAGATTTAATCTAAAGTTATCATCTTACTTCTACCCAGTTTCAACTTCTATTATTAGTGCTGATAGATCTACAGACCACCGTTGCAGCTGGAGCACACAACCACTCGCATCCAAGTCCCAATGAAAAATTGCCGACTCCGGGCACAAGTTATCCAGGAAGGTTCAGAACTACCTCCGGAATTGAGGTCAGAAAGCCTCGTGGGTACACTCAGGAGATGCTATCCCAAGAGAGGGAGGATGTTTGATAGGTTACTACCATCACAATATTATTTTTTACACTATTTTACGATTATTACACTAAAATAATTAGCATATCCAGAATGACATTTCAGACATCTCTTGTCCCCTTACCTTGAAAATAATTTTGCAAAGTACGAAAGACCACTCATCTTGTGAGCCTGATTTATTTTCTAATCAACCTACTGAAATACATTAATTACAATTAAGGATTTTATGTCCAAAAAAACAAACATTGTTACAAATCAATTTACAGTCCATGCAACCCTTGTCTATGTAACATGGTGGGAAGATGAGTTTGTCATAAATCTTCGTTTCCTAACTTTACGAAAAAAGTGTGAAATTGTGGGGTTTTAGCTGAGCTTTAATGGGGTGAACCCATTTGCGATGTACGATGCACAGAGTTAAGATAATTTACCTATCTACTATAATATACGGGGTTTAATAATTATAGAACATAGATCTGCGTATACGGGCAATACGAAATGACAAACCTTTATGTAATATTTTGCAGCGTTTTTCATTAGATTCAAATAGTAGTGGAATGTGATCATCAGAATGAAATAAATTTTTGTTTCAGTCCATCTGTAATGTCGGTTTCATTGTGGGCCTATGACTTGTTCGTTTGTAATCCACGCACCAACCGTTATTTTTTCTGTGAAAATTGGTCATGAAAGATGAATTTCTGTTCGTTGATTGACAACTCCACTACATTGCGAACTCCACTACATTGCGACCCCCAGCATGATGTCACTGACATCTGGTGAATTTACTTCATTGTTTTTCGTTCACTCCTTTTTAGAAAAATATATGTGTGTCTTGAAGTGTGCTAATACTGTGTTTCACCTTTTGAGAATTATTTCACCTCTTGCGTTTTGGCTAAAAATTTCGTAGAAGAGGATCTACGTTTTCATGCTAAGTTGTTTAACTGAACCATGTATACATATCGCGCGTTTCAAGATAAACGTACGGAACAAATTCGAATATTATATTTGTACATATCTCAGGATTGAAGTCAAGCTAGCACTATAGAATTAACTACAATGAGAATGGCTGTTGTCTAGTTCTGCAATAGGCGAGCGAATGAGAACTTTTTGGGAGATTCATTTACTAGACGTTCAACAGCACGTCCAACCCCCCATCACCAGTGCCATCTAGATCTAATTCTTTTCCATATTCGACCTCCGTAACATCATTTTAGGCGTAAATCTGATCTATTTGTCCAACTAATCTGTATTTTGCTAAAAGGATTGATTTAGGATACTTTTATTTTTTAGATGCAAGCTTGCGAGCATCCAGACCACCAAACTATAAAAATCAGTCTTATCTATTTTACGTAGGCCTGTTTCATTATACGGAGGCTGATTATTGTAACGGGCAAAAAATATTTGATACCTCGACAGGAGTTCGAACTCGCGTCGTCACAACTGCGAGAAATTATTATTAATTTCCCGGAGTTGCAACGCTCTAACGACCAGAGCTAAGAGGCCAGGGTGACCAAACCTCTTCGACTGTGAGAGTTATTTTCCTGGAGCGTAACATTATTACAAGGAGGCTGGTTTATGATACGGAGGCTGGTGGTGGGGGTATAACGGTGCACTTGAACGCCAAGTGATTCTTTTCCGTTCATACAATCAATATGAACATGTTATAGATGAATGCTGGAGTTAAGACTGGATTGTTGATGGCGATAGATTGCGTATCCCGACAGTAACAATTCCAAATTTAACGATTTAATTTTTTTTCAACATGGAATCATGTTTTAGCGATGGATCCCCCGCCAAAAAGTGAGATGAAAGTAGCGCCAATAATTGTGATGATTTCCGCTTACAGCCGAGTCGTTGCTAGGGAAATGATACTTCGTCGTTTTTCATCCCACAAAATTCGTTGACCATTCGTTCGAAAGCTCTCGATTTATCCAACCATACTATATTAACTACTGCGAAGTGCGTGGCCAACAAGCTGAGTTATGAGCATGGTTGTATGAATAATTGTTTACACACAGGTGATCATTCTCAATTATTGATATTGTGAACATGATTGCAACCGCTTGTTAATTTCTGATGATTTCATTGAGCTGGTGTTTCGATTATATGATTCATAGCAGGTGATCCGAATATTGCGAGAACGGTTTGATTTGTGAAGCGGTGGTTAAATCATTTTAATAGGTAATTTCTATACTTTACACTATAGGAAGCTGTAATTTCGTATGTAGCCTCTTTCTATAATAAAGTGAATGTTTACTCGCGAGTTTCTATTAGGAGATCATCATCTCACAAGAGCTCAATCGTCGTGATCATTTCTTTAATAAAGTGAATGTTTACTCGCGAGTTTCTATTAGGAGATCATCATCTCACAAGAGCTCAATCGTCGTGATCATTTCTATAATAAAGTGAGAGCGAGGAGCTAAAACATGATTCCATGTTTTTTACATTTTAGCAGTCAGGCTCAAAGTAATAACATCCGGTGGGTCCAGGGAGGCCCGAAGGGCCGAGTTTTTGACGCATTTCCCGATACTTTTTTTGCGATCTGATAGACCGACAGACAGACACACAAACAGACAGACGGAGTTTCATTCTTATAAATAACTAGCCGCTTCGGCTCGCTACGCTCACCTCCACGTCCAGCCGGGGGGCAAGCCCCCCGGACCCCTCATTGAGTTGCTTCGCAAACAATAGATCCTTAAGGGTAGGTTTAACGTATGTAGGGGATGCTGCTTGCTTCGCTCGCTCGGTACGGCTGTATATGTGTAGGAAAAACCGTGGACCCCCCCATTAAGTTCCTCGCTTCGATCGCAAGCTGTGGCTGTATACATGCGATGTATTATAATTGAAACATGTAGGGGATGTTGCTCGCTTTGCTCGCAAACGGTAGATCTCTAAGGGTAGGTTTAACTTCTGTAGAGGATGCTGCTCGCTTGAGGAAGTTATACTGCCCACCCAACTTGGCAGACGTTTTTTTCTGTTGGAAATTCTTACAAACAAAATAAATCTTATAAAACTACGTGGAACCACAAAAAAGTTTATTAAGGGATGTTGCTCGCTTCGCTCACAAGGTATTGCTGTATATGTGTAGGAAAAAACCCGTACCTATTTAATCTGTTAAAATGTCTCGAACGGAAAAGTTCCATCCTCCAACGCGCGCGTGCGTAGGCCTGCTCGCAACATTGTGAAACAGTGGCGGGCTCGATTAACTCCTCATTTTAATCGTTTCGCCTCGCTTCCCCTCGCATTTTGACCGACTTCCCGTCTTTTTTTTCGATATCCGATTTCGGATTCAGATTCCGCGGACCCAAAGTTGTATTTCACCCACGAAAACCGTCCCAAAAAACGTACCTTTATGGGGTATATTTTAATTGGAAAAAACCAAGTTTTTTGTCGGACTTTTCGAGAAAACGGGTCCGTACTCTTGCATTTTTTGGACGTATTTCCCGATACTTTTTTCCTACGAAAACCTACGAAACCGGTATTTTTCCGGAATTTTCAATGCCCGTTTAGAGGGGTAGGGCAAGCGGGGAAGTCCAAAAAGCGCACATTAACGTGTACTTCGACCCCCCTCCCGTCCTACGGCCCATGGTTCGGCTGGGATTAGAAAATTTTAAATTCGCTTATACACCCTATCGGAAAATCCCAAGAAGATCCCCCCACTCGTAGACTCCCCCCCACTCAGCCGTTTGGCCGTGCATAGACACGACAAACAGACGGAGTTTCATTCTTATAAATAGTATAGATTTCTCGTAGTTGTGACGACGCGAGTTCGAACTCCTGTCGAGGTATCAAATATTTTTAGCCCGTTACAGTGCTTTATAGTTGTTGGTTTATAATCGGACTTACCTTTTTTTATCCCGCTTGTCATACTCCTGCTTCATACATTTAGCAGTTTCCTTGCTCGAGGAAACATCGTCCCTTGAGAATGAGGAAGAGGACGGATGTTGGGTAAAAAACCAAAAATCAGTCGGGGTGGTCGGCACGATACTCTCGAAGATGAAAGGAAATAGCCAATGGTGAATAGAATGAATAGATGAATGGTGATGGCCAGTTTGGCTTAGAAAAGGACACGTCACGGTTTTGATCATCTGGCACTTATTCATTCTGCAACTCAGGTGATTCACTAGTAAAACTGATCAAGATGGAGTTGGTCACTTTCACCTGAAGAGATTTGAAAATGAGGCATGATCAAGGGTCATTCTCATTTCATTTGCCGCTTTCATGTCCCCGACGACGAATTCTCACAATTCTGGACCAAAACTAGTGATTTTGGGGGGAAAAAAGGTAGGTAGTATAAGTTGGGAGATCAACGCAGTAATAATTTGACTGTTCAAAATCTCCTTTAACCAATACACAGTGATGACGAATGAAACCTGAAATCCTGGAAACTCATGAGTGTTACTGTCCCCTCCTATCTAACACCTAAGTAGTGATATATAATTAACCTATCACATGTGTTGTTTGCGTCCATAGCACTTGTGAAATTCCGTAACTATGTTGGTTTTAGTTTTGCTTCATTTCTGTTCAATAAAGCCTTTCTTAAGGTAATTCATTCTTCACTTTATCACAATTACAATTTATTGAACAGTTTGTGATGGTATCGGTCCCTTGAAATCTATATTCAACCGCTCAAATGGCATTGTAGCTTTTATCAGAGTTCCCTCATGATGGAAGAATTTAGGTTTAATTTCGGCACAAATTTTGCAAGACGATGTTATGCGTTTAATATCTTCGACAGAAAATGGTAAATTTTTACTCCTGACCCAATGGTTCATTCTAGTGACTCCAGGATGGCATAAATTTTTATGTAAATTTACGAGTTGTTGATCGTTTTCTTTAGAGATGGAGCAGATTCGAGAAAGGGTATCAGCTGCCTGATTAAGTTTTCCTGGTCTATATGTTATGTCGAAAGAGAAGGATGCTAATTCGAGGCGCCATCTGATAATTTTCTCATTTTTTATCTTCCCAGCATGCTTTGAATTGAACATGAACGCAACTGAGCGTTGGTCAGTGATGAGGCGGAAGTGCCTCCCCAACAGAAAATGTCTCCATTTGCGGACTGCCTCTACAATGGCATAGGCCTCTTTTTCGATAGAAGAATGATGGCGTTCCGAATTTGTCAATGTTCTAGAGAAAAATGCGACTGGGCGATTGAGTTGTGTGAGTGTAGCCGCTATCGCTCCGTCAGAAGCATCAGTTTCTACACAAAAAGAAGCTTCGTCATCAATGCTTGACAAAGCTGCATCCTTGATCGATGCTTTTATTTGTTCAAAAGATTTTAGTGCGTCAGCAGATAGTGGGAATGGACTGTTGATTAGAGGACGTATCTGTTTTGAAAAGTTGGGTATGAAATTAGAGTAGTGTGAAAACATTCCTAGAGCTCGTTTAAGAGAGGAGGCGTCAGAAGGAGGCGGAAGGTCATGAAGAGGTTTCATACGGTCAGCATCAGGTCTAATTGTTTTGTTGCTAATTGAATAACCAAGAAAGTTGATAGATCGCAAGGAGAAAGAACTTTTCTCGTTATTGATGGCCAGATTAAATTTTGATGCGGCTTTCATGAAATTTGAGAGATTAATATCATGCTCAACTTGAGTTTTGCCACAGACGGTGACGTCATCCAAATATGCATAAGTATCCTTAAGATTTTCATCTCGAATCACCCCATCAATAACGCGTTGAAATGCCGCCACCCCATTCGTGACCCCAAATGGAATTCTCGTGAAGTGGAAGAGGTCTCCACATGCTTCGAATGCAGTGTATGCTCGATCATCTATGGGGATTGGAATTTGATGATATGCACTACGGAGATCGATAGTACTCCAAACTTCATATTTTGCTACTTTGTTTACAATGTCGTTTATTCGTGGGATAGGATAAGCATCTAAACGTGTGAACCTATTGATTGTGCGAGAGTAATCAATACACATTCGGCGCTTATGATTAGTGTTAGAGGTTACCAGAACTTGCGCTCTCCAGGGGGATATACTTTTCTCTATGATGCCATCTTTTAATATATATGCCGGGCACCAAATATACTGAAAAGCTGTGTCAGGCAGCTACAAGCTGTGTCAGGCTAAACTCCCATAAGTGACAAGTACTCCCATAATTCCTTGCTTTCCCCTGCTCAGAACCAAGCGCATCAACAGTTGATAGCTCCATTGCTTTCCACCTGCTTCAGTAATTTGGTGCACAGCAGTATTCATTCTGACCGTGGATCATCATTCTTTCAAGAACCGGAATTGTTCCTTGCTTCTTATGGCGTAGCTACCAGTAGAACTACAGCCTACAACCCCCGAGGAAACGGACAAGTAGAGAGATTCAACGGCATAATTTGGAGGTCAATTCAGCTCGGCCTAAAGAATAAAAACCTTCAAACTACTCAATGGGAAATGGTACTCCAAGACGCTCTCCATTCGATCCGCTCCCTTCTATGCACTAGCACCAACACTACACCACACGAACGCCTATTCAACCACCCAAGAAGAACTGCGAACGGTAGCTCTACTCCTTCCTGGCTCCTAACTCAAGGTCCCATACTACTACGGAAATTTAATCGCTCATCAAAATACGATCCATTAGTGGAGGAAGTTACCCTCCTGGACGGTAATCATGACTATGCTCTCATTCGCTACCCGGACGGCCGAGAAACAACAGTTTCTACTAGGCATCTTGCTCCGACTGGGAATGAGCCCCCTCCATCTGGCGAAGAGGAAAACCAACCGTGTCAAGAAATGTCTTCACCAAACGGGAACATCACTCCTGATGAGAACTCATCGGCTACCCCTGAATCCCCTGATCAGCTGATTACACCCAACCCCCCCTGCTCATCAACTAACACTTATTCTCCACCACAAAGAAATATTCCGGATACGGACTTCCAACCACGGAGAAGTACGAGAAATCGTCGCCCTCCTCGTTACCTAGAAGATTATGTTCGTTCCTAATATTGTGGGGGTGAATGATATATAATTAACCCATCACATGTGTTGTTTGCGTCCATAGCACTTGTGAAATTCCGTAACTATGTTGGTTTTAGTTTTGCTTCATTTCTGTTCAATAAAGCCTTTCTTAAGGTAATTCATTCTTCACTTTATCACAATTACAAGTAGAAGATTGGTAGTTACGAAACAATGACAACCTAGAACTGGCCAGGGTTACTAGCTGCAGTAAGTTGGTTCTTCTTTATTTAGAGTAAGGATTTACATTTTTAAGATTTTTCCCAATGAAAAACTGGTCCCCCATATCTCTTCTCAAAGGGACCTCAGGAGTGTTATCATTTTTGCGATCAAGAAAGCTGATGGAAAATGGCAGGAAACAGTCAGAGATGTGAAGGTTATATTGTCCAGTTGAAGATGTGAGACTATAGTGAAGTGCTTGGAGTTGCAGCACTTTTTACAGAGAAATAAGCCTAAAAACATGTTGAGTATTTTCATTTTCAATCATGAGTGTTACACAAATTACGAGTGTTGTTGGTGCTTAAACAAAATAATCCAATATCAACAACCATACTGCTTGGTGACAGGTCTCAAACAGTAGCCATCCCCGAGTTTTGTCACTTCATCATCCGGTGTGACAACATTTTTATCGGAAATTCTCATGTGTTACCTCTCAAGGCCGTATTTCACTAGCATTTTTTCCGCATTTTTTCTGCGTTTTTAACGCAAAAACGTGAGGAAGAAGAAGTGCGTTTTTCCAAGGTCAGCTTTTTTGACCATTGCGCATCCTGGCGGAGCGTTTTTATCAGGAGTGTGACCAAGGATGGGTAACAATCCTGATATTACGGTAACACTAATAAGGTAACACTCCTGAGATTTAAGCTCAATTACACTGCCTTCAACATGAATTCCGTGAAATCTGAATATTACGTTTGAACGTGATCCTTTTGTACTTACTTGAGCCCCGACAACAATTTTGCCAAATCATCCATTTTACAGAAATCAAATTTTGAAATCTGGTAACACTCATGAGTTGGATATCCTGTTTTTTAATACAACAACATATAAAATACATCAATGAAAAACTCACTGTTCATCTATAGAACACAAATCTGCAATGTACAATGAATAGTATTTGCTGATCTAACCTCATTTTCGAGCACTTTCATATTTCACGTCACTGAGGTTCTCAAACGCCCCAAAGCGGCAAATGAAATGAGAATGACCCTCCAATCATCTTCCCCTGGAAGACGTTTCTAGACGGACACAACGAGTAAAATTGTCTATCAGGCACTTGGTCATAATATGTACCTCTAAACAAATTCTTCAAGTAAATCTGCTCAAGTGCCACTTGGTCACTTGCAAATTCACTTTCCCACCAAGTAAAAACGGTTTTTCCGATTTTCTCACTGAATTATTCACTTGGTCACTTTTACTTCTAAGGGGACGAAATATTGCTGCTCTTTTACGTCCCTCACCCACTCTAAACCGCCAACCCTTCTTGTATATACCTTTAATAACATTTGTCTGACAATAAGGCTTTTGAATTAAATCGAATCCACTTGCAACTTGCTCATTAGTTCTATGAAACAACTTGCTGCCTTTGAATGGTTTAAATTTATTTGAACGACGGGTAAAGAGGCGGTAATGGGTGATCCAGGAAGTGTCGACATCGTGCGGCGGGGATATGAACTACTGGCCACCGTTATCATCATAGTTGATAAGGTTCCGCAAACGATAAACTCTTTGTTGATAGAAAGGGCATTTTCGGTCGAGGCCCCCATGCTTTACTTGGTTTACATGTTTACTTGGTTCTCAGATGAATTTCTTGAATTTTGAAGACAACATCTTACACATTTTAAATTCGAGTCAGTGACGCGACATTGATTCAGTGAGTGCGACCATGCAACGCGGACATGCAATTTCGTTTGTGCATTCGCCGGAGGAAGGCCTAGGATGGAAACGAGAACACCTATAATAGCGACACGCAGTAAGTGAGTCCTGAATTCTACAAATATACCACATAATTTTAATCCCCCTTTCGAGGCATATCCTCCGGGTTTTTCCATCAACCTCAAAAATCGCGTTACGGCGTCTGTCGTTTGCCTTGTTAGTAATTATGGTACGGCACTCAATGTAGGAGGTGTCGCTAAATACCTCAGCGTTCTGGTCTTTTATAATTTTACTCTGACTATCCTTATCGAACACTATAATACGCGGGCGGAGTTTCTTAGCGAAATCAACCCTCAAATCGTTCCCACAACATCTGTTAATCTCATTTCGTAACCTTTCAACATTAGCCCGAGAAGCCGTCTTGACAAGGATCTTGATCCCTTATTGTGGTTATTTTTTCTATTCCGACTTTTAGCTTAGACAGATCAATTTTGACATGGATATGTCTTTGTTCTGGGGGGTCAACCAAAAATTTCCGTGTTGCAAAATTTGTGTCACAATTTCAGTGTTTTTCACGTACAACCCAGCCGTTGCTAGGGGAATGGAACTTCCGCAGTTTTCATCGCACATAAATCGTTCGCCACTCGTTGGAAAGCGCTTGATTTATGTGATAAATGTTCACATCTCAAGCTACCAATTTCCCCCTCCTTACGTACCTGGCTACATTCTAAACTAAGTTGATTGGACTATAAACAATAATTTTAATAAGCCGGTTACAATATTCTTAACGTAAAGCAACAGTCGACTGTTAACAACAACTCATTGTAGTGGCTTCTCTCCACAGTTATTTTCAACATTTCTATAAGTAAACCGTTGTTTTGTTGGAATTAGTCGGGATGCGGCCATGCGGCCCAGGGATTTGTTTAAAGTTAAAGGATTTGTTTAGGTACAACTCTCGAGGACAACCGTTATGAAATCCCCAATCAAAGATATATCCATGTAACATGGTATCTGCTTGTAAAGCAGATAGTGGAACTCGTTTACGAGTTGTTTAGTTAGGTACTTGAAGTTTGATGTAAACTAAATTTGTCAACATTAGTCCACTAGTTTGGGATACTGTGGTCCAGGAAACTATGCCTTTTCAGTTCACACTAAGTTCATAGTTGTGAAATAACTCTCAGGAAGCCTTGAGACAACTTTTCTTTACTGAATTTACGAGTGTCGACCGATGTCTGGTCCTCGCTTTTAGCTTTAACCGGTTTAGGTTCACGAGTGTGCTCCAAAGTTGACGGCTCTCTCGCCAGGACAGAGCCCCTGCTTGGCGGTTCCGCCGGTTGTTGGTTCCTCCGTAAAAACTCTTTCTTCATGTTGCTGAACAAGGGAGTCAATCCCGTAATCGATTCTTATATAGGTTTCTTATATGCTCGATTTCTTATATAGGTCGCTTCGTAGATTTCCACTTGGATTAATCACCGTTTTAAATCAACCTTATATAAAGCGGCTCATCAAATTCAGTCGCCATGTTCACTTTCACCGAGGGCACGTAAAACCCCTCGAATATACAGTAAACAGAAAAATAACTATGTAGTGAAATTTATGTTACCAATCCGTTTTCCAATAGATAGTCCGGTACTAGTGCATTATGGGGCCGGAAGGTTCGATTATTGAGATAATCGAAATATGCGATTATATATCGATTGTGCTCCGTTCGAGGTTTTGTCCTTTTCCCGGACGCCGGCCATATTTGCTTTACGGACAGTCGTTTTTCTAGTAGTCGTGTTGTTTTCTCGTCGAATCATGGATTTTATATCTTTCAAATCTCTTGTGCGCGATGTCAATAGTGAATCCACTGCAGCTCAGTTTTTGCAAAAAGTCCGCGTCAAACCAACCGTAGTGTTGTGCACTAGCAACCACAAAATGCGGTTGGTTTATGCAACCACAAAAATGCAGATTAGTTGGAAATGTAGATCAGAATGAAGTGTATAGTTTGGTGGTCTGGATGCTCGCATCTCAAAAATACATAACATCAAGTAGTCAATCCCTTAGTAAAAATGCAGATTAGTGGACATGTAGATCAGAATGAAGTCTATAGTTTGGTGGGCTGGATGCTCGCAAGCTCGCATCTCAAAAATACATAACATCAAGTAGTCAATCCCTACCAAACCCTTCAGTAGAAATGAAAAAACACTAGAAACAGTAGAAATTAGAAATGATTGATTCCTACCAGTTAAAATGAAAAAGTAAAAAACAGTAGAAATTATATAACCGCTGGAAAACGGCGGAATATCGAATGTTTACCTACTAATCGATAAATAATAGCATATTTCGATTATCTCAATAATCGAACCTTCCGGCCCCTTAATGCACTAGTACCGATAGTCCAGGTTCTTGCAAAAAATCGATAGCCAAAAATTCCAATAACTCGATAGTACACCAGAAAAACCATGTAGGTATGTCTATTCTTCAAATTTTTACAGGAGACACACAAAACTTACTCATTTTGCTATTTTTGCATGTAGAGCAACATTTTTGTTTTTATTTCATCGAACGGGTAATTATGAATCTTAATTGTGTTTTTGTTACCAATATAAACTAAATTGGCCTCCTGAGGGGGAATTGAAGGACTTACGCGGTTTTACTCCTAATAGAACAAGACGTAATGGGGTTTTCACTCACACTTATGTTCACAAAAATCAAGGAAGACAAAATTGGTAGTGTTTTAGTCAACAAAGCTTTTATTAATAATAACTGCTGTGTGTATTATTGACAACAACTGTTTATTCTTTAAAACTCTGTTTTAATAATCAAATGCTCAAATGTAAACTTAACTATGAGGTGGTCACCAACAATACTCCAACGGCTCAAGAACAAAGAAAAAATGCAAACTAACTGTACCTACAGGGCTGCCAACATAACAAGCCCATGTATCCAACCTTACACCTTTCCTATCAAGATTACAACAAGCCTGAATAGTTGTGAAACATTAGAAACATGATGGATGTATTATATGAACACATGGGAAAATTAAACATGAAAAAAAAAAAAAAAAAAAGTAAGACAGAACAAAAAATACAAACAAGCATAATAGTATGGGAAAACACTAAATATTATTACTTGTAGCTAAGAACAGACAGGAGAAATGTCATTGTATACAAACGGATGCTTATACAATACATCGAAATGGTATATATGAAATACAAATATGTGATGCCCTAACACAAGTCATGATAGGAAACCATTACCAAGAACCGCCAATTATTGTACAAAATCCTTTAGATATGTAGGCATCCTGACTTCCCTACCTGACCTTGTGGTTTGAGAACGGGCGTCTTGGTGAGGCGAGCCCCTAGGATAAGGAACAGATGACTCTACTGTTGGCAAAGCATCATTTAGAGGAGAACTCCCACCAGTTGGGATTGATCTTACAGGTTTATCACTTACTGAACTACTTAAAAGGAAGGCGTGATTATTAGAACGGTGGATACTTGTGCTTTTCCTAAGAAACTTTCTATTGCGCCTATAGGTTCGTCCTCTCTCATCCCTAATCAAGTATGATCTGTAAGGAAGCACTTCTTAAACAATACCAGGTCGCCACTGACTACGATTGTTATCAAAGCTAGACTTGAAATAAATTGATGTACCTGGAGCAAATTCCTCAAGCTTGCAAGCCCCCCGATTAAAGTAAAATGCTTGTTTGTTACGACTCTGATTATGACGGTATTGAACAGTTGAATGATTAATGGGCTGAGGTTTCAAAGCGCTTTGTGCACAAGGCAGCTTTGATTTCAATGATCTACTCATCATTATTTGAGCGGGTGAAAACCCTAAATCTTTGAGAGGGGTATTCCTATACTCCAACAAAGCATAGCTGACATCCTGATTGCTCCTAAGACATTTACGAAGTATGTTTTTTATAACACTGACTCCCTTTTCAGCCAACCCATTTGCTTGGCTGTGTTTAGGCTATGCACGGAGTGGGGGGATCTTCTTGGGATTTTCCGAAAGGGGGAACGAGCAAATTTCACATTTTCTAATCCCACCCGAACCATGGGCCGTAGGGCGGGAGGGGGGTCGAAGTTCCGGTTAATGTGCGCTTTTTGGACTTCCCCGCTTCCTCTACCCCACTAAACGGCCGTTGAAAATTCCGGAAAAATACCGGTTTCGTAGGTTTTTGAACGAGGAAGACGACGGCGCGATCGGATCGTGAAAAAAGTCGTGAAAAAAAATGCGAGAGTAATGCGTCGAAAAAATGCGAGAGAACGGACCCGTTTTCTCGAAAAGTCCGACGAAAAACTACGTTTTTTCCCATTAAAATATACCCTGTAAAGGTACGTTTTTCGGAACGGTTTTCGCGGGCGAAATAAAGGTTTGATCCCGCCGAATCTGAATCCGAAATCGGATATCGAAAAAAGTGACGAGAACTCGGTCAAATTGCGAGCGGAAGCGAGTTCAAAATGACATTTTTAATCCAGCCCACCCTACACATATGCAGCAATACCTTACAAGTGAAGCGAGCAACATCCCCTAATAAACTTTTCGTGGTTCCACGTAGTTTTATAAGATTTAATTTGTTTGTAAGAATTTCCAACAGAAAAAAAGTCTGCCAAGTTGGGTGGGCAGTATAACTTCCTCAAGCGAGCAGCATCCCCTACAAAAGTTAAAGTTATAGATCTACCGTTTGCGAGCGAAGCGAGCAACATCCCCTATATGTTTCAATTGTAATACATCGCATGTATACAGCCACACTTTGCGAGCGAAGCGAGCAACACTCCCTACATGCCACACTTTGCGAGCGAAGCGAGCAACATTCCCTATATGCTGGTGGGGGGCTTGCCCCCCAGCTGGACGTGGAGGCGAGCGTAGGGAGCCGGAGCGGCTAGTTAGTAATAACTGTTTCTGCATTTAAATTCTCAACGGAGCACATTTCAATCCAATTAGAGTAGTCGTCATAACAAACCAAAAAATTACGGCCACCAAAAAACAATATATCACAACCAACTCTTTCCCATGGACGGATTGAACGATACGAGAGGTTCCTTTTTGTTATTGTTAGCCATCGACGAGCAAATGTCGCAATTTAACACCAACCTCTCAATATCTGTTCCCATATTTAACCAAAAAAGGCACTGACGCGCTCGTTGTTTCGTTTTGACAACGCCAAAATGACATTCATGTAAAAGATTCAACATGAAAGGAACTATTTTTTTTGGAACGATCAATCGATCTCCAAAAAATAATAAACCTTCAGATTCACTAATATAATCCTTAACGGCATAATATCGTAGCAAGTTTTGAGGAATAGCTCGTTTTTCAGGCCATCCTGAAGAGAGAAAATGTTTCAAATTTCGCAACTCTGAATCTTCTTGTGTTGCCTCAGTAAACTGTTTTTTTCGTTGAGATGAAATGTTAATGTTACTGAGTTTTGTATGACTATGAAGTTTTACAATATTGTAAGACAAATACTGCTTTTTCGTCATTAAGGTACGCCCTAGATAGAGCATCAGCTATATACATTTCACGACCTGGTAGATAAGAAATTGTGACATTATATCTCATTAGACGCAACAACATCCTTTGGAGCCTATGAGAAACTTTATCCAGGTCTTTTTTAACTAGAGTCTCTAATGGCCGATGGTCAGACTTAATATAAACTACATTACCATAGGTTAGTTGATGAAA
Organism: Adelphocoris suturalis; assembly: GCA_030762985.1. Taxonomy (NCBI): domain Eukaryota; kingdom Metazoa; phylum Arthropoda; class Insecta; order Hemiptera; family Miridae; genus Adelphocoris; species Adelphocoris suturalis. Next base: position 65,895,478 of record CM061047.1, read on the forward strand.
TTTTTCTACTGCAAAAACACATGCTAGAAGTTCTTTTTCTATCTGCGAGTAACCCTGTTCTGTTTCTGTGAGTGCTCGAGAAGCGAATCCTAAGGGATGTCCAGCCTGTAACAAAACCGAGCCCATCCCACTTTGAGAACTGTCAGTTTGAATTTCTAATGGTAAATTATGATAATAGAAACGCAAAACTGGTGCGGAGGTGAGTAATTTTTTCAATTTTCCAAATTCATTTACATGCTCAGGACCCCAACTAAACACAGTATCATTCCTCGTTAAGCCACGTAAATGTTCGGTACATTTGGAAAAAGTTGGAATAAACTTTGACAGGTATTTGCACATTCCAAGAAAACGAAGTACTCCTTTTTTATCTTGGGGTGGAGGCATTTCAGTTATAGCCCTGACATGCTTTTCATCAGGATGAACGCCATCTTTACCTACTATTACTCCCATGAATCGTACATTGTCCATTCGAAGCTGAACTTTTTCTGGATTAAACTTGACCCCGAATTCCCTAGCCCGTTGCAAAACCGTTTCCAGATTTTTATCATGTTCAGCCACATCCTTCCCAGCAATTATCAAATCATCAAAATATGGAAAGGGTCGTTTTCAAAAAAAAAAAAATGTCCGTTTTCTCATTTCTGAGGTGGTGTAGCAGTCAAAATTGAATCTTGATCTTTTTAGCCACCGAGTTGCTCCAGATATACTTGAAGATGTCTAAAATAAGGTTCTATGTGAAAGCCACGAGTTTTTTCACTTCCAAATATTTTTTTTTCAATTTGAAAAAAAAGCACAATTTTTGGTCACTGTAGTTACGGTGCAATTTTTTTTTAAAGATGGATTACGGGAGGCAGACTCATTTTTCTGAATGAGTACACTTCTCAGAGATAATAATTACATAAAAATATGTTGAAATTGTTGGCATAGATTGTCATGGAAATTTTATTTTTGTGGTTTTTGTCACAGGAGTTACGTTGGTAATGGTTATAATTACAATAAAGTTCTTTAATAAAACTGTCTCAATTAACAATTCAATTACTTAGCAACTTATTTAAATTGTTTCATGAAGTCTTGAAAACCAAACCAATGTCCCAAAGTTGGAGTATTATATTTGTAGCTCCCCACCTTGTAGCTCCACCAACACTAAGGTTCCACATTTAATTGGTGAGGCATCCACTAATTCCATAGGAGGGATGTAATCAGGAATGTCATCCAAGTTACAGCTGTGAATTTCTGCTGAATTTCCAAGCCACTGAGAGCATGGGTGGACCGAGTACTCCAATATCAGGTTCAAGCCCATTCACATGTTCATCAAACGTACGATGTGCCAACACAAAACCAAGAAAAGCCTCACTGGACAATTTACAATCCAACTTCTACACCCTCACCACCAAACCGTCCGAGAACTGTCAAAATGTTCGTCCATCGTAACATTGAATCAGGTGACAACAGTGACTGATCTTCTGAAAGTATTCTGAGGATAAATCTACAGCATCCTTGCCCGATCTGTGGAGGACGCCATGGAGCCCGAAAGTACTGGTGTTTTCTCCGGATGAATACATGCACCATTGGCACAGCACTCAGTTATTCGAACTGTGCATGAACTGCCTGGTATCACACCCTGCAAAACAGAAAAAAATTAGTCGGTCACCATAGTTATCATAACTATCTGGACATTTCGACTTTGAACAAGGCTACACTCCTCCAATCTCATAAAAAACGATTGGTTAACATGTGCAAAAATATAGAGTATTTTAGGCGTATAAATTAATCAATAAATGATGTTTACAAACTAACGTTTCCCTAGAGAATTCATAGTAACTATGGGGACCTTGAATTAAACCACTTACCATTGTGATGAAGGTGAAAAATCCTTGGACACCAAAGATGCTGCAGAGCACGTGGCACTCAACTAAGGGCGTTAGGGGAACGTCACACGCACTTGCTAGACCCTCCACTTCCCCTCCAAATACTCTCCAGCCGCCACCCATCGCGTGACTATTGGGACACAACTATTGTGACCAAAGTCCTGGGACAAGATACTTTTTCTTCTAGCTGCTCTCTACTCTTCAGAATTCTAAAAACCTTGCTAAGTCATTATCTATAGATTAATCTGATAGAAATTACTTTTCAGATCTAAAAAAAAATTCTAGTCAAAAGTTACAAACCTTAGTAACTATCGTAAGTACCACTGGGACATAACTATTTGGACTTTTTTTAAAACTGTTGATATTAACAAACCTATTAACTGTTAGAAAAACGTCATGTTTGATAGTTGGTTTTACAAAGGACATTTTGATTCATACCCCATTACTATAAGTTGAAAATTGGCTCCAGAATCATGTTTCAAATCTTTGGGACACAGTAAATTGAGAAAACGGACATTTTTTTGAAAACGACCCACCTAGACCACTAAAATGATCATAATATTTACATAACAAAGGATCCTCTTGAAGGCCAAACATTTTCATTATTAAATTCAATTCCGCACATGTTTTGAGACCCAAAAGACATTCTACATTTCCAGAAACAACCTCAAAAGGAATGGCTTCAGTAACCTTATTAAGAAATTTTGTCTTTACATGTATTCTGCCCGCAGGTTTCATTACAACTGAATTACCAAACGGAGTTAACAACGTTTATGTGGGTAGCAAGGGAGGCCTAGGACACATTTTATTAACAGCTATACTACTAATGACGTTTGTCTCAGCACCCGAATCAATTTTGGCACGAGCATGAACATTACAAATTTCTAAATCTACATACCAAGCTAGGTCGACGTTGTTTGCATCACTTCCAATACCCACATCAGATGATAGGGTGTGAACATTTATTTATTTATTTATTTTATTTATTTATTTATTTTAATCATACAAATTCATTTTATAGATATGGTACAAATTGAACAACTTAAGCTACTCACTTCGATTTCTTTCCCAACGATAGGCTTGGCCCGTGTTGTTGGGGAAGGTCTTGGTGATTCGCTCATGTCTTACAATCTATCTATTCTATGATACAAACGGTACTTAAAAATATAATGTTATGTATATAATGTTCTTATAATAATTTTCTTTTTTTTAAATCAAGAAGTAATAATTCAAAAATGTAATTATCGATAGTATCAAATATAATCCTATCATTTCTTAGATAATAAGTAGAGAAATAGAAATACTAATTAGAACTAATTAAACGATTGGTCTAAGAAGGCATCAGATAGTTTATTTAATGATATCAGAACGTAAACAGTAATTATAAAACAAAGTATATATTTATTGAAGATAAAGGAAAAATCAAATTTCTTGTTCTAAGTTACTTATAAGTTTTAAAATGTCAAATCATATAATAAACAAATAAACTTATATGGCATCTTAATTTAAAAATAATTGATTTGTTTGTTGGACTATTCATGCCCCAATCAGGTTCTTCACCTTCTGCTTCTCCAAGCTGGTGTTGAATTGGCACAGCTGCTGCGGCCAAATCTATAATATTGTGTCGAACATTAGCATCTCTCAACCTGACAATTTCGTCCGGATTATTTCTATGTTCTATGTAGTGTTGTATAAGCTCATCCACTGTAGCTTTATCAGCATAGTTCCTTGTGAATGTTTGTGCATTTCGTAAGTTGGCTTGCTGGTTGGCTAACACTAGCAGTTCACGGCAAGCCGATGCTAAATTAATGTACTGTGTAGATCTGGCTGCTTGTAAATCAGTGTTCAATCCAAAATATTCATCGTTTCCAATAGTTGCAACTGCTGTTGTGAATCTGCCCAAATCATCAGAGTATGCCTGGATCTGGAATAGTGCTCCCCAATAGAAATTTGGATTCAAGCGAACTGCTTCATTGATGGTGCGATAGGCCAATAATCCGGACCAATTACATTGCTCGATCATGATTCTGATGGTAAGGCTTTGTATCGGAAGGCGGCCCATTATCACCATGCACATGTAGCGCATCACGGCAGCTGAGTTCGCTTGACCAAACTCCCTCCAAATATGAGTGATGAGAGCATGATCCAACGTGAGTCTTACACCCCCTAATTCATTAGAAATGTTGTTTTCAAGCTTGTCAATCTTAGCCTGTGTGATAGCACCTCTTTTGTTTATGGATATAACCATGTGATATACGTAATATGCCATCAAGAGGGGTTTTCGGTTCATAACATCAAAGCTTAATGCACAATGAATTCTTATCACTAGCCTAAGCATTGGAAGAGGTACAATCCCATCGTTTTCTACGAGAAACCGTTCTTATTGCATTATAAATTTCAATAGGGTCCAAAACTATGAGTGCTAAGTCAGCAGGAGGGACCAGGTGGTTTAGATCTACACCTTCCGGTGCAGGACCGGGTGCATTTGGAT